>CM075430.1:5237500-5783176 GCA_037832385.1 Rhizophora apiculata | reverse complement strand
CCATCCTCCTCCGTTATGTTGTTTGTTGTTCATACTAGAAGAAGGAGATGGCCCCGTAAGGGGCCAAACCGAACATGCGCCATCATTAGTCAAAAGCTCCGTGAAAAAGTGGTTTTTTGGACGATGGCAAAGGCTTTGTTCGTTTGTGTTCAGCATTCCTTTGCCAACTCCAGTGCTTACTACCAGAGCTGATGCACCGCCCATCTTGATGGTGAAGATGGCCCGTATTTGTCAAGCCATGTCGCAAAGCACAACCATGAGCCGGTTCGGCCCCTCCTAGGAGATGGAGTGGCCAATTACAGGCCACGCAGCCTCGGCTTCTGGTCTGGTTTCTTATAGAATTTTGATTTGGATACTTCTTGATTCTTGGCCAGAAGAAGTAAAGAAAATAAAGGAGGCCTAACAATGGCCGCCAGCAATAGCTGGTGGAAAAGACAGAGCAGATGTCCATTGCTTGACATTGCTGTGTTGAAGCTGGATGTCGTATGCTAGAGGGAGTGACGCATGTAGATATAATTTAACTTTTTGCTCGCCTTAATAACAATAAATGAAGCTTGAGATCCGCCTCTCTTTCTCGTACAGGAGGAAAAGGGACACTGATTGAAAGAAATTGACAAAAAGGTTAATAAGAAGTTAAGAGTCACGTGGAATATTCTTGATAGGACATATAAACTACTATAAAAAAATTTATGAATACGTAAAATTAGCAAAATATAAACATAATATGTCGGACCAGCCATACTCATTTTTATTGATGATGTAATATAAATTCTTAACACACACAGAAAGATTGGATTTGAAAGACACAAGAGTTACCTTCTCAAATCTAGTCTTTGCCAAAACTCAACGGATGTCTTGAAAACACTGGATTGCAAACCATACATCGGTGAAATATCTCCTGATTCCTCCGGGTCACCCACCCTTAAATGGAAAGTTGATGGATCTTCTAAAAGGCAAGCATAGTCTTATGGAATTGGTGGAATTCTTCAAGATCACAAAGGTTTGTTTTTATGCATCCTTTTGTGCCGTTGGTATTCATGACTCAAATGCTGCGAAGTTGCTTGCCATAAAGAAAGCTTTGAAATTATCTCGTTCCCATCAAAATTTTCGGCGAAAGCATGGTTACTATTGGCTATAGTAAACTTGTGGGTGTATAGAAAATCGCCGATCCTTGGAAACCTAGGAGATACGCGATTTGTTGTGAATTGTTTGAACTCTCATAATGGAGGTCACGAATATGAAAAAGAGAATCAAATGCTATCGCGAACAACTTGGCTAAACAAGAAGTTGCCGGGCAATCTTGTCTCATTGCTTAGTTGTGAATACGATATTCTTCAGATCTGATGGGGTTCGTGGTAGAATCTAGTTTGCTCTTGTTGAAGTTCTGCCCATCCAGCCTTTCTTTCTTGCTAGCCTGTGATTTTTGTGTTGTGATGTTCTCTTAATTCAATTTCTTATGTGAGTTTGTAACGACTCATACATTGTTTGCACTTATTAGTTGTACTCTTTTTTCTTTTTTAAATAAAATTAAATTTCATATATTGTTCGCACTTGTTAATTGTATTTTAAAAAAAAATAAAATTAAATTAATTTATATATATTTTAAATAATTATTTAAATTAATTTATTTTTATTTAAATATAATTTTTTAAAATAATTTATTATTTAAATTATATAAATTATATTAAAAAAACATAAAATTTCAATAAAAATATTATATATTTGAAGAGTTATTCAAATAAAAATTTTTATTCAATATAATTTTTTTTATTATTCTCAAGTTTTGAATAAATTTTATTTAAATTATTAAAATTATATAAAAATATTTTAAATTTAAATAATATTAGAATATATTTAAATAAATATTTAAATATAATATTTTTTATTCAAATTTAACTTATAATTATTTTTTTAATTTTGAATAATTTATTATTTAAATTATATAAATTATATATTTTTAAAAAGTTAAATTTAAATAATAATACAATTTATTTAAATAAATACTTAAATCAAATTTTTTGTTTAAATATAATTTTTTAACCTATTATTTAATTTCGAATAATTTATTATTTAAATTATATAAATTATATAAAAAATTTAAAATTTAAAAAATAATATAATTTATTTAAATAATTATTTAAATCAGATCTTTTTAATTTAAATATGATATTTTTTATATATTTTTAAATTTTAAGTAATTTATTATTTATATTATGTAAAATAAGTTTAAATTTAAAAAATATTATAATTAATTCAACTAATTACTTAACAAAAAATTAATTACATGATTATATAAATTAAATTTTTTATTTAAATTTTATTAATTTTATTTTACATAATTTTATTTTTTAAAGATTGAATAATTTTAAAAAAATTGTTTTACTCTCTTGGAAAATGTTCAATTAGATTTTCTCTCTATGTTTGTCGCTTCTTGGTGGCCTGGTCTTTGTCCATGGTGGAACTATTGGCACTCCTGTATTGTTTACTCTAATTTTCTAGGTGGGGCAGTCGCTTTTGTCACCTATTGATCTTTGGACTGATTTTGTAATGAGAGGATACCACTTGTAGTTCTTATCTAAATGTTCCGTATTTCTATATAAATAAAGTAATTTTTTATCTTATTTAAAATAAAATAAAAAAATACACACTTTGTGACTATATAATATAGACACTTGTAAAAAATATGTAATAGTTTTAAGCATATGTGTCAGGATACAAAATTTACTTGATAGTTTTTTTTGATATGTATTGAACATTTCAAAATGTTTTCAACAAAAGAAAATTAAGTGAAAAAACATTGAAATATACTTATTGGATTCTTTTATTTTTTTTTATCAAATTATTTTAGTAGACATATCAGTGTGTGATAGACAAATGTTTTATAGCATATGATATGTAGACAAATATAATCAATTATATAATAATTTAATTATGTTAGATATTAAAATTAAATAATATGTGATTTAATATAGATATATTTTTTTTATGATAACAAGAAAATTAATTTTATAAAAGTTCTATAAGAACTCCTCTCAAATCAAGCAAAAAGAAAATGCATGAAATATATTAAGAGTTGATAGTATTCACCTATAAAGATAATATATGAGTAACAACCAACTTATCCAACGAAATGTATCACAAAGTAAAATCAATACAAGCCATTTAAAAATAAATTTAAACAAATCTAGGTGCATATCAAAGAAAAACAACATTACTAGCCCTTTGACATCATAAAAAATGAGAGTTTGTATTTCTAGACAAAGTGATTAGAAAAGAACAACCATAGTGATCATAAAAAATATATAGGACTATGAAACAATATGCTATTTTTTCAAATTTCCAAAAATAGGCTTTTGTCTCTTGTCAAAGATGCGTCGGCCAAAAAAATAAAAAAGTAAAAAGAAAACCTTGGAGAGATATGCATGGGTGGGTAAAGATATTAGTCATTAGATGAATTGTGTACCTTTACGCCTATTACTACGTTGTTACATAGTTAATTTTTTTAATTTGTTTAAATTTTTCAAGTTTGATTAGAATTGCCTCCCTAATCAAGATTTTGCCGGCCCATTTCTCCTCTTCCGAATCTTTTAGGCTGGTCAATTGCTTCGAATTTCTCCCTAATCAAGATTTTATGCCCTGTTTACAGCAGGACAAACACAAGCGTCCAAAAGTAACTGCAATTCTTTTGTGGTCAATGGCAGTTCAATTTTTCGAGGGTATTTTGACTAATCGTAATTAATTAGTACTTACCAAGCAAGTGACATCTTTTCCTTTAATTTGTATAGATGAGAGATCGAACCTTAGAATTGAACTAAGTAGTTTTGTTAATTGTGTACAAATCTTGACCAAAAACAACCTCTATATTGTCAAAGATATTTAGTATATATATATACATATAAATATGTCTCCTATGTGGTGTTATCTATTTCTATATGCATATAAATACTTAAATCAAGTGAGGTAAAACTTTAATTTACTTTTCCTTAATATTAGAATACAAAAGTGTTGCTTCATTGAAACTCCACAAAATCCCTTATTACTTCTAAATCAATTTTAGATTACAAATTTTCTAGATTTTTTCTAACTAGAATGGTACATTGTTTACATATTTTCTTGTTAATTTGCAACATAACCAATTTTACTTTTATGGGCACATCATCTCCTATTTTTATCAGCACATTCATTCTCACGAACTTCCAAATGATTTTTCTTTTGGGCAATTGCTCATCATTCGATCAAGCAAACACAATTACTTATCATTTTTGTGACAATAATTCTATATAAAATTTTTGATTATTTGGAGATTTGTTTTTCAAATATAGATTAGCATGACCAAACAATAACATAAGTAAATTTAGTCATATTCATAACAATACAAACACAAGTATCCAAATGATGAGGAACCGGGGTTTAGAAATAAGAAAATTATGAAAATAAAGGATACAATTAATCTCTATAAGGTGATTAGTTTCTAATGATTGCTTTAAGGAGATTAGTTTTCAATAAGTTAAAATTTTTGACTAATATTTTAAATTGAATTAAAAAAGTCATAGTGTATTATAAATTATATAAATGCATGTTTGACTTAATAATCTATTATTACGAAAATAATTATATTTACTAATTTAAAAATAATAAAAAATAATTATTAAATAATATAATTGATAAGAATAATAATAATAATACTTTCCTAATTAAGGAGATTTCATTGTTCTCCCATTCTTTAAATTAACCATGTTCTCAAGGTTTGTCTAGATCAACTACCATTTTCAATTTGACTTTCTTCCATGTAACTTTTTTCATATGATAATCAAGTGTTGCATTGACTTCAATACCATAATTTCTCTTTGAAAGATTCTATAAAATATCAATTGTGACTTACACATTGAGGTTGTTACAAATTTTTGAAGGAGTAAGTTGTTTGGCTAACTTTTCATCCATTAACTCATTAGTTTTGTTTAATTCAACCAAAATAACTTATTCTTCCTTGAAAAATTCATCAATCTCCATAGATTTTTGAAAGATTTATCAATCTTCATGAGTGAAAAATTAGAATATTTAGGTAAAGGTATAATAAATTTAATAGAATTTTCGTCATCCATAATGTCATAATCTAAATTGATTTCATCATAAGACCTTTTTGTCGTGTCATCCACAATGTTATGTTCTAAATTAATGTCATCACCAAAATTTTTACTTTCCATAATGTCATGCTTTGAATTAATGTCATCACCATCTAGATACGTGAGGTCATCATATATCTCCTTATCTCTCTCAACTAACTTAATCATTAAAAGCTTTCCTTGTTCTTTGTATCTAATGTTAGAAGGACAAACAGAAGAGGATGAGTTGGTGTTACTCTTAATAGGTTTGTTAATTTCTATAGTAATTGGGTGACGAGTTTCAACTTTTAGCTTTTTCTCTTATAGGAGAGCAAAAGTGATAATTGCTACCATTGTTCAAGGCTATTGAGCTTTGACTTCATGTCAGATGTTAGGAATAAACCTTTTAATAAAGGTTCCCACCAATTACCTTTCTAACCAATTTTACATCATTTGGCAAGTTGCTTGAATCGACTTTGAAATTCTAGGATAGTTGATGTCTAATGAATTTTTGTGAGCTTTCCATCAATATTGTGGTATTCTGAAAACCTAAAGCACCCAAGAAAGCCTTTGGTGAATTTAGTCCAAGTTAGAACTCTGATACAAATTTTGAATCAATCATACCATTGGATCATATTTCACTTTAATTAAATAGAAACAATTTCAACTTTAGAATCTTTTGTCATATGATGGAAACAAAAATATTTTTCGGTCTAAAAAATCCAATCTATAGGTCATTATCATCCTAATGAGGAAAGTTCACGCTTAAGTGTAGTTATGTATAGTCATGGTTAGTGCTTTCATGAGATTCCATTGGTTCTCTTTGTTTATTGGTAGATCTAAAAGTATCCCTCATTTTGACTAATTTTATTCTACGAAAAAAAAAAAACCTATTTGTTTGAATCTTTTAAAAGATTCTTGTACCTATTTTAGCCTTTTAAAAATTTTTTGCATGAGAGACAATAATTTTTCAACTCAAGATAGTTTAGCATTAAAAACATATGAGTTATGCGAAAACTTGGTGTAGGATTGTAAGTCACCAATGCTTAGATTTTGTTTTTGTTGTCGGGTAAGGGGCATATACAATTTTTTTTTTCTTTTTGGTGGTAGAGGATGGAACAAAAACAAAATCCCTAAAAACACAACTTGATATTAAATGATAAGGAACTAGGGTTTGTAAATAAAAAAAATTATAAAAATGAGGGATATGTTTGATCTCTTCGAGGGAATCAGCCTCAAATAATCATTTCGAGAGAATCAGCCTCTATTAAGTTAAAAGTTTGATTAATATTTCTAATTGAATTAAAAAATTTATAAGGTATTATAAATATATAGATGCACGTTTGACTTAATAACCTATTGTTACTAATTTAGAAATAATAAAAAACAAATATTGAAGGAAATAATTGATAATAATAATAATTTCTTAACTTTAAATATAGATTAGTATGACCAAACAATAACATACGTAGATTTTAGGCCTATTCATAACAACATCATAAGTATCCAAAAAGGTTATATATTCTTTCGTGATCAAAACCTTCTTAAAAGCCATTCAATAAAGGATTTGTCATAATAAAATTGTTGGTCCTAATTATAATTATTCAACTTTCACTTAATCTCAACTCTAATTGGTCAAACAAAAGATTAACAATACACGAATATAAAGTAAACATTATAAATGAATATATCAATAGTGAAAATTAAAGAGAGATAAATCTTGAGAGAGTACACAATGATTTATAAAATTTTGGCTTAAATCCAAAATCTACGTCTACCTAAGTTTCTCCCTTAACATATCAATCAACTAACACTTCTTTTACAAGGTGAAGACAACCATTTTAGATCTCTTGACTTTGAACCACACAAATTTCTATGGAACTATTACAAAAATGTAACAATTCTTCATAACACTTAGAGACTTATACTCAAGGGCTTTTCTTTGAGACTTCTTATTTCATTTAATATTTTTTTAAAAATTAGAGATTCAATAAGATTTTTGAAGAAATTTAGCAGAATTTGAATTTAAAATTCAAAGATATTAACAAAAATAGTATAACCAAATTAAATATCATATCATGTAGATTTTCATCCAATAATGAGTAATTCAATCAATTAATCAAATATAGAAAGATACTTCAAATAAATACTTAATCAAGTAAGGGGACACATCAAAACCTCCCAAATATCACACATAATTCTACTAATCATAACAAAAAAAAAAAAAGAAGGAAAGAAAAAGGAAGATAGTCAATCATAATTACTAAGCATGTAGCTTTGTTGATTGTGTTTGAATCTCAATTGAAAACAAACTTTGCATCATTAAGAAGAGAGTGAAAATTAGGTGCACAAATCCCTCATTTCCATTAATAGTACTAAAAACCTTCTTCTACTTGTGCTCTTTGTACCATTATTTATCATTGAAGTCCATTTCCTTAACCAACAATAGACAATCATTTGTAGCTAATGAAGTTCTAAATACGATCATTCTTTTTCTGCTTTATATATGCACCCAAAATGATTTTTGCTACTTTATAACATCTATATCCAATGACTTTTTTTCTAAAAGATTGATGTGTATGATATAAAAATCTTTCAATTTGATTTGTTATTAAAATTGATTAATCTATTAAAAGTTAACTTTAATAAAAAATTTTAAAATTCTATTTTGAATGTGAAACATAATTTCAATGTCTTTTTCAAAAAAAAAAAAAAACTTTTATTATTATTGTTATATATCAAATTAATAAATGATTATTTAAAGTTGTTAATTATATAATTGATCATTGAACTTATTAATTATTTTCATTTTTATTGCCTATCTTTAATTGTTTACATTTAAACAACTCAATTTCAACTTTATTTCAATATAATCACTTTATCATGCTATTAAATTAAAAGTTAGAAAATTTTTTTGTTAAAGAATATATTTTTATACAATTAAATCCATTACATTTACTTTTATTTAATTAATATATTCATATACTAAAATTATTTAGATCATTCCATAAAATGCAATGTAATTGAATCTTACCTCTTCTTTATTTATCACATTTAGGGAGTTGAAATTTTTTGGATTATTAGCCATATGCCTTGAACATCCATTGTTCAAGTACTAGTTATTCATTTCATCTTTCCTTTTAAGCAAAATATTCTTGAAAGTCATTTAATTTTAAGTACTCAAATTTTCTTAGGTCTTTAAGAGTTAGATTTGATACTTTTTGCACCACTTTAAAAATTACTTAAGTCATTTATGCTTTTTCTATTTTTGAGTGCATGAATTATATGTCCATAATTCCCACAATAATGACATTTAATATTATATGTGTTATAAGGAAATGAATGAATGTAAGAGGATCTCACAAAATGAATTTTGTGAGATTGTGATGAATGAGATGGTATCTTGGCTTAACCACTATAAGCATTGGATACCTTACGTTGCCATGATGTATGAACAGGCACTAAAGATGATATGGCCAAAACCCTATGACATGATGTTGATGCTTGTGTTTGCATGTGGGTAGCCATGGTTTGGGTTTTGTGTGAATGACATGCAATTTTAAAACCCAATATGCTCTTATCAATTAAAGGCCTTTGAGAGTCAAGCAAGGAATCAATATTTTCTTTCCTTTTAACAAACTTTCCAAGGGTGCTTTGGAGCATTGAAACTTTCTTCTTAAGTCTATGGTTTTCTTCCTTATGCTTGTTAGTTAATTGCACTTCGATGATTACTTCATGGTGTGATATTTGTAAATCATCTCCCTTTTGAGTGAGTGATTATTTTCATTCTTCAAGGACTCATTTTCTTACTCCAATGACTTAACTAAAGCATTAAGATCCTTGTTTTTGGCCATCATTTTGTTCAACTCCCTATTCATGCATTCAAGATTGTCATAATGCTCATTAATTGACTTATCATCACAAGAGTCATAATTAGATTGTATCTCATTGTCTTTGGCCATAAAAGACATATTTGTCATCTCATTATAGGATGATTCATTATTTGCAGCACCTAAAATCATCCAATGTGGTTTGTAGGCTTTCTTGGCTGGCTTCTTACCTCTCTTCTTATATGGATAATCGATGGCAATATATCTGAGTTTGTCACATTTGTAACAAACAATTTCTTTCCTTGCAATATTGAGACAGTTAAAAATTAGAAAGATATCACCAAGTTCCATTATAAGATGGAAGAGTAAAGATTCGGTTTACTACAACAATTATTAAGATACCAGTACAATAGGACTCACCATGCAACTAGCATAAGAGCATATAGAGCGGAATGACGAAGTAATATTACTGTTTTGACATTGATAATGACAGATTAAATAATGAATGTGCCATCTATATGGGATTCCCCTAATCTAAGCTGATTGATGTAGAATGAGAGAAGGTTAATAGTTGTCTCATCTCTCTTGGACAGAGACAGTAGTGATACTGGAGCAGAGAAGCGGTCAGGTATCTGCCAAAAAAAAATCTGTGTCTATCAATTCTACAAGAAACATGATTGAGAAACTAGGATCTGAAACCTGTGTGCATTTGTTATAGCACAGTCATGTGGATCTGAAAGCCAAATTTATGTGCATCATTAACCTCTTTAGCTTTACTTTTATTTATTTTATTTACTTTTTATTTTTTGGTACATAACTTTGCTGCTCTTGGTATAAGTAACTACTCTTTATCAAGCTGTTCTTGGCACAAAATAGTCAGGCACGACATTAATGTATCCAAAAAGAACAACCTATGTAATCTGTAGTTATAAAATTGACAAATAACAAGGACAGCATAACAACAAACGGAATAAAAGAAAGAAAAACGGCTCACCGCCACATAATTGTTCGACAACCTTCTATTTTTAACTAGCAAAGCTATGTAACAATGACCACCACCATGTCAAATAATAAAGAATATATGTTGTGCATGACCAACCAATTTCTGTATCCATAGAGCAGAAATGAGAGATAATACATTTTTATGTTTAATTACTTGTCCAAGACAGCCCATTTGGCTTCGTTGCGCTTTGCTTCAGCAGCTACAGCATTGCCTGTTGTGCTTGAGACTACCTTAACCCGAACTCCAACCTGCATGTTACATACATTATTATCCATCTTAACGAGATTAGAGAAGGGAATTCGGTGCTAGACGACAAATAATGGGGTGCTTTCTTCTTTTGTGTAGTCTTTTTCTTATGTTAACGTACCCAACTCTCCTAGAGCATCAAGGAGCCCTGCTCTGCACCGAATGGAAAATTGGAGGTGGGCGAAAAAAATTTTAATGATATTAATTATATTTTTAGTTTAGTAATCTAAGAATTCTTTTAACTTTTACGCGGTAAAAGTCTTTTCTTTAATGGTTTTTTACGTATTTTTATTTTTTTTAACGGAATTGAAAAAAAAGAATGTTGTACATAAGTTAGATATAATTTAAAATTACAGATTCGTCATCCCAAACAAAAAACTTGATAATTGTTATCAATCATTTTACAATACAAAATATATTAAGAAAAATAAAAATTGAGAAGAAAATAATGAGGGAATCATTAATAATATTCTATTATTCACGCAACTTACAATTTTAGCCCACATAGGGTCAACAATATGATCCCTGAAGTTACCTTTGTGTGGGTCTCATCATTCGTAGTGATTAACAATATATTAGCGATAATGCATCCGAAATTGAACGCCAGCATGACGTTGCGGGGCACTCTGAATAATCTACGAACTGCTGTCTAGAAACACATGCCATTCCCAATGAATCATTAACTAGTTAAATTGTCAAATCTGGGTGCAAAGAGTTAAAGACTAAAAAGAAGAGCACAAAGCAACACCAAATTGTGACGTAACAATTTTCATAAATTTTTTTTTGGTTAAATTTCATTTCTCTATTTTTATTATTATTTTTTTGCACATGTTGACAACTTGAAGAGAAAGGGTGGGTGGGACAAAAGTGTCCATGTAAAATCATATTGCACGCAGGGTAAATGGGTAAATTCCAACTGACCTCAATTTCGTTATGAAACTGAAGAAGCACCATCCGCGAACATGACTCGGAGATTTCGCAAACCCGATCTGGCGAACTTTCCCGTTGACTCTTCCCACAATCTCCGGCAAACCTCGGAAAGTTTCAGATTCGGAGTCGATATTTGCATACACACCATTTTTTTCGTTGGAGAAGACGGCGAGCAAGGTAACGCAATCGCCGGATGGACGACATGAGTGAGAGCCCAGGCTAAAGCAGTCATTGAGAGCACGTTCTCTGCCTTGACGGCGACCACCACTGTGTCCCCCGACGTATGTGTGGCGGAGCGTTGCTTAATGCTTGGTTCAATTTTATCCGGAAACATTGATTTTCGTTGGCTTTCAGTTGCCCGGAGAAAGAAGGAGCAATAATAAGTAGATTTTGACAATGAATTTTGGCTTTTTTTTTTTTTTTTTTTTAAGTTTTTATGTATATATATATATATATATCTCTGCGTGCGTTCGAGGCGTCCTCGTCAATCATCATTGGTGGCTATTTTTAGTTCTCTAGACGCCACGGTCTGTCTGGAAATTTAGAACTATGGTTGAGTCACCACGGTTACTTTTCATGAGTTAAAAGTCCTGATCTGGAATTTTCATTAGCTGCTTATTATTTATGTTTATTCAGAAATTCAATCTTTTATATATATATATATATTTCATTGTTCTTAAAACAGTTCTTATTTTTCTCCCCACGATTTAATTGGGCCCCATTTTGATCTTTGTAGTGGAATTTCTATCAAAAAGAAAAAGAGTTCCTATTCATGGATTAATTGCACATGCACCTACGCTGTCTAGCAATTTTATTTTGCAATTTAATATAAAAAATTAGCTAAGACGATTGACTTCCTATGCACCTAGTCTGGAGATATAAAGCAAGAGTTGTGACAATTTCACATGACCATGACAATCCTGGTTTTATAAAACTCTCATACATGTTGACCAAATATTATTTGCATTGTAAAAATATCTGTGGGACTCATAATAAAAATGTTACAATTTTATTTGTCCGTGTACTCAATTTTATTTTTGATTTAATTAATATTAAATGAAATTTAAATTTAAAATATCTAGTCTTATAAATAATTATAATATTATTAAATTAAACTTCACGATATTCAATATATTATACGTGACAATTAAACTTCAATGCAGAGCATGATCTTTCTTGCACAATGAGCCAAAAATGTGTATGATGCGTCTTTAGTACATGAAATGGAAGAAGCCCTAACGGATCATGATTGGATAATATAACAATTAAAGTGTCTAAATCTTCTTTGAATTTGACCTTTTAGGAAAAGCTCTAGAATTAGTTGAAGAAATTTTTGTTTATGACTGAAATTCAATGCGTCTCTCGAAAACAAAGTGGCACCAAAGTATAGCAACAAAAAACTACAGACGATAAAGATTTACTTTTGGGCGCTTCAAAGTTTGAAGTTCAAACTGAAGATAAGAGAAAAGTTTAACAATTACACACGCGGGCACATCTCAACCTCAAACTGGGCAAACATATCATATAGGCAGATCAGTCTCCGCGAGTTAGCACTTATTTGATGGCATAAATAACTAGAACCCCTTTGAAATTAATTAGGCATACAGGTGAGATGGAAGGCGTGGATTCAGAAGAACCTCCAGAGGAGTCTTTTTGAAGTTAGCTAATCCAATGCTCTCGCTCATATCCACTTGTTCACCCATTGGGATTGCAAAATGAAACCCATGTAGAAAATTAGCCGGAACCAGATGCAAGACTTGAAGAGCAAAAGAGATTCCAGGGCACATTCTCCTAGCACTGCCAAATGGTATAAACTCAAAGTTCTGACCTCGGAAATCCAAATCTTTGTGGGCCACCAAAAACCTTTCCTGTTGAAACTCGTCAGGATTTGACCACACACGTGGATCCCGATGGATCTTATGGACATTAACGAAAAGTGTTCTGCCTGCGGGAGTATAGTAGTCCTACAGTGCAGTCTTCCATGGACTCATGCGGCAGTGAAAGGGGTGCAGCAGGATATAGGCGCAACGTTTCCTTGATGGCTTGGAGATATTCCAGATTTTTTGAGTCGGATTCTTCTACTTGCCTAATTCTACCGACATGGGTGTCCAGCTCAATTTGAGCCTTGTTCAATGCATCAGGGTGATTGAGCAACAAGGATAGAGCCCATGTAAGGGTGACCGATGTCGTATCCGAAGCCGCCATAATAAGAGCCTGCAATTTGCTCAACAAGAGAGCCCATGTAGTGCTATAATTGTTGGACATCATGTAGATTGGGTCTGTTAGCTCCCACCAGTGGGAAAAGTCCATCTATTGGGTTAAAGTCAATATTGATGGATCGTCTATTGTTACATTTTGAAGTAACATTTAATTTAATTTAAAAATATAAATTTAATTTAATTTAAAATTATAAATTTAATGTAATAATAATAATAATTAATAATATATTACATTTTAATTAAAAATATAAAAATTTTATATAAAAATTATGAAAAAAAGCCACATTATAAAATTAATGAAATTTTAAAAAATAAACCCAACATATACATAAAATATGAAATTATATTTTTATTTGATATTTATATATTAATTTTTTATAAATTTATAAATTAAATATATTAAAATATATTCTATTTATAGAAATTTAATTACAATTGAAATAATATCATAGAAATTAATTAATATAAATTTGATTATAATTAAAAAATTTTTTATTTATTTATAAACTTATATTTTAAATATAATTAAATACTTATAAATATAAAATTTTTTGACAAAAAAAAGAAAGAAAAAGTTATTCTCAAATTCTTGTTTTTTTAACAAAAAAAAAAAACTTGCACATAGAAAAATCTTTTAATTCACATTTTTTTTTTTCAAATGAAATAAAAGCTATTTTAAAATTTTCTTGAAATAAAAAACTATTCTAATTTTTCATTTTTGTTTTTCTTAAAATAATATAATTTTTTTAACTTCTTAAATAATATTTAAAAACAATTATCCTAAAATTATTATTATTATTATATATAAAGTAATAATAAAATTCAACTTAAATTAGAATTAGGTAATTATATGATTTTAAATTTTATTATTTTAACTTTTTTAATTAGATATTTAGAACTCTCAAAATGTATAAATTTAAATTTAATATAAGCATATATTATTGAAATTAAGAAAAAAATAGGTATAAATTTTTTGTGATGACATTTACTTAATTTTATAATTAATTGAAATAATTAATTTAAGTTATGATTTTAATATTTATTTAATAATTAGTTTACAATCCTTTTTAATATTTTAATAAAATTAAAATTTTAATATAAATCTAATTTGATTAAATTATTCTATTTTAATTTGATATTTATTATAATTTATTTAATTTATATTAATAATTTTTCACATATATTACAATTCTTACAATGTATATATTTTTAATTAAAAAAATAAAAGAATAAAAAAAATAATTATAAATTTTTCTTTTAATTCTTAAATAAAAAATATTTTAAAATTTATCTTCTTATAAAAAATTATTCATAAATAATTTTTTACCTCTTGTTTTCTTAAAAGAAAAAAAATTCCCAAATTCATTTATTATTTTTTTTAAAAAATACCTATAAATATTATTTTTATTTTTTATTTAATAAATAAAAAATAAAATAAAAATAAAATTATATTTCAAAAAATATGATAAGTTGATAATTTTCATGAGTCTAATAATAATAGTTCTATATAATTATAAAATAATAAGAAAGAAAAAAATAACATTAAGAAAAAAAAAATTATAAGCAGTTTGACTTTTTCTATCCCCTCAAATTAGTATAAATACATTCACATTCTATAATTAATTGTGTTCCATGGTATATCCGATAAGATTGAAGTAAAACTAATAAATTGATCAATTCCTTCTTGACTTCGTTGTTTTTTTTTTTTGTGTTTTTCTTTTAAGGCCGGCCCATTTCTTTGAATTTCGCCTCTCTGCAGGACCAAACATTGCGTGTGTAAATTTTGTCTGTTTACAGCATGACAAACGCAAGTGTTCAAAGGAATTTACAGCAAGACAAACGCAAGTGTTGAAGAAAAGCTCGGTGGGTGTACCGGATTGAATAAAAAAAATTATTTTTCATTATTAACTCAACCCCTATGCCATGCCATTGTGTTAAAACAAAAAACAAAAAAACAAAAGGAAAACGAAAAACATAGAATCTAAGCCCACCCCCTCGGTTCAAAAGGGACTGCAATTATTTTTGTCTTCGCAAGATAAAGTAGCAAATAGAAGAAGATAGGCAATGGTAATTACCAGGCAAGTAGCTTTGTTGACGGTGTCGGAATCTTGACCTGAAGCTACCTCTGCATCGTCAAGAATATTTAGCATCGAGACCATGAAGTCCTTCTCTCCCTTCATCGCGCCAGAAACTTTCTTCTGTTTATGCTCTTTCAACCATTCATCAACAATGAAGTCCAATTCCTTGGCAATCTTTTTCATGGTCTTCTCGTGTCCCCCAATATCCAAGAACCTTAAAAATGGTAGCCCATCAGCCACCACAAATCTTCCTGCCAGGTCGAGAGAGTCCCTCATCGATTGTTTCCATCGTCCGGCCTTCCATTCTGCCTCGTCTGTTGTCGTATATCTGACAGATTTCCCAACATTATCCTTAAGATCATGTTTAAGGTTATGTCCCCAAACCATCTTTTTAACTCTACTACCACTTGCTTGTTTGAATTATTTTGTTTGCTCTCCCATAATGAATATAACTCCTTTACGGACGTTCTAACCTCGGATTCCCGTATGGTTTTGAACGTGTTGAGCCGACGGTTGGATAGAAGATCGAGCGTGGCTATCTTGCGCACTTGACGCCAATAAGGGCCGTAAGGGGCAAAACCCACCATGGCGCCCTCGTAGGTCAAAAGCTCCGTGGCAAGAGTTTTTGGACGATTGGCAAAGGCTTTGTCGTTTGTGTTGAAGCACTCCTTTGCCAACTCCCAGTTGCTTACTACCAGAGCTCGATGCACGCCCATCTTGATGGTGAAGATGGGCCCGTACTTGTCAGCCACGTCGCAAAGCACAAGGTGAGGCGGTTTCGGCCCTCCTAGGAGATGGAAGTGGCCAATTACAGGCCACGCGCCTCCGGCTTCTGGTGTGGTCTTCTTGATAGAATTTGATTGGATACTTCTTGATATCGGCCGGAGGAAGTAAAGAAAAACGAAGAAGCCTAACAAGGTCGCCGTTGCAATAGTTGGTAATGATACAGAGATGTCCATTGCTTGAGCTCTATTGTTGTTGAATGCTGGAGGCCTTGGAAGAGTGACGCATGTAGATATAGTTGGCGTTTGCTCGCCTTAAACAACAATGAAAGAGGCTTGAGATCCGTCTCTCTTTTGCCGCCATGTGTACGGGAGGAAAAAGAAACCTGACAAAATGGATAATAAGAAGATAGAAGTAATATGAAAATCTTGATAGGACATATAATATACACACATTAGTGGAAATATCTCTCGGAGGAAAATACATTTGGTGGAACAGATTATTATATATAAGTATTAGGGTATTTATTTATACGTAAATTTTTTAAAAAATTTTTTATTTTGTAAAATATAAAATAATGTCTTATAAACAAATATAATAAAATTTATTATTTTTAACATAAAATGCAAAATTTTTAAAATATAAACTTTTTTTTTTTTTTTCAACAAGATCTTCTAAAGGTAAGCGTAGTACTTTTGGAATTGGAGGAATTCTTCTAGATCACAAAGGTGTGTTTTTATGCATCTTTTTTGTGCCCGTTGGTATTGATGAGTCAAATGCTGCGAAGTTTGTCGATCAAATCTGGAGCATCATGACCAAATAATAACGTTTGTAGAGTTTAGGCCTGTTCACAACAAGACAAACACAAGTGTCCGAAATGACTGCATATTCTTTTGTGATGCAAACCTTCCCAAAGGTCATCCAATAGAGGATTTTTGCCAATAAAACTGTGGGCCCCTAATGCAATTTAAGAAGAGAGGTGAATCGACTCTAATGGATTAGAATTATCCAACCTTCATTTAATCTCAACTCTAATTGATCAAACATAAGTTTTAACAATACACCAATATAAAGTAAGCAAATATAAATAAATATATTAAGAGTAAAAACTATAAAGGGATAAAAAAATAGTGAAATTCTAACGATTTATTTTAAACAATTTATATTATTTTAGTAAAATGTATATATATTTATATGAGTATACAAAATCCCTAAAAATAAATATAGCTAATTCATACTATGAGCTTTTCGAACCAGACCAAATAGAGTTCGAGTCACCAAACTCCAATAATCTCTGTCCTGACATGAATTTCAATACAAGAAATAAACTCTAATCTTTAATAAATAAATAAAAAAAAAACTCCACGTCTCTTCCACAAAAAACCCCAAAGTGCACAACTTAACAAAAACAGCAACCAAGTTTAAGCAGCGCCCAAATTTGATAACTGGAAGAGACAGGTCAACATATCAACAAGTTCACTACTCTTAACTAAAGTTCATTTCACTATTCAAGATCTCGGCTTAAAACACTAATCTCCACGGCATCACAAACAATACATGATCAGAGTGAAATAACATTGAAAATCACTTGAATTTCATTACTCAAGTAGCTTAGGATGAAAGACCAACCAATGGACATCTTCTCCTTACAAACAATACATGATCAGAGTGAAATAACATTGAAAATCACTTGAATTTCATTACTCAAGTAGCTTAGGATGAAAGACCAACCAATGGACATCTTCTCCTTATTATTCTCTTTGTATTATTATTTTCATATATTGTTATATTTGTCGAGAGTGAGAGGGGAGACATATATAGTAGTCACTCTTCTGTAATTATTTGTCCTTTTAACTACTCATTAATTTATATATTTTTTTAACATATCAGATCAAACTAATTAACCCATTATAGACGTAAAACTTGAACACATGAAATTAACATAGGCATAAAACCTAAGGAAAATATGGTTTTCACTTCGGAGTAAAAATTTATCAAGCAAAGAAATAGTTAAATTCAATCACAGAGAAATGACCCCAATCAAGCTTGCTATGCACTACATAATGCCCATTCTTGAATGTGTCCACAACCTAAACAACATGATAACTTCTTCTCCTGTAATCCTTCATTCAATTGCCTTTTAACTTGTAATTTATAGAATCTTTGTCACTCTTATCCTCTTTTGCCATCGAAGCACTAAAAATCACCTAACTTTACCACCAAGTTGGTGCTAAATTTAAGAAATTCTGATTCGATTTGATGCATTCTTTGTTGAACCCAAGAAAACCCCCAAGCTTGAAGAGAAAAGTTATGGAACAATAATAAATAAAATAAATTTGAAATTATAGCCAATGGGTGCAAAGTTAATTATAATAAATAAAATATTAAATTTTAAAATATTATAAAAATAAAATAACATAAAGAATTATTAACATTATCTTTTTACTTAAATATTTTTAGGATGCAATTTTGAAAACCTAAAATAAATAAGCAAAATTAACATCATTTTAGTAATCTCTAATATAGAAGATTTCTTATTCTGTAAGATTTAAGTAACAATATTCTATATTTTTTTACATGATTTTCTTAAAAGAAACATTTTTAGAATGATAGTTGTATTGTTTTAATGACATATATGAGCATTTCGTTTCCTTCAAATCAAAAAATAGAATCCCAATGCGCTAGACTCCCACATATGTGGGTTTTGAAGAAGGATTGATGTACGTAGCCTTTGTATAGAGGTTGTTTTTAGGGTTTAAACCTATGATCACAAAGTCACAATAAGATAACATTTTTGTTACACCAAAACTCGTCTTTCTCCTTTGAAATGGAAACATGAAACAAATTTATATAAATTTTGTATGTCTAAAATTATATTAAATCATAATGAGTTACTTATAATCATCTATATATTTGTTTTAAAAATAATAAATTAACTTATTAGAAAAAATTATAAAAATTGATGACAACTTCAAAATTTTATGTATAATGACTTGAGCTGAGATGGACAAAAAACTTCTACACCGACTTGAATAACCATAACCCAAATAGATTCAATTGGTACCTTATCTAGTTCTTTATTCAACTTATAAAACTCATTCTTTTTTATGTGGGAGGGATATCACATTGTATAAGTCAAAAGACTATTTGGCCCTTCAATCCAACAATGCTTGATTATGAGTGGGAGAAAAGTATTTAACTTCATGTAATTTATGTTTTTTTTTTTTTTAATGCAACATTTAACCTATGAATTTACATGTGCATTTGCCTTAGTATGGAACCCTAGACCACGAAAAGTGAAAGAAAAATAGAAAATTGGGTATTAGGTATTGAAGCAAATGGGTTTGAGAGAGAGAAAAAGAAATTGTCAAGGTGTTTCTTGAAGAAGATTATGAGGCAAGACTTGAGGATTATAATGCTTAGCGATTCCAAACAATAGTGCATACAACAAGATCAAGAGAGATCTGACCAGTGAGAGAATGAAGGCAAAGGTTGAGAGCGTGGAGGCTAGTGAGATAGGAGAACAATTTAATTAGTAGCTAGGTGATAGGGGACACTCTGGTTTCGCTTACAATGGACATCAACTTTGGAGCATTGAGAAGGCTGAGGGCATTCCAAAAGAGAGTGGAGCCTACTAAGCACATCACTTGGAGTTGTAATTTGGATTAATTAGGCATTTTGAGCTATTAAATGAGTTGTATTAGAAGTATTATTATCTTTAATTTTTGTTTAACTAATTTTTAATTTGATTTGTGCTTGAAACATTGTACATACCCAATTTGACCCAAGAGTAGTGGAGTCTTACGGGGAACCTTACCAAGCACTTTTTGTTTTTTTTTTTTTTTTTACATCAATTTATTTTATATATAAGTATATTAGATCATAACATTTAATGATTTTTGTTGATGGAGGTAATGATAGATTACATTTTTTATTGAAATTTTTTAAGTTCACTAAATTCTTATTTTTTAAAAGTTAGACAATATGTTTAAAAATATACAAAGTTAAAAATTTATTTACATATTAATTTTTGAAAAAAAAAAAAAATCTCAAGAATAAATTGAAAGAAATTTTTGTTTGGTTACTGAAATTCAGTGTATCTAACAAAATTAAATAACATCAAAACAAAGACTAAAAAACCATAATAAAACATATATGCATACAAGGATATAGATTACTTAATAAACAGATTAAACAAAAGAAACAGATGAAATACAAGAAGTAAACATATGCGCATGTCATCCTCCATGCTAATTAACTAGAGCCCCTTTGACGTTAATTAGACATACAGGTGAGATGGAAGGCGTGGATTGAGAAGAACCTCTAGTGGCGTCTTTTTGAGGTTGGTTAATCCAGTGCCCTCACTCATATCCACTGGTTCACTCAACGGGGTTGCAAAATAAAACCCTTGCAGGAACTTAGCAAGAGTTAGTTGCAAAACTTGAAGAGCAAAAGATACTCCAGGGCACATTCTCCTGCCACTGCCAAATGGTATAAACTCAAAATTCTGGCCGCGAAAATCCAAATCTTTGCGGGTCGTCAGAAACCTTTCGGGTTGAAACTCGTCAGGACTAGACCATACACGAGGGTCTCGATGGATCTTCTGGATATTAACGAGAAGTCTTGTGCCCGCTGGAACATAGTAGTCGCCTACGCTGCAGTCTTCCATGGACTCGTGTGGTACTGAAAGGGGTAAAGCAGGATATAAGCGCAATGTTTCCTTGATGATGGCTTGGAGATATACCAAGTTCCTTGAGTCGGATTCTTCTACCTGCCTAGCTCTACCAACATGGGTGTCCAATTCGGTTTGGACCTTGTTCAGTGCATCGGGGTGATTGAGCAGCAAAGATAGAGCCCATGTTAGAGTGACGGACGTCGTATCTGAGGCCGCCAAGATAAGGGCCTGCAAGTTGATCAACAAGAAAGGCCATGTAGTAATTATTGGACATAAAGATTCCTTCTTCTTAGATGTCATTCTGTATCTTCGGCTAGATAGATTGGGTCTATTAGATCCAAACCGACGAGAAAAAGACATTTATTCAATCAAAGGACATTAAAAAAGAAAAGAAAAGAAAAGAAAAATCTCGAACTTGTCACATTGTATCACCGACACAATAACTAATACTTTTAATAAAATAATTGTTTCAATACCCCAAACGACAATATTGACGTTGCAACAAAAACAAAAATTACCATTACGCTATATTTGCCCCACATGTGATTTATTTTAACAGGTCACCCAATTATGTCCAGAAAAAATTTGATTCCTTTTGACAGTTAATTTAATTAATTTTGAGAGTTTCAGAAAATTTATTTTTATAAGAACAGTAAGTAATAATATATCATATTTACATGTATTTTCATTGTTAAACATGAAAAATCATATATTTAGATAAAAAAAAATTTCCATAAAATATGAGAAAACCACAATATAAATCATAACTTTTAAAGATTGTGTTTGGGAAATTTTATAATGTAACCTTTAAGGCAACATTGGAAAATCAACTAAATAGATAAGAAAAAAATACAAGAGTATGCTTTTAGTTAGTTATTACAATTTATGACATCAAATCGGACACATATGAAAGACCAATCAGGTCTATACATATTGTGCCGGTTTAGAACTAGACAAACACACAGTGTCCAAAATGATTAGTTCTTTTGCGGTCCAAGCCATTGCCATGGCCATTCAATGGGAGACTTTTGAGGACAAGATAAAGAAAGAAACAGAAGAAGATGGTGGATCGTAGTTACCAGGCATGTAGCCTTGTTGACTGTGTCCGGATCTCGACCTGAAACCACCTCTGTATCTTCTAGAATATTGAACATCAAGCCCATGAAATCCTCCTCTTCCTTCACAGCAGCAGAAACCTTCTTATGTTTGTGCTCTTTCAACCATTCATTAACAATGGAGTCCAATTCCTTAGCAGTCCTTTTCATGGCCGTCTCATGTCCGCCAATATCCAAGAGTCTCAAAAACGGTAGCCCATCAGCCACCACAAATCTCCCTGTCATCTCAAAAAAGTCTCTCAACGCTTGTTTCCATCGTCCAGTCCTCTCTTGTCCCACGTCTGTTGTCAAATATCCCACAGATTTCCCAACAATTATCCTTAAGATCACGTTTATGGTTATGTCCCCAAACCATCTCTTCATATCTACGAGCACCTGCTTGTTTGAACTATTTTTGTTCCTCTCCCATAATGAATATAACTCCTTTGCCGACGTTCTAACCTCAGATTCGCGTACATTTTTTAACATGTCAAGCCTACAGCTCGACAGAAGCTTGACCGTGACGATCTTGCGCACCTGACGCCAATAAGGCCCGTAAGTGGTCAACCCAAACAAGGCACGATCATAGGTCAAAAGCTCTGTGGCAAGAGTTTTTGGACGATTAGCAAAGGCTTTGTCGTTGGTAGTCAAACAATCCTTTGCGAATTCCCAGTTACTGACTACTAGAGCTCGACGCAAGCCCGTCTTGATGGCGAAGATGGGTCCGTATTTGTCAGCCATGTCCCCAAGAACAACCTGAGGTGGTTGCGACCGTCCTAGGTGATGGAGGTGGCCAATTACAGGCCATGCGCCTCCGGCTTCCGGCGCTGCCTTTTTGGGAGAATTTGATTGGATGCTTCTTGATTTTGGCCAGAAGAAGTAGAGAAAAACAAGAAAGCCTAACAAGATGGCTGCAGCAGTAGCTGGGAAAGACAGAGAGATGTCCATTGCTTGAGATCTACTGTGTTGAAGCTGGATGTCTAGGGTAGAAGAGTGACACATGTAGATATAATTAACTTTTGCTTGCCTTAATTAACAATAAATGTGTACGGGAAGATAAGGATCCATGGATTGAAGAAAAAGACAAATTGGATAAGAAGTTAAGATCCACGTGAATATGCATGGATCGAAGCAAGAGACAAAATGGTTAATAAGAAATTAAAAGTCACAAGAATATGTAAAAATTTTTCAATATAAAATTAGTAAAATTTATAAATTGTAATAAGTCAAATTCAGTGATAATATTTTATTTATATATAATTTGTTGATATTAATTTATATTTTATTATAATATAAATTTATTTTAAGTTTATTATTTAGATAAATTTAAAATTTTATAATTATATATATAAAGATAAATTATTTATATTATTATGTGTATATTTTTAATTATTTTGTGTAATATTTTTTATTATATTATTTTTATAATTTTTTATTAGTGATATCATGACAATTATATCTTATTAGTAGTATTAGAGTTAATTAAATTTAAGAGTTAGTGTTAAAATGGATATTTTCAATTGAATTAGGAGAAAATATATAAGTCTTACTAAAACTATCACAGAGGTTGCCGGAGCCACCACAAAAGTTGTTAAAATTACAAAAGTTACAGAAATTGCTACTCATCATCGTTGGAAATTCGCTGCTACCCTCCAACACATCATTATCTCGTCGAAAAAGTTTGCTCCTCCTTTTTGTTGTTCTGTCAAAGTTGAGAGTTTGATAAAAAATAATAAAAGTATGAGGTCTAATTAAAAATAATAAAAATTAAATAGTCAAATTACAAATAATAAAAATTTTAGAACAAATTAAAAATAACAAAAGTTTGAGGACCAAATAAAAAAAATCATCAATTTTAATATGATTAACATGATCCCTATTTTAGTTTCCATTTAAGATGAGCAAAAAAAATACAGTCAATGATGTGTGCGTAGATGAATGTTTTGTTTGACTATAACAAATTACTTAGTATTGTGGAGAATAGAGTTATAGAACTCATAACAAATGTCATAGAAATATAGAGAACTACTCATTGAGAGTTACAAAAGAATGATAAAAAAAATATTTTATTTCATTCATTTAGGGGTGAATAATGAAATTTTTGAGAAGATTGGAGGAGCAACCTCATCAAAGTTGGCATGAGATATCTTGACGATATCATTTCAAGGTGCAAACAATGTTAAAAAGGTGAAAATCCAAACCTTGCAATGTCAATTAAAGTTTTTGCAGATGAAAGCTTCAAAACTAATTTCAGTTTATATAACTGCAGTTTTTGCCCTGATGAATCAAATGAGAATCTATAGAGAGTAATTTAATGATCATGTGAAAATTGAAAAGATCTTGTGGACACTCACATTGCAGTATAAGCATATCATGGTTGCTAGAGAAGACGCACCCAAATGTCAATTAATGTACCAACAAGCACATTGCAAGCTCATGAATAGTACATGAATAAGAAGCATATTGAGAAGCTAGTAGAGCAAACACTTCAAAGTTAGCCTCTGACTAAAAGTAATCAAAGTGAGCAATCAGAGTGATCAATTAAAGTAGAAGCAAGGTTCTTCTCATGGTAAAGGACGACAATGTGGTAGTAATTGCAACAATAATAGAGGTCAAGGAGGTCACTACAATAATTATAGAGATGGCGATAATCAATACAATAACCAAAAGAGATCAAACTAGTTGTACAAGGGTTGTGGTAATGGAAGGTATGACAAATCTCATGTTAAGTGTTACTTATATCACGAATGTGGTCGTTATACTAGTGATTGTAGGTCTTAAGAGCATAATTAGACAACTTATTATACACAAAAGGTAGATTTAGATGATGAAAATGAAGTGTTCATGATAGTTACTACAATGTGGAAACACCAAACTATAATACTTGGTTCTTTAACCCCAAGTATGTAAATCATATGTATGGAAAGAAAGAACACTTTGTTGATCTTGATGAGTCAATCTACTCTATGATTAAATTTGTTGATGATAACAATGTTTTAGTGATGGGATATAGGTGAATTCTCATCAAGTTGAAGAATAGGGATATAGTTATATCTCAAATGTATTTTATATACCAAATATAAAGAGTAATCTACTTAGTTTATGCCAATTACTTGAAAAGGGTTATAACATACAATTATATGATAACTTTCTCTTAATTATTGATGGAAGAGGTGCATACATTCGTAAATTCCCTTTTACAAAGAACAAGATGTTTTAAGTTGATATTGTCATTGATGTTTATACTTGTCTTAATGTTATTTTCAAAGAAAACTCTTCGTTGTGGCATCTTTGTTTTGGTCATCTTAATTTTCACAATTTAAAGTTGCTTGCATAAGGAAACATGGTGATAGGCTTACTCAGGATATATCATCCTAATTAGATTTGTGAAGTATGTATTCTTGCAAAACAGAGTAGACAACCTTATGTGACAAAAATGACATGCAACATAATCACTGCAACTTATCCACTCTAATATTTATGGCTCAATGAGTGTTTCATCACATGGTAATAATAAGTATTTTTCTTACCTTTATTGATAATTTTACATAAAAGATATGAGTTTACTATATGTAAAGAAAGTTTATGGTGTTTGATTGTTTTAATAAGTTTAAAGACTATATTGAAAAATAGAGTGAGTATTGTATTAAAATTCTAAGAATTGATAAAGGTGATGAATATATTTTTAATGAGTTTAAGTAGTATTGTAAAGTATAGGGAATAAAGTATAAAGTCACATTTACCTATGTCTCATAGCATAATAAAGTTGTTAAATGAAAGAATAGATCAATCATGGATATGGCGAGAAACTTGTTAAAGGCTAATAGAGTTCCTAATCCATTTTGGGTAAGTGCTGTTTTGTACTTTATTTACTTATTAAATAGATCTCCAGCAACAAGTGTTAAGAATGTGACTCTTAAATAAGCATGAAGTGGTTTTAGGCCTAACATAAGGCATTTTAAAGTGTTTGATTTTATTACTTGTACTTACATTTTAGTAGAGATAAGGACAAAGTTTGATCATCGAGGAGTGAAAACAATCTTTCTTGGTTACATAAAAAGATAATATAAGTTATTTAATCCTATGATAAAAAAGGTGATTGTGAGGAGAGTTTCACTTTTGCTAAATATGAAACTTTGAACTTTAATGTTAAGGAGTAAAATAACTCTCAGAGATATCTAATTGTTATTTTGGGAGAAAAGAAAACTTAAACTACAATCCTCACTATAAATGGGGAAGTATCATCAATTAGTACACAGAATCTTACATCATAAGCTCTATAAGAGAATGAAAAACTAAGAAAATATCACCAACAATTAGTTAGATAACAGGACTATGAGGTAACCCCTAATAATGTTATTGATGATTATAAGGATTTAGGGCATTTTGCCATGTTTGCAGATTGCAAGCTAATGTCATTTCATGAGGCAATTCAAGATACAAAATGGGTAAATGCCATGAATGAAAAAATTAAGATAACTAAGAAAAATAATATATAAGAGCTTACTATTGTTCCATGAGGTCAAAAAGCTATTGATGTGAAGTGGATCTTCTGGAATAAGAAAAAGTCCAATGGAGAAGTAAAGAGATATAAAGCAAGATTAGTTGCAAAAGGATTTGAATAATGATTTAACCATAATTATCACAAGGTATTCTCCTTTGTTACTCGAATAAAGACTATCAAACTTATAATTGTTTTAACAGTATAGAATCATTGAAAAATTTATCAAATGGATGTAAAGTTAGCTTTTCTCAATGGTCCTCTTGAAAAGAAAGTATTTGTCAAGTAACTGCTAGGTTGTGTGAAGAAAGGAAATAAAGAGAAGGTGTAAAAGTTAAAGAAAGAACTGTATAGCCTAAAATAAGCTCCTAGATAATAGAATAATTGCATTGATTCCTTTTTCCATGAAACTAATTTCTAAAAATGTCCTTCTAAGCCTGCCTTATATGTGAAAATGAATAATTCTGGTGATATATTATTGGTGTGTTTATATATTAATGATCTAATCTTTATAAGTAACAATTTCAGAATGATTAAAAACTTTAAAAAGTCAATAATGCATGAATTTGAGATAACATATTTGGATTTAATGTCTTATTTTCTTGGAATTAAAGAGACTCAAAGAGATGATGGAATTTTTATCTGTCAGAAGAGATTGTTAGAGTTTAAGATATTTGACATTCACGAGACTTGATATATTTTATGAAATTGGTTTGATTTACAAATTTCTAGTGTCTCCCCACCAATCTCATATGCAAGTTGTTAAGAGAATTATATAATATATAAAAAGACCTTAAGACCATGAACTATTTTATTCTTCACCTAAAAATTGTACTCTTGTAGGTTATTTTAATAGTAATTGGGGTAGAGATGTAAATGATTATAAAAGTACTTTTAAATACTATTTCAACTTTGGAACTACTACTTATTCATGGTCATCCAAGAAATAATTTATTGTTGTATGTTCAACTTATGAAGTAGAGTATTTAGTTGCAGCTTCACTTGCTTATCAAGTTATTTGATTTTGTAATTTGCTAAGTAAGATATATGTTTCAGTTGAAATTTCTACAAAAATATTTGTTAAGGTTTCTATAATTAATTTGACCAAAATCTAATAACATATAGAAGGAGTAAATATATTGATACTCATTTTTATTTTCTAATAAATCAATTTGATAAGAAAGAGATTGAATTAGTTTATTACATGTTTAAAGATTAAGTGGATGATATTCTCATAAAACTATTGAAGAATAAAACATTTATCAAGCTGAAGCAAATATTAGAATTAAGAATATCACCAAATTAAGATAAAAGGGAATGTTGATATTAATTTAATTAAAAAATTAATCTATATTAAGAATTTATTATAATAAAAATAAATTTGGTTGAATCCAACTTAAATTTAACTATTTAAGTAAATTTACATATCTATCATTATATATATATATATAAAGATATTTTATTTATATTATTATATATATATTTTTAGTTATTATATATAATATTTTTATTAAATTAATAAAATTATAATATTTTTATAATTTTGTATCAATTGTACTAAAACTATTGTGTCCTATCATAACTTACATTCTTAACACACAATTTAAAGACATAAGAGTTACCTTCTCAAATCTAGTCTCTACGAACTTAATGGATGCCTTAAAACATTGTATTGGCTGAAGCATACTTTGTTGAAATATCTCCTAGCTTCTTTCGGGGTCATCTACTCTTAAATGGAAAGTTGATGGATCTTCTAAAAGGCAAGACTAATCCTCTTGGAATTTGTAGAATTTTTCAAGATCACAAAGGTGTGTTTTTATGCATCATTTTGTGCCCATTGGTATTCATGACTCAAATGCTACGAGGTTGCTTACCATAAAGAAAGCTTTGAAATTACCTTCTTCCAATCAAAATTTTCGAAGCAAGTATGGCTACTATTGGCGATAGTAACTTGTTGGATGTATTAAAAATCGCTCGATCCTTGGAAAGTGTGGGAGAATATGTGATTTGTTGTGAATTGTTTGAACTCTCATAATTGAGAAGTCACAAATATAAAAAGAGAATTAAATGATATCGCAAACAACTTGGCCAAACAAGAGGTTGCCGGACAATCTTGACTCGTTGCTGAGTTGTGAATACGAAATTCTTCAAATTTGATGGGGTTCATGGTAGCATCTAGTTTGCTCTAGTTGAAGTTGCGCCCATCCAGCCTTTCTTTCTTGCTAGCCTGTGATTTTAGGTTGTTATATTCTCTTTATCCAATTTCTCAAGTGAGTTTGTGATAACCCATATGTTGTTCATATTTTCTAATCGTAGTCTCTTTTTAAAAAATTAAATTAAATTATATATATTTTTAAAAAATTATTTAAATTAAATTATTTTTATTTAATTATAATTTTTAAAATAATTTATTATTTAAATTATATAAAAAATTTTTAAAATTTAAATAATATTATTATTTATTTAAATAATTATTTAAATTAATTTTTTTTTTTATTCAAACGTGAAACTTTTCTGGGTCGCTTCTTGGCGACCTGGTCTTTGTTATTGCTGGGACTATTGGCGCTAACGAAGTGTGTACTCTAATTTCCTAGGTGGGACGGTAGCTTTTGTCACCTGTTGATCTTTGTACTGATTTTGTGACGATGCGAGTGCTCGTCTAAATGTTATTGGTGGGACTGTCGGCCCTACTGATAGCGTGTACTCTAATTTTCTAGGTGGGACTGTTGCTTTCGTCACCTATTGATCTACGGATTGATTTTATATTTTTTTCGTATTTCTTCGTTAATAAAGTAACTCTTGGTTTTATTTAAAATAAAATAAAAATATATACACTTTGTAACTATATAATATGGATATTAAAAAAAAAATATGTATTAATATTAAATATATACATAAAATACAAAATTTATTTAATTGATAACTTTTAATAGACATATTAGTATATGATAAATAGATATATATTTTATAATATATGTTATGTAGACAAATATAATTAATTATATAATTATTTAATTATATTAATATATTAAAATTAAATAGTATGTGATTTAATAATTTTTTTATTTTTATGATAATAACAAAATTAATTTTATAAAAATCTTATGAAACTTCCCTCAAACTATGTACAAAAAAATTTATAAAGAAAAATAAAAGTTTATAGTATTAATCAATTGATATAATATATAAGTAAGATTATTAATAATTTATCTAAAAAAATATATTGAATGTTAAAAGGTTATCTAAAAATAAATTTAAACAAATGTAAGCGCATATCAAAGAAAAACAACATTCCTTCCCCTTCTTTGACATTATCTATAAGGAGAGTCTGCATTTCTAGGTAGACTGATTGGAAAAGAACAACTATAGTGCTCGACAAAGATTTATAGGACTAAGAAACAATAGGCTATTTTCCAAATTTCCAAAAATAAGCTTTTCTCTGTTGTTAAAGATGGGTTGGCAAGAAAAAAAAAAACAAGAAACCATGGAGAGACAAGCATGGGTGGGTAAAGATATTAGTCGTTAGATGAATTGTGTACCCTTACGCCTCTTACAACGTTGTTACATAATTATTTCTTAAAATTTGTTTAAAATTTTCAAGTTTGATTAGAATTGCCTCTCTAATCAAGTTTTTGCTGGCCCATTTCTCCACTTCCGAATCTTTTATGCTGGTCGATTACTTTGAATTTCGCCATTGTGCATGACCAAACAATTGGTACGTAGATTTTGTGCCCTGTTTACAGTAGGACAAACACAAGCGTTCAAAAGTGACTGCGATTCTTTTGTGGTCAAAGGCAATTCATTTTGCGAGGGTATTTTGACGACAAAATAAAGAAGCGAATATAAGAAGAAAGCTAATCGTAATTAACTACCACTTACCAAGCAACATTTTTTCTTTTAATTTGTATAGACGACAGACAGATCGAACCTTCAAATTGAACTAAGTAAGTAGTTTTGTTGATTGTATCCGAATCTGGACCTAAAACAACCTCTACATCGTCAAGGACATTTAGTATATATACACAAATATATATCATATGAGTATGTCTTGTATGTGATGTTATCTATGTCTATATGCATTTAAATACTTAAATCAAGTGATGGAAAACTTTAATTTACTTTTCCTTGATTTTAAAGCACAAAAGTGTTGAGTTAATGAAACTCCACAAAATCCTTTATTACTTCTAAATCAATTTACATTACTAATTTTCTGGATCTTTTATCAATTTAGATTACTAATTTTCCGGATTTTTTCTAACCTGGGAGGTACATTTTTTACATTTTTTCTTGCTAATTTGCAACATAACAAATTTTACCTTTATGGGCACATCATCTTCTATTTTTATGAGCACATTCATTCTCACAAACTTCCAGACAATTTTTCTTTTGGGCAGTTGTTTATCATTGATCTCGCAAACACAATTACCTATAGTTTTTGTGACAATACTTCTATATAAAATCTTTCATTATTTGGACATTTGTTTTTCAAATATAGATTAGCATGACCAAACAATAACATAAGTAGATTTTAGGCCTATTCATAACAACACAAACTCAAGTATCCAAATGATGAGGAACTAGGTTTTGGAAATAAGGAAATTGTGAAAATAAGGGATAAGATTGATCCCTCCCTTCCCTCCGCGGTACTAGAAACCTTCTTCCGCTTGCGCTCTTTGTACCGTTGTTTATAAATGAGGTCCATTTCCTTAACCAGCAATAGACAAATATTTATAGCCAATGAAGCTCCAAATACCATCAGTATATTTCTGCTTTATATATTCACCGAAAAGGACTTTTGCTACTTTGTAACCCCTATATCCAATGACTATTTTCTAAAGGATTGATGTGTTTGATATGAAAGTCTTTTGGTTTGATTTGTTATTAAAATTGATTAATAAGTTGAAAATTAACTTTAATAAAAAAAATTTAAAACTTTATTTTGAATGAGAAATATAAATTTGACATTTTTTTCAAAAAAAAAACTTTTATTATTATTATTATATATCAAATAAATAAATGACTATCTAAAATATAATAATTGAGAATAAATTATATAATTTATCATTGATTTTATTATTTATTTTCATCCTTATTTCCTAATTTTAATTGTTTCTATTTAAACAACTCAATTTAAACCTGTGTGCATTTGTTATAGCGTAGGCATGGGGATCTGAAAAGCCAAATTTATGTGCATCATTAACCTCTTTAGCTTTTCATTTTTTTATTTTTTTTGGTACATAACTTTGCTGCTCTTCGTATAGGCAACTACTCTTTATCAAGTTGTTCCTGGTACAAATTAGTCAGTCACGACATTATTGTATCCAAAAAGAACAACCTATGTTATCTCTAGTTATAAAATTGACAAATAACAAGGACAACATAACAACAATGAAATAAAGGAAAGAAAGACACACAATAACATAAATGGCCTATGGCAGCAATTCTTTGGTGGTGATTAAAAATTGCTACTAAATACTTCTAAGGTAATAGTTATAAGCATCATATAAATATATTATGATCATGTGTGCCAATAAGAAATTATACTAATGTGGTTATATCATTTTAATTTATTATTTTATTTTGAAAAAATATAATGATTATAAATATTTAAACAATGTGTGTTTTCTCAAAAAAGAGATAAAGTAATGGTTCTTGAAACTATTGTCTTAAGGTTTTTTTTTTTTTTAATTTTATATAGAAAAAGTATAAGACCACAATTTGGAACCATTGGCTTATCATCTTTTTTTTTTTAAAAGAAAATGATTGTTACCTTGGTGTTTTGGATTTAAAAAAAAAAAAAAAGGAAATAAGTCAATAGTCTTAAATTATTGTCTTTGCCTTTTATATATATTTTTTTAAAAGTGACGAGGTAGTAGCCTAAAATCATTGCCTCATCTTTTATTAATTTTTTTTTTAAGAAAGGAACAAAGCGACGATCTTCAACTGTTGCCTATTGATTTTTAAAAATGAAGGGAAGAGGCAGCAATCGAGAATAATGATTTTTCATAAATTCATCCACGGCAGATTGCTCAACCTGATATTGTCATCCCAGCTACTGCTTCTTACCAAATAGATTGACAAATTCATTATTATCAATCACTCCACTCCACCCAATCCTAACCATTGTCATCCTTCTTCTCCTCCTCCTCTTCTTTCTCCAGCTATCCACTTGTCAACCTACCTATAGCCACCAAATATTATGATTTTAATTCTATTAATTTCCCTATCAACCACCATAAGGAACCTCTAATTCCTCGAGAACGTCTGTTACCTATATCCTTCAACTCGTGCATGGATTATCTAAGGCTCAAAAGTTGAAAAAGCTTAAGGCTTAAGCCCTTAACCAGCAACTGCACTCTTTTTGCCATCACTGCCACTGCCCTCATTTGTCATCCTGTATTCTTAGTCGTTATGCGGTGGATCTCTTTTGTCTTTCGGGCTCTCCTTTAATTTCTAGATGTATGATTTTTGTGGGTGTTCATAATTATTTTGAATTGAAAAGAAATTTTCATCATCCACCATGTTGGCAAAAAAAAAAAAAAATCAATTAAAGCATGTTTGGCAAGCACATGTTCATTTTATGTAATTTATTGGAATTTTGTCACAATTTCTTCAATTTGTGAGTTAGGTATGATTCTTTTTTTTTTTTTGTCTGGTAAGTTCATGTGTTCATTTTTTAACTTTGGATCTTTGTATTTGCATGAATTGAAGTAACATGAGGAAGTAAATCTGAAGTAACATAGGATTGTGCCATAAAATTGTTTTGGTAAAGTCAAGAATGCTTGATTATTGTAGGTCTTCTGGATCCTCTTCTTTTTTTGAGAATTTGGTGTCCATCTTGTTGAACTTTGTTCACTTTTAGATTGTTATGATATGATGATCTAGTTAAGAGGGGCTGAAGGCATTTGCTTTTATGGGGGTGGTATTGCTATTGTTGGCAGGGGTTAGACATGATAAGGGGGAGGAGAGGATGTGGGATCTTGATATTGCAATGGGACAAAAGTTTAATGAGCTTAAGGCCCTTGCCATGGAGTGTAACTAGGCTACTAAGAGGTTTTTAAGTTTGATTCTTGGAATCCTTTTGATACTTTACTAAAGTCATTTGATCAATGAGCTTTGTGGTGGATTTTTTTTGATACTTTTGGGAGAGAATGTGTCTTCCTTGTACCAAGTCTATTGGTCTAATGTTCATATCATAGTTTGTGTGTTTCTTTTTCCTGATTAGTTATCTTTAGTAGTTGACTATTACTAAGAGCTTGTTGGATCTTTTTTTATTATTATTATTTTTTCAAATTGTGTACATATCTTATGAACATATGGTTTTTGTGATTGGTTTGGATTTAAGAAATTTGTGTAAATTTAGTCATTTGTTTTAAGCATATGCAAATTGGATCATGCAAGAGGAAAAAGTTGTCAATTTATTTTAGTATTTGATTTTTTTTTTTTTTTAAGTTCTAATACTATGTTGTGATCACTCTTGTGGATATAATTTGGGAGATCTACATGTTGTAAATAAAAAAAATACCTAGCTTCCTTTTTTGGTTTTTTCATAGTTCCAAAAGATACAACTTGATAAGGTCTATGCAATTTATCATAGAATTCAAATGTTACAACTTTGACTTTGCATTCCTCACATGCACTCCTTAAAACATAAAGAAAATTATGCATATTTTGTTGGTTGATTCCAGTCTTGTAAAATTAATGGGAAAATCTCCCTTTGAAACTTAATAGAAATTGCACTCCCTTTTGGCCCCTTCACATTCAAAATGAGTTTGCATGGGAGTATGATATAACAACCTTCCATGCTACATTCTTGGCTGAGTGTTGAATTGCTTCATTATCTAGTGAAAATTGAAGTTATCCATTCAGCATGGTCCAAGTAAAGATGACGGATAATAACATCTTATATGTATCTTTATTCATAAATTTTTTTTCTACCGTTTTAGATATATTACCCTTTTCTCCATGTTTAATGCAACTAGCTACCTTAGATAGGTGCTTTGAAGGAACCTTCTAAAGCAATTATTTCTTTGAGGAAGATAATAAAACCTCGAGGGAAAATTTTTACTTACTATAATTAGGACCTCACTAAAACCACTTAAAAAGATAAGTTGTGAGGTTAAGAGCAAGCCTCCTATTATTTTATTTAGTTTAAGTTAGGCTAGCCTAAGTTACATTGATGGTTCTCCCTCTATTATGGCTACATTATTAAACTGTAATTCATTCATTAATTTTGTAAAATATAAGTTGTATGGTCTATGAATAGTAAATTAAAAATACAATTATTGTTATTACTTTACTATTTATATAATTTTTAATTCCTCCTAATCTTTTGACAGCCATTAGCAATAAAGAAATAATTCATTTAAAAAAAGAAAGCTTTGTTTAGTACTAAAAAAGTGGCAACTTCCTTTTTAGGTCTACGAATAGTAAATTAAAAACACAATTATTGTTATTACTTTATTATTTATATAATTTTTAATTCCTTTTAATATTTTGATAACTATTAGCAATGAAGAAACAATTCATTTGGTGAAAAAAAGGCTTCATCTACTACTAAAGAAGTAGTAACTTCCTTTTTAAGTATTTTAAAATAATAAACAATAATAGAAGGGCTCACGCACAAGAAGAGATGCAAACCCCTCAGTCAAATATTGTGAAATTGAGTTTCTGTCTTCTAAGTAGTGGGTTACGATCAATTAAGACATTCGTAGAAGGAGGTGGACAGCTAACAATGCATATTACTAGTGTATATGAGCAGTAACCTCAAGTACATACAAATTTTGATAATGAACAATCGAGAAGAACAACTTTTGATCAAATAGGAACACAATCTTCCATAGAAGTAGGATTAAGACAATGACAATAACATGAAGGAAATATCTAAGGTAATTAAAAAATATATCTCAAGGTTAAGGATTTTGCAATTTGTGTATACAACCATTTAGAACTTTTGATTATACATTAACATTATTTAAGATGTGCTAAATATTAATTATTGTTTGTACTATTTAGTTTAATTATATTTGCAACAATATTTGTATGTTTATGTGATTTATATTTTGAGTGGAATTATTGTTTATTATACTATAACCCATTACGTACTATATTAAAAATTGTTGTGTATTCTACAAAAAAGCTAATACATATTCCACTAAAAAATTGCTATCTATTTTACTAAAAATCTACTACATATTTTAAGAAAAAATTGGTGCATATTCAACAAAAAAAATTGATAGGTATTCTACTTAAAATTGGTACATATTCTACTTAAACTTGTTGCATATTTTACTCAAAATTGCTACGTATTATATTAAAAAACCATTACATACTTTTACAAAAAAAAACTAATATGTATTCTACTAAAAACTTGCCTCTTATTCCTCCAAACACTATTGTTAATTGTGGAAAAACCACTAACATGTATTTTATAATTGCTACACAAAGATTATAAAAATTAGTACAATAATCATATAAACAAAAAAAGTTATGATATTAAATCTATTATAATACTCGTAAATTTAGTGGACTAAAAAGTGTTAGGTAAAACTTTATACAGTAGTTTTCAGCTCAAAAGTAACATTTTGAACTGCTATTGTAACGCTTGTTTTTTATTTTTTAATAGTGACAGCTCAATGGCACATAATTGTTCAACAACCTTCTATTTTTAACTAGCACAGCAATATTAGAATGACCACCATGTCAAATAATAAAGAATATATGTTGTGCATGACCAACCAATTTCTGTATCCATGGCGCAGAAATGAGAAATAATATATTTTATATTTAATAACTTGTCCAAGACAACCCATTTGGCTTCGTTGCCCTTTGGTTCAGCTGCTACAGCAATGCCTGTTGTGCTTGAGACTACCTTAACCAGAACTCCAACCTGCATGTTACATACATTATTATCCATCTTGACGAGATTAGAGAACGGAATGCGGTGCTAGACGACAAATAACGGGGGTGTTTTCTTCTTTTGTGCAGTCTTTTTCTTATGTTAATGTACCCAACTTTCCTGGAGCACGGAGCCCTGCTCTGCACCGAATGGAAAATTGGAGGTGGGTGGGAAAGGAAAAGAAAAAAAAACCTTAATGATATTAATTATATATGCAATTTAGTAGTCCAACAGATTTTTAATTTTCATACCATAAAGTCTGTTTTTTAGCAGTCCTTTACGTATTTGTATTTATCTTTTTATTTGTTTTGTCTAACGGAGTTGAAAAAGAGAGTGTTGTATACGAGTGAGATATAATTTCGAATTACATACTTGTCGTCCCAAGCGAAAAACTTGACAATTGTTATCAATCATTTTACATGACAAATATATTAAGTAAAAAGAAAATTGAGAAGAAAATAATGAGGTAATCATTAATAATATTCTATTGTTCACGTAACCAGTTACCTTTGTGTGGGTGTCATCATACGTAGTGATTAACGATAAATTAGCAAACTGTTAGCGATAATGCATCCGAAATTGAACGCCAGCATGACATTGCGGGGGACCCTGATTAATTTACAAACTGCTGTGTCCCCGGCGGAGAAGACGGCGAGCAAGGTAACGCAATCGCCGGGATGGACGACGTGAGTGAGAGCCCAGGCTAAAGCGGTCTTTGAGATCACGTTCTCTGCCTTGACGGCGACCACCACTGTGTCCGCCGACGTATGTGCGGCTGCGCGTTGCTTAATGCTTGGTTCAATTTTATTGGGAAACATTGATTTTCGATGGCTTTGCCCAAAGATGGAGCAGTATCTCTCTGCCTACGTTTGAGGCGCTCTCATCTATCATTTTGGAAATTTAGAACCATGGTTAAGTCGCCACGGTTACTTTTCATCAGATAAAAGTCCAGATCTGGAATATTCATTAGCTGCTTATTATTTACGGCTCCTTCTTTTATTTTATTTCTTTCCCAGGATTTAATTGGTCCCCGTTTTGATCTTTGTAGTGGAATGTCTATCAAAAAGAAAAAGAGCTCCTATTCATTGATTAATTGCACAAGCACCTACACTGTCAAGCAATTTTATATTAAAAAAATTAGCTAAGATGATTGACTTTCTATGCACCTAATCTAGAGATATACAGAAAGAGTTGTGACAATTGCACATGACCATAATAATTTTAGTTTTATAAAAATATTACAATTTTATTTGTCAAGTTTACTTAATTTTTTTAATTTAATTAATATTAAATAAAATTTAAATTTAAAATATTTAATCTTATAAATAAATAAAAATTATTAAATTAAATTTTACAGTATTCAATATATTATACATGACAAATTAAACTCCAATGGAGTGGACGATCTTGCACAGCCATGAGCCCAAAATGTGTATGATGTGACATAAAGTTTTGTTAATTAAATAAATTAAAGTAGTACGTACGCATGGAATCAATGGACAAATTATTGACCAGACGAGTCGTTTTAGTACATGAGATCATCCTCAAATAATTTAATGGGACCTTCTGGGCCCTACTAGGCCCTATTAGCTCTGTCACTCTACAAAAGAGACAAATGAACAAAGCTTTCGCTGATTGAATTGGACTTGAAAATTTGAATCCGCCACCATATCTAATTTAAGAATTATCTCAAGATTTTGAATCCTAACAAATAAAAGCAAAAACAAAAACAAAAAGAAGAGTGACAATACTGTGGCAGAGACATGCAGTGTGCATGGATTTCCATAAAGAGAGGATAAATTGAAACAGAATGTACTGCCATAAATATTTGTCTGACCAGAAAATGCGTCGTGTCAAACTTGCCTTTTTAAGTGGGGTGAGCACCACGAATTTTTGTTCCCTCGCCGGGGGAACAGCTTCAGGAGCAGTCAGGAATCAAACACCTCACAACGAGAAAAACTCGCCGTTGATGACGTTGGACGTATGTTTATGATCTGGACGGTCAAGATTTCGCGATGACAACGGATCGTTTACAATGCCATGCCAATGGGAACCTAGGCGACGTGGCAATGTCACGCGCATACACCCTGAGCATGTGATTGTAGTAATGATATGCACATGCACATGATGTCCCCTTGCCCAGCTAGGACCACTTAAATATCTAGTTTTCATCAAGGGGTTCGTGCTTGATTGAGTTTACTCGGGAGGTGTCGTGAGAACTGCCGTGGTTCGCATCATTCAAATGGCATCTCCAGTTGTGAGGGTGGGAAAGTCTTTGTATTATTATTATTATTATTTCTTTCTTTTTCCTCTCGAGTTCGAGTTCTGTAAAGACTAATTAACATTAGACCCGCCAAAAGTGTGTGTTGGACTGCATCTATGATGGTGAAAATTTTTTATTCAGAGTTCATCTTTCTCTGAATATAAAGTAATTAAAATTAAATTTATTTTTAATATTTTTAATTAAATAAACTAATTAAAAAAATAAATAAGATATGTATTCAAAAAAATTTTTAAATTATCAATAATATTTTAAAAAAAAAACTTAATTACAATCAAATACAAATTTACTTGAAAATATTTTGATAATATAGATAAAAATAAAAAAATTATTATTAATTTAGATAATATAGTAAAAAATATATATTTTATTAAATAATATATATATTTTTTTTATTTTTTGTGAATTTAATAAATTTTTTATTAAATTAAATCATGTATATTACTTTTATTTTGTAATTAAATTTTTTTATCGATTTTAATATCTATTTTTATTTAAATTATTTATGAATAATTATTTTTAATTAATTATAAATAATTTTCTTAATCATAATTAATTTTAATAAATAAATAATATTTTAAGAGATGACTCAAGATAATAATGTATTAAATTCATATCCCTATATTATTTATAGAAAATAATTGTAGAAATCAATGAATTTATTTCAGAATAAAAATTTATATTAAAATGTGTAATAAGTTTTTTAAAATTTTACATTGATTAAAAATAATGTTATAATTAAGCTTGGAGATCTGATCTCACGGCTAGCTTTCCTCCACATCAACAGGGCTGAGGACAAATTACATTTCCCTCTGGATATGGCAAGCTAGAAGACTAGGATTGGAATCTGAAATTCTTGTGTACTTCATAACATTCGGAATTATTTTTTTTTTATTATATTGCCTAACGTATCATGATTAGATGATATAACAATTAAACTGTCTAAATCTTCTTTGAATTTGACCTCTTAGGAAAACCTCTAGAATCAGTTGAAGAAATTTTTGTTTATGACTGAAATTCAATGCGTCTCTCGAAATCAAAGTGGCACCAAAGTATAGCAACAGAGAACTACAGACGATAAAAGATTTACTTTGGGGCGCTTCAAAGTTGGAAGTTCAAACTGAAGATAAGAGAAAAGTTTTAACAATTATACACGCGGGCACGTCTCAACCTCAAACTGGGCAAACATATCATATGGGCAGATCAGTCTCCGCGAGTTAGCACTTATTTGATGGCATAAATAACTAGAACCCCTTTGAAATTAATTAGGCATACAGGTGAGATGGAAGGCGTGGATTCAGAAGAACCTCCAGAGGAGTCTTTTTGAGGTTAACTAATCCAATGCTCTCGGTCATATCCACTTTATCACCCAACGGGATTGCAAAATGAAACCCATGCAGGAAATTAGCAAGAATTAGTTGCAAGACTTGAAGAGCAAAAGAGATTCCAGGGCACATTCTCCTACCACTGCCAAATGGTATAAACTCAAAGTTCTGACCTCGGAAATCCAAATCTTTGTGGGCTACCAAAAATCTTTCCGGTTGAAACTCGTCGGGATTTGACCATACACGTGGATCCCGGTGAATCTTATGGACATTAACGAAAAGTTTTCTGCCTGCCGGAATATAGTAGTCGCCTACAGTGCAGCCTTCCATGGACTCATGCGGCAGTGAAAGTGGTGCAGCAGGATATAGGCGTAACGTTTCCTTGATGATGGCTTGGAGATATTTCAAATTTTTTGAGTCGGATTCTTCTACTTGCCTGTCTCTACCGACATGGGTGTCCAACTCAATTTGGGCCTTGTTCAACGCATCAGGGCGATTGAGCAACAAGGATACAGCCCATGTAAGAGTGACTGATGTCGTATCCGAAGCCGCCATAATATGAGCCTGCAAATTGATCAACAAGAAAACCCGTGCAGTGCTATGATTGTTGGACATCATGTGGATTGGGTCTGTTAGCTCCCACCAGTGGGAAAAACCCATTTATTGGGTTAAAGTCAATTGATGGATCATCTACTAACATTTAATTTGATTTAAAAGTTTATCCAATTATAACAACTAAAACATTGATTCCCTTTTATGATTGATTTAATTGATTGAAAACTCAATACTACAAAAATTTTACATGTTTATGATATCTAATTATAAATTTAATGTGATAATAGTAATTAATAATATATTATATTTAAATAAAAAATATTAAAATTTTACATAAAAATTATGAAAAAAAATCACATTATAACTAATGACTTATAAAATTTATTATTTTGAGAAATTTTATATTGTACTATTTAAAAAATTTTAAAAAAATGAATCATTTTATTTGATATTTATATATTTATTTTTTATAAATTTATAAATTAAGTATACTAAAATATATTATTTTTAAAAATTTTAGTTATAATTAAAATAGTATTATAAAAATTAACTAATATAAATTTGATTGTAATTAAAAAAATTATTTATTTGTAAATTTATATCTTAATTATAGTATAATTACAAAATTTTTTGATAAAAAAATAAAAAATTATTTTTAAATTTTTTTTCAAGAGAAAAAAACTTGAAAAAATAATAAAAATTTTTTAAATTTATATTTTTTTCTCAAAAAAGATAAAAATTATTTTAAAATTTTTTTAAAATAAAAAATTATAAAGATTTTTTATTATTATTTTTTAAAAATAAATATATTTTTTTAATTTTTTAAATAATATTTAAAAATAATTATCTTAAAATTAGTTATTATATATATAAATTAACATTCAAATATTTTTCAACTATTAACTCAACCCCTATGCCATTGTGTTAAAAAAAAAGAAAAACAAAGGATCTAAGCCCACCCCTTGGTTCAAAAGTGACTGCAATTATTTTTGTGTCTTCGCAAAAGCCATCCGACGGGGCATCTTGACGACAAAATAAAGTAGCAAAAAAAAGAAGATAGGCAATGGTAATTACCAGGCAAGTAGCTTTGTTGACCGTGTCGGAATCTTGACCTGAAGCTACCTCTGCATCGTCAAGAATATTTAACATCAAGTCCATGAAATCCTCCTCTCTCTTCATAGCGCCAGAAACTTTCTTCTGTTTGTGCTCTTTCAACCATTCATCAACAATGAAGTCCAATTCCTTGGCAATCTTTTTCATGGCCTTCTCGTGTCCCCCAATATCCAAGGACCTTAAAAATGGTAGCCCATCAGCCACCACAAATCTTCCTGCCAGGTCGAGAGAGTCCCTCACCGTTTGTTTCCATCGTCCGGCCTTCCATTCTGCCTCGTCTGTTGTCGTATATCTGACAGATTTCCCAACAATTATCCTTAAGATCACGTTTAAGGTTATGTCCCCAAACCATCTCTTCAACTCTACTACCACTTGCTTGTTTGAATTATTTTGGTTACTCTCCCATAATGAATATAACTCCTTTACGGATGTTCTAACCTCGGATTCCCGTATGGTTTTGAACGTGTTGAGCCGACGGTTGGATAGAAGCTCGAGCGTGGCTATCTTGCGCACTTGACGCCAATAAGGGCCGTATGGGGCGAAACCGACCATGGCGCCATCATAGGTCAAAAGCTCCGTGGCAAGAGTTTTTGGACGATTGGCAAAGGCTTTGTCGTTTGTGTTGAAGCACTCCTTTGCCAACTCCCAGTTGCTTACTACCAGAGCTCGATGCACGCCCATCTTGATGGTGAAGATGGGCCCGTATTTGTCAGCCATGTCGCAAAGCACAAGGTGAGGCGGTTTCGGCCCTCCTAGGAGATGGAGGTGGCCAATTACAGGCCACGCGCCTCCGGCTTCTGGTGTGGTCTTCTTGATAGAATTTGATTGGATACTTCTCGATATCGGTCTGAGGAAGTAAAGAAAAACGAAGAAGCCTAACAAGGTGGCCGCTGCAATAGTTGGTAATGATACAGAGATGTCCATTGCTTGAGCTCTATTGTTGTTGAATGCTGGAGGCCTTAGATAGAAGAGTGACGCAGGTAGAAATAGTTGACGTTTGCTCGCCTTAAACAACAATAAATGAAGCTTCAGATCCGTATCTCCTTCGCCGTCATGTGTCCCGGAGGAAAAAGACACCTCTATTGAAGAAAGAGACAAAATGAATAATAAGAAAATAAGAGTAAGATGAAAATCTTGATGGGACATTCAATGTTGAACGCTGGAGGCCTTAGATAGAAGAGTGACACGTGGATATAGTTGGCTTGGAGAAGGAGACAAATTGGATTATAAGATAGGAGTAGATAAAAATCTTGATAGGACATATAAGGTACACACATTCGTTGAAATATTTTTCGGAGGGACAGAATTTCATTCATAAGTTTTAGACTATTTATTCGTATGCGGATTTTTTTTAATTTTTTTTTATTTTATAAAATATAAAACATATGTTTTTTTATAAATAAATATAATAAAATTTGTTATTTTTTACGTGAGATATAAAATTTTTAAAATATATACTTATCGTTTTATCAGGATCTTCTAAAGGCAAGCCTTAGAATCGGGGGAATTCTTCTAGATCACAAAGGTGTGTTTTTAAGCATCTTTTTGTGCCCGTTGGTATTCATGACTCAAATGCGGCAAAGTTGCTTGCCATAAAGAAAGCTTTGAAATTATCTTGTTCCAATCAAAATTTTCGGCGAAAGCATGGTATTATTGAATCAGACTTAGCAATACTAACTTGTTGGGTGAATAGAAACTCGCCAGGTCCTCGGAAACTATGGGAGAATATGCGATTTGTTGTGAATTGTTTGAACTCTCCTAATTGTGAAGTCACAAATATAAAAAGAAGTTGCTGGGCAATCTCGCCTCATTGCTTAGTTGTGAATATGATAGTCTTCAGATCTTGATATGGTTCATGGTAGCATCTAGTTTGCTCTGGTTGAAGTCGTGCCCATCCAGCCTTTCTTTCTTGCTAGCCTGTGATTTTTGCGTTTTTATGTATTCTTAATCTAGTTTCTTATTTGAGTTTGTGATGACCTATATGTTCTATGCCATCTCCTCTCTTCTTGACAGCATAGTCGTTGTTATTGGTGGGACTATTGGTACTACTGATAGTGTGTATTCTAATTTTCTAGGTGGGACAATTGCTTTTTTCGCCTATTGACTGATTTTGTAATGATAAATGTTTGGTATTTCTTTATTAATAAAGCAACTCCTGATTGTATAAAAAAAATATTTTTTGAATGAAAAATATAATTTCAATGTTTTTTTTTTTTACTTTATATAATTATTATATATTATATAAATAAATAATTATTTAAAATATAATAATATTTTGAGAGTAAATTATATAATTAATTATTAAATTTATTATTTATTTTTATTTTTATTGATTAATTTTAATTGTTTATATTTATATTATTTAATTTTAATTTTATTTTAATATAATCACTTTATCACGTAATTACTTTTAAAGTTAAAAATTTTTTTTGTAAAAAAATATATTTGTATATGATTAAGTATATTATATTTACTTTTATTCAATTAACATATTTATATATTAAAATTATTTAGATATTTCCATAATACTTAACGTTGCTAAATGTTACATTTTTTTTCCATTTATCACATTTAGGGAGATGAATTTTTTTGGATTATAAACCATGTGCCTTGAACACCCATTGTTCAAGTACAACTTATTCTTTTCATCTTTCCTTTTAAGCAAATCTACATGAAAATCATTTAATTGTAAGTATTCAAATTTTCATGGGTCTTTGGAGGTTAGATTTGGTTCTTTTTGCACCACCATAAAAATTACTTATGTCATTTATGCTTGTTCTAACGTTGAGTGCATCAATTATATGTCCATAATTCCCACAATAATGACATTTAATATTATGTGTTATGAGGAAGTGAATGACCGTGAGATGCTCTAACAAAATTAATTTTGTGAGATCATGATGCATGAGATGGTATCTTGGCTAAACCACTATAAGCATGGAATGCCTTATGTTGCCGTGATGTATGAACATGCACAGAAGATGATTTGGCCAAAATCCTATGATATGATGTTGATGCTTGTGTTTGCGTGTGGGCAGCCATGGTTTGGGTTTTGTGTGAATGACATGCAATTTTAAAACCCAATATGCTCTTATCATTTAAAGGCCTTTGAGAGTCAAGCAAGGAATCAAGCTTTTCATTCTTTTTGACAAACTTTGCAAGGGAGCTTTGGAGCATTGAAACTTCCTTCTTCAGTCTAAGTTTCTCTTCCTTATGCTTGTTAGTTACTTGCACTTTGATGATTACTTCATTGTGTGCCTTTTGTAAATCAACTCACGTTTGAGTGAGTGACGTATTTTCCTACTACAAGGACTCATTTTCCTATGCCATTGACTTAACTAAAGCATTAAGATCCTTGTTTTTGGCCACCATTTTATGCAACTCCCTGTTCATGCATTCGAGATTGTCATAATGCTCATTAATTAACTTATCATTACAAGAGTCATAATTAGATTATACCTAATTGTCTTTGGCCATCAAACGCATATTTGTCATCTCATCATAGGATGATTCATTATTCACAGCACTCAGAATCATCCAATTGGTTTGTAGGCTGTCCTGGTTGGCTTCTTACCTCTCTTCTTGTATGGATAATTGATGGCAATATGTCCAAGTTTGTTACGTTTGTAACAAACAATTTCCTTCTTTTGTTGGCCCTCACCTTCGGTAGGATGTTTGAATGACCTCAATCCATCATGCCTTCGTTTCTTTATGAGTTTACTGAATTTCATAAAAATGTGAGTCGTGAGCAAATAAAAGTAAATCAAACACAGCATATTGAAACAAGATAAATGTGTGCAGCTATATGTGTTGATAAATAATAATAAAGAGAGTTTCAGGGATAGAGAAAATGGAATACTATGATTTATAGAAGTTCAGTTATCTTAAATTTATGTTCTCCCCTCAAAGCCTCCACTGTGAGAATTTTGATCTACTATTGAACTCTCAATATCAGGAGGAAAACAATCTCAAACACATAGAGGTCACTCAAACTCAATTACAACTTATATCAACTCTCTGGAGCTCACAAGCTCACTCTCACACACTTAGATCACTCTTTCTTCTCACTTTCTGACTTTAAGCTCACTTACTTTTACACGATGATTTTTCTCACTCTTACTTTCAATCTTAATAGCAAAATACAATACAATGAATTGCACATCACTTGTATTTAGCTTGCACCTTCTTCTTTTTTAAATTGCCATTAAATAATGCTTAAATAGCCGTAAAAGAAGATCACAACTTGTTAGAACTGTTGCCTTGAGTTACACTTGAATTTAGTTATTTGCCATTTGACAGCTCCTTGCAATGACTTTCTTGTTTACCACCTTCTTGTAAAACGGCTATAACATCTTGTACAAAACTTGAAAAATTATGATTCCTTGTTTATATTATAGTAGATTGTCAAAGCTTCTTAACAACCAAATTGGACAATTTTTGAATGACTATAGCATAGTCAAGTAAATGTAGAGACACAGTTGTTGAATTAGCATCTCAAAAAATATTTTTGTTACTGGGCCTTTGCATGTTATGGTTAGTGGGTCTTTATGCATATGGCTTAATGCGGTCGGGCATCGCTTCCCCATTGCTCAAATGGTTTTTTTTTTTTAAAAAAAAAAATGATGATGATGCCTTTGTGGAGCACGTGGCTACCAATTGTCTTCTTCCTCAATTCTTTTAATTAGAATAATACTAGATTGTTGACACTTTTTTTCTCCTTTTACAACAATCAGACTCAAGCTTATGACAGATACTACAACTGTTTATAACTTTCTTCCCTCAACACTCGTCATGTTAAAGACAATCGGGGTTCAAAGTTTCTTGTACAAAATTTCGACCTTTAAATTCTCTCAACATCACAATTCTTCTTATACATAGAGTTGCCATTAATGGGCTTAAGGTCTCATCTCCATAAAAACGGACCACAAAACCATGCATTTTCTACCAAAAACGTATGCAAATAGGCTAGAAAATAACTCACACACACTGTGATACCAACGGAGGAAATTAAAGGCTTAAATTTCTATAAGAAAAGTACTTTAAAATATAAAATATCTTAACTAGAGTACGTTTCATAGTTCAAGATCTCAGCTTGAATCACTAACCACCATAGCATCATCAACAATGCATTGTCGAAGTGAAATCACATTGAAAATCACTTGAATTTCACTCCACAAGTCACTCAGGATGTAAGACCAACCAATGGACATCTTCTCCTTATTGTTCTCTCTGTATTATTATTTTCATATATTGTTAGATTTGTAGAGAGTGAGAGAGGAGATATACGTAGTAGTCACTCTTCACTCTCTTGTAACTATTTGTCCTTTTAACTGCTCACTAGTGAATATTATTTTTATCGGGTTAGGTCAAACTAATTAACCCGTCAAAGACGTAAAACCTGAACACATAAATTAACACAAGCGTAAAATCTAAGGAAAATATGGTTTTCACTTTGGAAAAAAAAAAAATTCAAGCAAAGAAATAGTTAAATTCAACAGCTTCCATAATTTTCCTAAAGTATTGCCATTTTTTGTGAAAATCACCGGTTATGGTGAAAGTTAACCTATTCAGAGTTGGAGGTGGCTGAAGCATTTATCAAGAGAATGAAAATGATTGATGCATTAAAAAGGGCAATCATGACTCTCTCGAAATCAATAATCTGATTCCCTTTTTTAAGGAAATAAAAATCGATTTTTCTCAAGCACTAAAATGGGAATCGAATTCTTATGTTATATTTCTACAAAGCAAATACCCTTTTAACAAAAAACAAATCATGTCATTGAACAACTCAAAATTTCTAATCTTAATCCAACATACAACCTAATGGAGGGAAGAAAAGCAACCCATTAAAAAAAGAAAAAAAGAAAAGAAAACCCAAAATATCGACATAGAGAAATGACCCCAATCAAGCTTGCTATGCACTACATAACACCCATTCTTGAATGTGTCCACAACCAGAGCAACATAATAACCTCTTCTCCTGTAATCCTTCGTTCAATTGTCCTCTAACTTGTACTTAATAGAGTTGTCTTTACTCCGATCCTCTTTTGCCATTGAAGCACAAAAAATAACCCAACTTTACCACCAAATTGGTGCTACATTTAAGAAATTCTGATTCAATTTGCGGCTTTCTTTGTTGAACCCCAGAAAACCCCCGAGCTCAAAGGGAAAAGTTATGGAACTAGAATGGATTCAGAAATTATAGCTAATGGGTGCAAAGTTAATTATAATATATAAAATATTAAATTTAAAAATATTATAAAAATTAAATAATATAAAAAATTATTAACATTAATTTTTTACATATATACTTTTATGATGCAATTTTGATAACCTAAAATAAATAAGCAAAATTTACACCTTTGTTAGCAATCTCTAATATAGAAGTCTTTTCTTATATTATTTTCTTACAAAAGTATTTTTACAATGATAATTATGATGTTTTAATGACATATATGACCGTTTATTTCTTTCAAATAAAAAAAAGGCATCCCGATACACTAGACTCCCACATATGTGAGGTCTAAAGAGGGGTTGATGTACGTAGTCTTTCTTTTGTATTTGTAAAGAGGTTGTTTTCAAGGTTTAAATCTGTGACCACAAAGTCACAATAAAGTGCATTTTGATTACACCAAAACTTGTATTTCTCCTTTGAAATGAAAAGATGAAACAAATTTATATAAAATGTGTATAAATAAAATTATATTAAATAATAATGAGTTACTTATGATCATGTATATATTTGCTTTAAATATAATGAATTAAATAAATTAATTTATTAGAAAAAATAATAAAAATTGATGACAACTCCAAAATTTTGTATGTAACGATTCAAGCTCTCACTTGTCAGATGGACAAAAAACTTCTATATCGACTTTAGTCACCACAGTCCAAATAGATTCAATTGGTACCTCATCTAGTTCTCTATTTAACTTATAATGCTCTTATTCATTTATTTATTTATTTATTTTTGACGTGGGAGGCATATCAAATTGTACTAGTCAAAAGACTTTTTAGCCATTCAATCGACAATGTTTGATTTTGAGTGGGAGCAAAGTTTTTAACTTCATGTAATTTATGTGCATTTTTTATAATGCGGCATTTAACATATGAATCTACATGTGCATCTGCCTCAATATAGAACCCAAAACCACCAAAAGTGAAAGAAAACTAGAAAATTGGACATTAGGTATTGAAGCAAATGGGTTTGACAGAGAGATAGAGAAATTGTCAAGGTGTTTCTTAAAGAAGATTATGAGGCGAGACTTGAGGATTACAATGCTTAGCGATTCCAAAGACTAGCGCAGGCAACAAGATCATGAGCAATCTGGCCAGTGAGAGCACGAAGGCAAAGGTTGAGAGCGTGGAGGCAAGTGTCGTAGGAGAACACTTCAATTAGTAGCTGGGTGATAGGAGACACTTTAGTTTTGCTTGCAATGGACATCTGCTTTTCAGCATTGAAGGCTGAGTGGCATTCCAAAAGAGAGTGGAGCCTACTAAGCACTTCACTTGAAGTTGTAATTTGGATTATTTAGGAATTTTGATTTATTAAATGAGTTGTATTAGATAAATTATTATTTTTAATTTTTAGTTAAATAAATTCTAATTTGATTTGCACTTGAAAGATTGTAAATGCCCAATTTAAGACGAGTAATGATGTCTCAGGGAGACCTTACTAGGCGCTTTTTGTTATTTTTACGCCACTTTGTTTTATATGTAAGCATTTCATATCATAAGATTTAATAATTTTTATTGATGAAGATAACAATAGATTAGATTTTTTATTAAAATATTTTAAGTTTACTAAATTGTTATTTTTTAAAATATATAAAATTAAAAATTTATTTGTATATTAATTTTTATAAAAATAAAAAAAAAATAATCTCAAGAATGAGTTATAAAAAATTTTTGTTCTGTAACTGAAATTCAATATGCCTTCTAAGATAAAATGACACCAAAACAAGGACTAAACGACATAATAGAGCATATATACATATAAGAATATAAATTACTTAAAGAACAAATTAAACAAAAGAAACACACGAAATATAAGAAGCAAATATATGCGCATGTCATCCTCCATGACATGGCATTTATTTGCAACCTAATTAACGAGAAACTCTCTGACGTTAATTAGACATACAGGTGAGATGGAAGGCGTGGATTGAGAAGAACCTCCAGCGGTGTCTTTTTGAGGTTGGTTAATCCAATGCTCTCACTCATATCCACTGGTTCACTCAACGGGGTTGCAAAATAAAATCCTTGTAGGAACTTAGCAAGGGTTAGCCGCAAAACTTGAAGAGCAAAAGAGACTCCAGGGCACATTCTCCTGCCACTGCCAAATGGTATAAACTCAAAATTCTGACCCCGAAAATCCAAATCTTTGTGGGTCGTCAGAAACCTTTCTGGTTGAAACTCGCCAGGATTAGACCACACACGAGGGTCCTGATGGATCTTCTGGATATTAAGGAGAAGTCTTGTGCCTGCTGGAACATAGTAGTCGCCTACTCTGCAGTCTTCCACAGACTCGTGTGGCAGTGCTAGGGGTGCAGCGGGATATAGGCGCAATGTTTCGTTGATGATGGCTCGGAGATATACCAAGTTCGTTGAGTCGGATTCTTCTACTTGCCTAGCTCTACCAACATGGGTATCCAATTCAGTTTGGACCTTGTTCAGTGCTTCGGGGTGATTGAGCAGCAAAGATAGAGCCCATGTTAGAGTGACGGACGTCGTATCTGAGGCCGCCAAGATAAGAGCCTGCAAGTTGATCAACAAGGAAAACTATGTAGTAATTGTCAGACATAATGATTCTTTCTCCTTAGATGTCATTTTTCATCTTTGCCTAGATCGATTGTGTCTATTGGATCCAAACTGATGGCAATATTTAGGTTGCAACGAAAAGAGCATTTAGGTTAAAATGCATTTATTCAATCAAAGGACTTTTAATAATAAAAAAAATAACTCGAACTTATCACATTTTATACCAATGACAATATTTAGGTTACAATGAAAATAAAAAGTTATTACATTTTAAAAGGTCATCCAATTATATTCAGAAGAAATTTGATTTTTTTTAAATAGTTGATTTAATTAATTTTAAAAATTTTATTTTTATAATAAAAATAAATAATAATATATCATATTTACGTATATTTTTTATTGTTAAATACAAAAAATCACATATTTAGATAAAAATTTTATTCATATATTACCAAAAAGTCATAATATGAATTATAACTTTTAAAGATTATATGTTTGAAAAATTTTATAAGAAAAAAGGAACTAGACAGATAAACAAAAAGTATGAGAGAATGCTTTTAGTCAGTACCTACAATTTATGACATCACATCCGAGACAAATGCAAAACCAAATCGGTCTATACATACTGTGCGTGTTTGCAATTCGACAAACGCAAAGTGTCCAAAATGATTAATTCTTTGGCGGTCCAAACCATTGCAATTACCATTCAATGCGGGACTTTTGAGGACAAAATAAAGAAAGAAATAGAAGAAGATGGTGGATCGTAATTACCAGGCATGTAGCCTTGTTGACTGAGTCCGAATCTCGACCTGAAACCACCTCTGCATCATCTAGAATGTTGAACATCAAGTCCATGAAGTCCTCCTCTTCCTCTCCAGCGGCAGAAACATTCTTCTGTTTGTGCTCTTTCAACCATTCATCGACAATGGAGTCCAATTCCTTAGCAGTCTTTTTCATGGCCTTCTCATGTCCGCCAATATCCAAGAATCTCAAAAACGGTAGCCCATCAGCCACCACAAATCTCCCTGTCATATCGAAAAATTCCCTCAAAGCTTGTTTCCATTGTCCAGTCCTCTCTTTTCCCACGTCTGTTGTCATATATCCAACAGATTTTCCAACAATTATCCTTAAGATCACGTTTATGGTTATGTCTCCAAACCATCTCTTCATCTCTACGAGCACCTGCTTGTTTGAACTATTTTTGTTCCTCTCCCATAATGAATATAACTCCTTTACCGATGTTCTAACCTCAGATTCGCGTAGAGTTTTGAACATGTCAAGCCGACGGTTTGACAGAAGCTCGAGCGTGGCGATCTTGCGCACCTGACGCCAATAAGGCCCATAAGTGGCCAACCCGAACATGGCACGATCATAGGTCAAAAGCTCCGTGGCAAGAGTTTTTGGACGATTGGCAAAGGCTTTGTCGTTGGTGGTCAAGCATTCCTTTGCGTACTCCCAGGTGCTAACAACCAGAGCTCGATGCAAGCCCATCTTGACGGTGAAGATGGGTCCGTATTTGTCAGTCATGTCGCCAAGAACAACGTGAGGTGGTTGCGGCCCTCCTAGGAGATGGAGGTGGCCAGTTACAGGCCACGCGCCTCCAGCTTCTGGTGCTGCCTTTTTGCAAGAATTTGATTGGATACGTGTTGATTTTAGGCAGAGGAAGGAAAGAAAAACGAGGAAGCCTAACAAGGTGGCCGCAGCAACAGCCGGGAAAGGCAGAGAGATGTCCATTGCTTGCACCCCCGTCGAGTGTTCGCTTTAATCACAATAACGGAGGCTTGAGATATGTCAGCCTTTTCTCCGCGGCATGAACCCAAAAGGAGGTTTATAATCAGAAGCATTAGCATATACGTGTCTGATGCGGCACGGCACCGAGGGGGGGGGGTGGACGGCTGTGTATGACATGACAAATAATAATAAAAAAAATTTGTTAATCTAAAATGTAACAGCTTGATCTAGTCTAATATTAACTCAAGTAATACTTGAGGGGATAAACAGTAGAGTCATGTATCCAAGTCTGTTTCTAAAAATTTCCCTCACCTCTTTAGATTGTTAAAAAAAAAGAAGAAAAAAGTGCCAAAAAACTGTTTTCCCCAACACAACCTTGACATGTACGACTATGAGTATATGAACAAATCTCAGCTCTCGCGGCGACAAAATTGACTTGAAATTCTCTATCGATGAATCACCCAACAACCGTAGAATTATTTCGTCTTACTGTAGCGTGGAAGTCTTACTTTACTTATGGTATCCCCTCTCTCTCTCTCTCTCTCTCTCTCTTATTTTCTCCCGCTCGACAAAAAGCCTCGTATCTTTGTCGCCTTCTGGGGGCGGCCGAAAGCAATAACGACCGGCACTACAACACGTTCTTCTTCGGCCACGTGAAATTTAGTGGCTGATACTAAGAACATTTCACTCCTCAAGGACTTGCGCGTTGCATCAGGGACTCTAAAAAATTATCAGAACAATTTGACAAAAAAAATAAGAAACAATTTATCAAAAGAAGAAACTTAGAGAAAACGTGCGAATCAGAATATACGTCATTGAAATATTACTGAATCGGAAATTTTAGTCCTATAGTAACCCTATATTTTTTACATTTTTAACTGAGAGTAATTTTTTTTCTCTATTTTATTTGTTTTTTTTTTTTTAAATTTATAATTATAAAAATTTAATTATAATAAAAATAAAATTTTTATTTGATTATAATAAAATCTATAGTAATTAATTTATAAAATCTTATTTTGTCTATTATAAAATTTTTATAATTATAATTATAGGATATTTTTATATATTTAATTTATAAATTTATAAAAAATTATTACACAAATAATATATATATATATATTTTTAATTTTAACAATATATATTTATATTAGATTCTTAAATAATATTTTGTGCTCTCTACGTTCTCTTTATTATCTCATACAGCATTATCTTATAAGATATTTAACCAACCAATGGATTGACATGAGTTATACTTTGTTTAAGAGCAAATCCTAGACAAACTATTTCTAACGTTGAGATGGAAAGCGTTGATTGGAGAGGATTCGGTTCGAGTCAAATGCTCTCTTTCATAACAAGATGTCCACTGGCGATGGTTCTTCAAGTTCTTCAAGGCTCATTCTTTTACTTTATGCCTTAGACGGCCTCGGGTGTCCAACTCATTTTGCGCGTTTTTAGGAGCATTATTAGGTGGACCTAGTCTCGTATGCATCTGGTGACGTAGGAGGTGTGTTACGACAAAATCCACGAGATTTTTAAATTTAAACTATTTATATAGTAAAACAATTGATAATAATAAAATTGAGACACACATTAAATAAAAAAATAAAAATTTAATTAATTCAATTTTTTTTGATTATTTTCATATTAAAAAAATTTTTAAAAAATATTTTACTATAAAATAAAAAAATTTACAATTTGCACCCAAATATCATTTATTATTTAAAATTACACCAAACTAATGTCTTTCAAAAGACAGTTTCTGTTACTACTCTTACAACTTTTATTCATGGTTAAATACAAAAAATCATGTATTCAAATAAAAATTATGAAAAAGTCACGATATAAATCATAAATTTTAAAATTTATTTCTTCAAAAAATTTTATAATGAACATTGAAAAATGAACCACATAAATAAACAAAAATATGAGAGTATGCTTTTGATTAGTAGACAATAGGACTTGAAATATTCCACCAAAATGACATAAATGTGTTCTGGACCCCATTCAATTAACCTGTGAGACAGTGTACAAGATTATTTTCCCACAGATAATAACATTTTGTTTTGATAAATCAAGGTCTATTCATTATAAAGGAGCAGAGAGCTCAAAATTACAAACCCTTGAAGTCCTGCAGGGGACCGTACAACCGCCCCACAAAATAAAATAGCAAGCTGTCAGAAACATTTCTAGACAATGCAGCTATTGCAACAATATATCCATGGTGCAAGAGAGCAGCAGTGGAGACTTCAAAGCACCCGTAAATAATAATGTATGAATATAAAGTAGTATACTAAGTCATTAATGTCATAATTAGTTTTCTCTTTAAGATCTTCTTTATACTACCACTTGTGGTTTATTTACCTTACTCAATTATAAGTTAATTTTTTCAAGAAGTATTGATATGTGAAATTATTTTATAAATTTTGTATCACAATTGGAGTGTTTTTCCTAATTCTTAAGTTATGAGTATTATAATAGATAAATAAACTATTATGGGTAAAGAAAGAAATATTTACCTTACTTTCTTTTATGCCCACATTTTGATAACTCCTATTAACTTTACCATTATCAATGAATCTTATATTACCAGTTTCAATAATTTTCATATTATGATTATATACCATTTAAACTTCTTAATAAAGTAACAACTAATTGTTAAAGAATATAATTTCCTTTTATATTGATTCTTGCTTCCATTAAACAACCTTAAACATTTAAGTGCCTTAAATTAGGTTTCCATCTTGTATATAGTTTAATAAGAGTAATTTGAATGGACTTATTAGGAACCTTGTTTAACAAATGGTTTGTAGTTTTGAATGTATATATCTACAAAGATTTAGGTAAAGAAGAATTACTTATTATTCTCTTGACCATATTTATTAATGTTTGATTATGTCTTTTTATAACACTTTTTGTTAAGGCATGCCTAACATGGTTTATTATACATATATGTCATGATTTTTGAAAAATTTTATAAATGGATCTAGAAATTGTCCCAAATTATTATATTTTCTATAATATTCATCATTATTATAAGAATTTATGATTTTTTCCTTTTGTCAAATTATTTCTAACCTCCTTTATATCAACCTAAAGGATATCTAATGAATGAGATTTTCATGAAGTAAATAGACATAACTATATATATATATATATATATATATATATATATATATATATCTATAAAGGTGATGAAATACAATTTTTCATTAGCACTAAAGTGTCAAAGGTTTTGTAAATATTAGTGTGTATAATTTCAAAAAATTGGGTACTTCTTATGGCTTTATTTTTTTTTTTTGTTTTTATGCTATGTTTGGTTTTCTTACACTTAATCCAATCCATACATGTTCTAATATTATCAAAATCTAGATTTGATTAATCTCACTAATCTTTTTTTGAATATATATTCAAAACATTTATGTTACAAGTATATAAAATTTTCATTTATTGTGCTATGCTTCATTCCAATTTTATGAGACATGGTAAGCAAAGATTTTTTTAAACTTTAACATGTTTAAGTTAATATAATAAATTAATGAGAATTTTAGAAAGATGTTTATATTCTTTTATCAATTGAAATAATCATATCATAATGAATTTTAATATCATTATGGATGTATGAATAGTAGTATTAGAATTCAGTTACCAAGTATTATAAGAAACTTTAATTAAATTTAATTCAAAATATACTAAGCTATTTTAATTTACCATTTTTTTAATCAAACCTTACATTGTGAGTAACTTTTTTATAGTATTTAACCTTTTTTATAAAAGTGACACTTATTACCCTTTAGTTTTCTCCTTTCAGTCTAAGAAGTATAAGTAGACTCTTTTCTTTCTTAAATTAGTTAACTTTCACTTTTATTTATTTTTCAACTTTTTTGCCTATAAGATTAATAAAATGCCTTATTTCAATTTTTTTTTTTTCACATTTCCTCTTAAATAAACATATCGGCCAATTCATTAGCATTCTGCTTTTCTTTTATATTATAGTGATGAATCAGAAATGACTCATACTTAAGAGGTAATGAGTTCAAAATGACCTATACCAAAAAAGAGTCCTTTACAATTAGTCTCAAGGTCTTAAGTCTTATTCAACAATTAGTTATCTAACTAATGTGCACTTGCATAGTTTGCAACCTAATAAAAGGAATTTATAATCCCTTACCTAATTTGGCTTCCTCAATTCATAAATGAATTCATAATTCCTTAAGCATCAATAGTCATGTTATTTAGTATGTGACATCTTAATTAACAAAATAAGATTGCCCTAATAGTTGCAAACAAACTTGTCCTTCCAAGAAACATGAGTTTTATTCTTACAGGATCCAATTTAGTGTCCAAAAAGAAATAAAATTCCTTAAGGTATAATAACAAGACACTATATCACCACCTCTTATGCAACTCATGATGGCAAATTTTTAATAATTTGTTTTTAAAATATCCATGTAAGAGCCTAACATTCAATCATAAGCTAACATAAAACCTTATTATTTTCAAAAGGGTCAAAGAACAATTATTAATCAAGTATATATGTTGTTTATCATATGCAAAAAATATTTAGTTTCAAAACTCATGCTCTAATACCTCTTATTAGATTTCTTAAATAAGAACATCTTTATTAAAAATTAATTTTAGATCTTGAAATAAAATAATTTCACATAAATAATATTATAAATAATATATCTGAATTTACAAAAACTGAAACTATTAATACATCTAAAGAGTTTGTCTTACCTTAATAACCAATTTCTCTTTTTTGACTTTTATTATAATCACATGCCTTTAAATGAAGTTTTATGTGTGTTAGGAAGAGAAAGGACTAATTATACACACACATACACACACAATTATAAAGCTTAAATTAGGTATGCCCATAATTGCTCAAATCAAGATCAAGATTATTGTCTTCAATAGTGCAATAACTTATATAATCATTCTTCATGAATCACATTATATTTTAATTAAATCTTTAATAAGAATATTGTTTAAGAATATTCTAATATGAATAATTGGGAAATTCTAACATATATGGCTAAAAATAACCTTAAATAACATATGTAGATTTTGTGCTAATTTACAACAAGACAAACATGAAGTGTCAAAAATGATTGTAGTTCTTTTATGATTAAAACCTTTTTAATGTCCATTCAATGGGGGATTGTTGACAACAAAATAAAAAACAAATAAAAGAAGATGGTAAATTGTAATTACTAGGCACATAGCTTTGTTGACTATGTTGGAATCTTGACTTGAAACCACTTATGCATTATTAAGGATATTGAACATCAAGTCCATGTAGTCCTCCTTTTTCTTAATAGCATAAATACCTTCTTTTGTTTATGCTTTTTTAACCATTCATTAGCAATGGAATCGAATTCCTTAGCAATCTTTTCATGGCTTTCTCATGTTCACCAATATCAGATAACCTTAAAAATGGTTGCCCATTAGGCACCATAAATCTCCTTGTCATCTTGACAAAGTCTCTTAATGCTTGTTTCCATCATTCAGCCCTCCCTTATCTATTGTCTTTTGTGATATATTTGACAAATTTCCTAACAATTATCCCTATAATCACATTTAAGGTTATGGTTCTAAGCCACCCTTTCATTTATACTTCCACTTGCTTGTTTGAACTATTTTTGTTCCTTTTCCATAAGGAATATAAATCTTTTATCAACATTCTAACCTCAAATTCCTATATGATTTTGAACATATTGAGCCAACTATTGGATAAAAGCTTAAGGATAGTGATCTTATACACTTGATTACAATAAAGTTTGTAAGTGGCCAAACTGACCATGGCACCATCATAATGTTAGATCATGTACTATTTATATTTGATATGCCAACATAATTGAGTTATTATGTAACTAATCATGTTTGTTTGTATGATATTATGCAAAGTATTACCTTATGCTATATTTGTGAACTTGGCTCTAAGTGGGAGCATTTGACAACTTGATAAATCTTTTGCTCATTTATCACATATTGACATGTAGGGATGTGCAAAGAAAATATTAAAGCTCATGACATTTAATTAAATTTAGAAAATTAAGTTTGCAATGGTGAAATTAAGCAAATTCTCTCATCATACTTATTTCAAATTCCTTACACAAAATTTTGATAGTGACACCAAAAAAAATATCATTAATGCAAATTTTCACAATTAAAAAATCTTTACCTTTCATCTTTATGAATAAGGTCATGTCTAACTTACCTTTTATGAAGCTTTTTTCATTTAGAAATGAGCTAAGTCACTCATACCAAAATCTAAGAGTTTGTTTTAATCTATATAAGGCTTTAAAGAACTTAAATCATGATTTTAATTCTAATGCTCTCAAAACCTAGAGGTTACTCAATATTTACTTCTTTCTCAATAATATTGTTATGAAAATCACTTTTTACATCTATTTAATATAATGTAAAGTTCATTTATGATGCATATGCAACCAAGATGCAAATAGCATCTATTCTAGCCATGTGTACAAAGGTCTTATCCTAATTTATTTCCTCTTATTTGTTATGCCCCTTGGTAATTAGTCTTACTTTATTCCTCATTTTTTATCTACTCTTATCTATTTATTATTCACTTTTATAAGCAAGGTCATGTCTAACTTACCTTTTAAGAAACTTTTTTCAATTAGAAATGAGCTAAGTCACTTATACCAAAATCTAAGAGGTTGTTTTAACTTGTACAAGGCTTTAAAGAACTTAAAAACATAATTTTAATATTCAATGCTCTCAAAACCTAGAGGTTACTCAATATTTCTTTCTTAATAATATTGTTACGAAATCACCTTTTTCATCTATTTGATATAAAGTAAAGTTTATTTATGGCACATATGCAACCAAGATGCGAATAGCTTCTATTCTAGCCATGTGTACAAAGGTCTTATCTTAATCTATTCCCTGTTATTAGTTATGCCCCTTGGCAGGTAGTCTCACTCTATTCTTCATTATTTGTCTACTTTTATCTAACTTATTCGAAACATTGACTTGGTTCTTATGATAAGATGGTCTCTGAAGATCCACACTTTATTCCTCTTATGCCCCCAATGCTCATCAATCAATGCATCTTTTACATGGTTTGGTTCTATTTGAGAAATGAATGCAATATTGGCATTTGTGTTCCTCAATGATGATCTAATCCTTAAAGAATCAAAAACATTACCAATGATTTGATCTTGGAAGGATTCACTGACATGTTTCCACTCTTTTAGCCCCTTTTGTGTGACATTTTACATATTGTCTAGATTTTGCACACTTGCTTTTGCTGGCTTAATTTTATCATTTACACCATTATTTTTGTGTTTTCTCACATGGTGGAATGCATAATTATACATGTATAGTCATAAACATCCTTCTTTCTTGAATTATAAGGGTTACCTTCATCAAAAGTAATGTTCATGGATTCTTCAACTATTAAGGTTCTGTTATTAAAAATTCTATGTCTTGTTAGTAGAAGAATATCCTAAAAAATGCATTCTTTTACCCTTAAATCAAAATTTTCAAGATTATCTTTAGTGTTTAACATAAACACTTAAAAAAAAAGAAACCTTAATATAATCAATTCTTTGCTTTCTTCCAATCTATTGCTCATATGGAGTCATTTGGAGCAAAGGATGTATAAGAACCCAATTAGAGATATATAGCACATCGTGTGGATAGCTTTGACCCAAAGATACATAGATAAGCTAAACTCATTTAGCATAGTCCAGCTCATTTTTTGCACGTTTCTATTTTTGCATTCAATTACCCCTTTTTGTTTGTGTGTTCAAGGTGTCAAAAATTGGTGAGAAATTCCTTAGGTATCACAAAACTTTTTGAAGCCCTCATTTTCAAATTCAACTCCATGTTTGCTTCTAATTGGAGTTATAAGGTGTCTTTTCTCATTTCATAATTATTTGCAAGGCCTTTCAAAGACTTTCAAGGCTTCATTTATAGGAGAAAGAAATATGACCCATACAATTCTAATGAAATCATTTACAATGACAAATGCATAATACTTACCATTTAATATAAATATTCTAAATAGACCAAATAAATCTATATGCTACAATTGAAGAAATTTCAAGTATATTATACTTTCTTACTTTTAAAAGAGGTTTTCACTTACCCATTTAACATGCATTGAAAATCATATTTTTCTTATATTTGAGCTTAGGCAACCCCTTTACAAGACCATTGTGGTTAAATTTGGATAAAAGCTTCAGGGTTGTATGTCTCAAATGCCTATGCCATGTCTAAGGCCTTCATTTAAAAATGCAAAACACTCAACATTTTGGCTAGATAAGGAATGAAAATCAATAACATAAACATTATCAATTTTATTTGCAATGAACAAGGTTTCATTTGTTTTGGAGTTGATAATATAAAATGCATTAGGTTTTTAAGAGACATTGTAGACACTATCACAAATTTGGCTAATACTAAGCAAGTTAAATTTCAAACCTTTAATCAAAGACACATTATTAAAGGTGGGACAATTATTTGACCAATTTTACTAATGTCAGTTACCACCAAATGTTACCTTTTTTTTTCATTAATCACATTTAAGGAGATGAAATTGTTTAAATTACTAGCCATGTTCCTTCAACACTTTTTGTCCAAGTAACACTTATTCTTTTTCATTTTTTCTTTTTAGCAAATATATATGAAAATTATTTAATTTTTGGTACTTAAATATTTTTTTGGGTTGGTGGTTAGATTTGGTGCCTTTTGCACCACTATAAAAATTTCTTATGTCATTTATGATTTTTCTAATGTTGAGTGCATTAATCATACTTCCATAATTCCCAAAATAATGAAATTTAATATTATATGTGTTATAAGGAAGTGAGTGAATATGAAATGTTCTAACAAAATTAATTTTGTGAGATCATGATACATAAGATGGTATCTTGGCTAAACCACTATAAACATGGGATGCCTTATGCTGCCATGGGGTATGAACGTGCATAAAAGATGATTTGGCCAAAACCCTATAATATGACGTTGATGATATTTATGTTTGAATGTATGCAACCATGGTTTGGGCTTTGTTTGAATGATATGTAAGATTAAAATTCAATATGCTCTTGCCATTTAAAGGGCTTTGAGAGTTAAGTAAAGAATCAAGCTTTCTCTCCTTTTAACAAACTTTGCATGGGACCTTTGGAGGATTGAAACTTCATTCTTAAGTATAAGGTTCTCTCTCTTATGCTTGTTAGCCATTTGCACTTTAATGATTACTTCATTATGTGCCTTTTGTATATCATCACCTTTTTGAGTGAATGATTTATTATTATACTTCAAGGACTCATTTTATTACTCCAATCACTTAAATAAAACATTAAGACATATTTGGCCACCATCTTATGGAACTCATTATTCATGCTTCAAGAGTGTCATACAACTCATGAATTAAATTATCATCATAAGAATCATAATTAGATCATACCTCAGTCTTTAGCCATGAAAAACGTATTTGTCCTCTCATCATCAAATAATTTCATATCAAAATCACTAAAATCATCCAACGTGGCATTGTAAGCTTTCTTGATTAGCTTCTCACCTCTCTTCTTATTTGGGTAGTTAATGGCAATAAGTCTAGATTTGTTACATTTGTAACAAAAAATTTCCTTCTTTTGTTGGCCCTCACCTTTTCTAGGATGTTTGAATGACCTCCATCCATCTTTCCTTCACTTCTTTATGAGCTTATTGAATTTTCAGCAAGCTTAATGAGCTTATCTTCATCTTGCTCATTAACTAAGTTGTTCTCCTTATCATTATCATCAATTTATTTGGTCGTTGATGTAGAGGACTTGAAAGCCACACTTTTCTTCTTGTCATTAACTTTCTTACTAAAAGTCATTTCATACGTAAGCAAAGAACCAACCAGCTCATCAAGACTTAATGTGTTTAAGTCCTTTGACTCTGAAATTGTGATTGCCTTTGGATTCCATGATTCTAAAAGTGACTTGAAAAGCTTTTTGACAAGGTTTACATTTTCAATTACTTTTCTAAAATTTCTAACAACATTAACAATGTTAGTAAAACTTGTATACACTTTAGAAATATATTTTATCACTCCTTATTTCAGATAATTCATAATCACAAATAAGAAGATTAATCCTCATGTCCTTGACTAGGTTAGTTTCCTTGTGTGTCACCAAAAGCTTATCTCATATTTCTTTAGCTAGCTTGAAAGAAGAGATTCATTTGTATTCATTAACACTCAAGGAGCAAGCAATAAAGCATATAACATGCTTTGTAATTGAGAGTTTGGATTCTAAAGTCCTTTATGGTGTACTTAGTCATGAGTTTATCTATCACTCCACTTTTAATGGTTTTGGTGATTCTCCTAGATTCATTGGTAACAATTATCCATATTTCAAAGTTGTGAGATTGGATGAAAGATAGTCATTTTGATTTTCCAATAATCGTAATTGGTACTATAAAAAATAGGAAGCCTATGAATGTTACTATCTAACACAAAGGAGCAAAGGAAGCCATTGAGTGACTCTAGTTGGTGAAACCTTTGGCAAAGAGGCCTACTCTAATACCAATTGTTGGTCTTAAAACTACCCAAGAGCAAGGGTGAACTGGAATGTTAAGAATACGTTCCTAAAAATGTGAATCATGAGCAAATAAAATTAAATCAAACATGATAAAAATGTGAATCTTAAGCAAATAAAATTAAATCAAACACGATATATTGAAACAAGATAAATGTGTGCAGCCATATGTGTTGATGAATAATAATAAAGGGAGTTTAAGGGATAGAGAAAATGAGACACCTTAATTTATAAAGATTCAATTACCTTGACTATACGTCCTCTCCTCAAGGCCTACACCTTGAGAATTTCAAACCACTATTGAACTCCCTAAATCAAGAGAAAAACAATCTCAAACACAATGAGGTCATTCACTTTTAATTACAACTTATCTTAAGTCTCTTGACCTCACAAGCTTATTCTCGCTCACTTAGATCACTCTTTCTTCTCACTTCCTATCTTTAAGCTCACTTGCTCTTACATAATGATTTTTCTCACTCTCACTTTCAATCTCAAGAGTAAATACAATACAATAGAGAAAGATATTGAACATTACTTGTACATAGCTTCCCCATTTTATTTTTAAATTGTCATTAAAGGATGTTTAAATAGTTGTAAAAGAAGATCACAACTTGTTAGAGTCGTTGCCTTGGATTGGACTTGATTTTAGTTTTTTGCCACCTGACAGCTCCTTACAATGATTTTCTTCTCTACCACCTTCTTGTAAAATGGATATATCATCTTGTAGAAAGCTTTAAAAATTATGATTCCTTTTTATAGTATGGTAAATTGCTAGAGCCTTCTAACAACCAAATTTGACAATTTTTGAATGTGACATTTTTTGAACGAGTATAGCATAGTAAAATAAATGTAGGGACATGGTTGTTGAATGTTCGTTAGACAGCGTGCATACTTTCAGAAGAACATTCATATCTTGCAACTGGATTTGAATTTTAATGCACTTTTTTCACATTTAATAATAGACAAGTTAAAATGTTTACCTATAAAATTTGGTACTCAAATATAAGGTACTCTCTTCGAGGTAGCTGTCACAAGCGATTCCATTTGCACTTAATTTCTCTACTACTTTGCACCCCTTTAGTAGAAAATGCATATCAATTTCTCAAGAGATACAAAAATTTCAAACTCAACCTCATATGAAGCTAAACTTCTAGTCCTTCAAAACCTTATAAGGTTCTGGACCAAATACTTTTCCATAAGATGCAGATGTGTACCTAAACTTTGCTGCAGTTGCAGTGCGCTTCAGCAGCATATGAGGTGTGATCATAGTAAAGGCCAATATGACAAAAATCACATTTTGTGTGGTCTTGAATGCCCTTCAAAATGGCTTCTCATCCTCCTTTTGTTATCACTTGCAAGTATAAGATATTTGTATGTAGGCCGTTTATGAGTTCTTAAACCTAACCCATAAACTTCACTGGAAAGAACATACAAGCTGGAAATCCATAACAATTCTCCATAATACATGCAAGGGCGTGAACTTTGCAACAATCTCTTTCTTCATTGTTGAGTCGTTGTATGTTCATGGACATTATTAATTTTTTTTACTTTATGTAGTTGGCTCGCTCCCTTTCTTGTGCTTGCATTGCTTACATTCAAATTTGTGTGTGTGTTTTTTTTCTTTTATTAAATCTCTTTACATATCACACTTAAACATACACATTAGTAGCAATTAATATTTTGTTATCCTTAAAACTTAATATGAAACCTTAGGATCATAACAAATATTTCCATTATTTGACCTGTACAAGTTAGCTTAGTTGGTCTTTACACGTGGCTTAATGACACTAGGTATTACTTCCCTAATACTCAAACGATTTTCAAAAATAAAATAAAATAAAAAGATGACACCCCTTTGGAGTGCGTAGCTACAAGTCGTCTTCATCCACAATTTTTTCAACCAGAATACAACTAGATTTTTTATAATTTGTCTCTTTTTACAAGAATCAAACTCAAGCACATGACATGACTTTGGAAAGCTTATGACAAACACCACAAGTGTATCTATAATTTTCTTCCCTCAACATTCAATGTGTCAAAAATTCTCTCAACGTAGAGAACATCAAATCTCTATATTTTGCAGGTTTATTCAATTGCACATGGGTTACATTCATGCACAATTTTAGATCTTGATTCCTTTTATACGTATGGTTACCATTCATGGGCTCAAAGTTTCATTTTTACAAAGATAGACAATAAAATCATGCATCTTCTACAAAAACGTATGCTACCAAGCTAAAAAGTAACTCATACATGCTCTAATACCAATAGAGGAAATTTAAACGTATAAATTTCTATAAGAAAATTATTTTAAAACATAAAATACCTCAATCAGAGTTCCTTTCACAGTCCAACATCTCATGTTGAATCACTAGCCACCGTAGTGTCACGAACAATGCATGGTTGGAGTGAAATGACATTGAAAATCACTTGTTTTTCACTGCTTAAATACCTTAAGATGTGAGAACAACCAATGGACATCTTCTCTTTACTATTTCTCTGTATTCTTATTTTCATAGATTGTTATATTTGTAGAGAGTGAGAGGCGATACATATATATAGTAGTCACTTTTCTGTAACTACTCTCCTTTTAATTGTCCACTAATTTAAATTATTCTAATTCAATCAAGTTAGACAAATTAACTCATCATGGGCATAAAACTTGGACCCATAAATCAACACAGATGATTAAGAAAATATGGTTTTCCCTTTGGGGAAAAAAATTATCAAGCTAAGAAATAGTTCAACACATCCATGGTTTTCATAGCAGTATTGCCATTTTCGGTGAAAATCATCAGTTATGGTGAAAATTAATGTATTTAGAGTTATAAGTAGTCGAAGTAGTTATCAAAAAAAAAAAAAAAGAAAATGATTGATGTGTTGAAAAGGGGAATCATGATTCTCTCGAGATTAAGAATCTAAATCCCTTTTTAAGGGAATAGAAATCGATTTTCCTCAAACACTAGAATGGGAATCAAGTTTTCATGCTATATTTCCACGGAACAAATACCAACTTAATAACATAACAAATAATGTCGTTGACCAACTGAAAATCTCTAATGTTCATCAAACTTACAACCTAATAAAAGTAAGAACAAGAAACAATTAAAAAAAAGAAAAGAAAAGAAAACACAAAACCCTAATTGCTAAATCACAAAGAAATGACCCCAATCAAGCTTGCTATGCATTACATAACGTCCATTCTTGAATGTATCTGCAACCTGAACAACATGATAAATTATTCCTATTAACCTCGTTCAAATGTCTAACTTGTAATTTCTAGAATCGTCATCACTATGATCATCTTCTGCCATGAAAGCACTAAAATGAACCAAACTTTACCACCAAATTAATGCTAAATTGGAGGAATTTTGATTTGATTTGAGGGTTTCTTAGTTAAACCCGAGAAAACCCTAAAAGACTGAAGGAAAAGTTATGGAACTATGGTGGATTCAGAAATTATAGCCAATGTGTGCAAGGCTACTTATAATTAATAAAATATTAATTTAAAAACTATTATAGAAATAAAATAACATAAAGGGTCATTAACATTATTTTTTTACATAAATAATTTTATGATGCAAGTTTGAAAAGCTAAAATAAATAAGTAAAATTTACACATATGTTAGTAATCTCTTATATAAAAGATTTCTTATCCTATTAGACTTAAGAGATAATATTTTATATTTTTTACATTATTTTTGAATAAAAAAGTATTTAATGAATCATAATTATTATGTTTTAAACACATGTATAATCATTTCTTTTCTTTCAAATCAAAAAATGCGACTCAATGCATAATACTCCCACATTTGTGGGGTTTGGAGAGAGGTTAATGTACTCAACATTTTTTTTGTTTTCGCAATAAGACTACTTTTACAATTCAAACTTATGACCACCAAGTCATAATGGAGTAACCTTTTCACTATACCAAGACACATCTTTCTTCTCTAAAATCAAAAGATGAAATAATTTCTTATAAATTGTATTTAACTTAAATTATAATTGATCAAAATAAATTACTTATAGTTAGGTATAAATATATTTTAAATATAATAAATTAAATTAATTAATTTATTGAAAAAATTATGAAAATTAATGATAACTCCAAAATTTTATATACAACAACCCGAGCCCTCACATGTGAAATGGACAAAGGACTTCTACACTGACGTGGACCACCACATCCCAAAAGAGAGTTAATTAGTACTTTATCCATCTCACTATCAACTCATGAATCTCATTCTTTTTGATATAGGGCACATCACATTGTATTAGTTAAAGACTTATAGGCCAATCAATCCAACAAAGTTTGATTTTGAGTGAGATCAAAGTGTTTAACTTCATGTAATTTAGATACATATTTTTTAGTGTGGCATTTGCCCTACAAATCTACATGTGCATTTGCCCCTACATGGAACCCAAAACCAGTTAGAGTAAAAGAAAAATTGAGAATTGGGTATTGGGAATTGAAGTAAACGAGATTGAGAAAGTGACAATGAAAGAAAAGAGAGAGTTTGTTAAGATGTTTCATAAAGAAGGAAGTGACGATTGCGGCGGTTGAGGCAAGACTTGAGGATTACAATGATTCCAAAGACTAGTGTAGGCAATAAGAAAATGAGGGAGTTGGCAAAAATTAAAAAACTTAGGATAAGTTAAAAGAAATTTGTTTCTTGTAACAAAAATTGATTGTGTATCACAAAATTAAAGGACACAAAAAAAAAGGACTAAACAACATAATAAGGCATACATGCATACACGGGATATAGATTACTTAATGAATGGATTAAACAAAACAAGTTTTACAATTATGTGCATAAGTGAGCAAACATTGGCGCATCTCATCCTCCATGAGTTGGCATTTATTTGTAAGATTATTAACTAGGACTCCTTTGACATTAATTGGACATACAAATGAGATGGAAGGCGTGGATTGAGAAGAATCTCCAGTGGGATCTTTCTAAGGTTGGTTAATCCAATGCTCTCACTCATTTTTATTGGTTCACCCAACGGGGTTGCAAATTAAAACCCTTGTAGGAACTTAGCAAGAGTTAGCTGCAGAACTTGAAGAGCAAAAGAGACTCGAAGGCACATCCTCCTGTCACTGCCAAATGGTATAAACTCAAAATTCTGACCCTGGAAATCCAAATTTTTGTGGGTCATCAAAAACCTTTCGGGTTGAAACTCGCCTGGATTAGACCATACACGTGGGTCCCGATGGATCTTCTGGATATTAATGGGAAGTCTTGTGCCTGCTGGAACATAGGAGTCGCCTACGTTGCAGTCTTCCACGGACTCATGTGGCGCTGAGAGGTGTCCAGCAGGATATAGGCGCAATGTTTCCTTGATGATGGCTTGTAGACATACCAAGTTCATTGAGTCGGAATCTTCTACCTGCCTTGTTCTACTGACCTGGGTGTCCAATTTAGTTTGGACCTTGCTCAAGGCATCGGGGGATTGATCAGCAAAGATAGAGGCCATGTTAGAGTGACCGCTGTTGAATCTGAGGCCGCCAAGATAAGAGCCTGCAAGTTGATCAACAAGAAATTCCATGTAATAGTTGGACACAAAGATTCTTGCAAATCTTGCTAAGGCATTTATTCAATCAATGGACATTAAAAAAAACAAATGTTGCAAATTTATCACATTATAAGATACATACAACGTTATTAATATTTTTTAAAAAAAAATTATTTATATTATTTAAATTATAATATTATGTCATATTAAAACAAAATTACAATTACGTTATATTTGTATTTATATTTGTATTTGATTTGTATTTGATTTGATTTATTTTATTTTAACATTTCACTTAATTATATTTTAAAAAACCTAAAAATTTGACTTTGATTTAATTAATTTTAAAAATTTAAAAATATTTATTTTTATAATAATAATAATTAAAAATATATCGTAATTATATATATTTTATATTTAATCAACCAAATTGATAATAAAAAAGTATGGGAGTACAACTTTTTCCGTTAGTACCTACAATTTATTGCATGACATTACATCCGAGACAGATGTAAGGCCAAGTAAGCCTATGCATTTGTAGAAAAGCAAAAATAACACGAGGGATGATACCAAAATGACATAAATGTGTTATGGACTCTATACAATTAACCTGCGAACCAGTTTATAAAAGTCATTTTCCCATATATAATAACATATTTTTGGTAAGTCAAGGTTATATTCAGTGAGAAGGAGCTGAGAGCAAAGAAATTACAAACCCCTGAAGCTCGGCTGCAGACCGTACTCTATATGACCAGAAGTAACCAAAACACAAGAAAAACACAAAATGTCCAAAATGACTGCAATTCATTTGCAGTCTAGACCTTTGCAATGGCCATTCAATGGGGTACTTTTGGCGACAAAATAAAGAAAACAAATAGACAAAGATGGTGGATCGTAGTTACCAGGCAAGTAGCTTTGTTGACTGCGTCCGAATCTCGACCTGAAACCACCTCTACATTGTCTAGAATATTGAACATCGAGTCCATAAAGTCCTCCTCTTCCTTGGTAAATGCAGAAACCTTCCAGGAATAACTTATGTAAAAATGATTTTGTTTTTCTCATCTTCCATTGTGTATTAATTCATAATTTCAAAAGTTCCCAACAATCATGACTGAAGCCTGCCTGTGCCTAATTAGACAATCTAGTATTTAGGTGGTTACATTGTCAGAACTTCAGACTCTTGAGAGAGGGACAAATCATGCCGAGCAAACAGAAAAATGGGCTTTGCCAGTCACCACCTTAGCACAACCAAATTCAGCTAATTCCTGGCATGGTTATCTCCTCAATCATCATAAATCAACAAGATCAAAAAGAATCAAGAGAAATAGGCAACTCACCCAGCTAAGATGGCAGGGCAAGTCAAAAGACAAGGGAGGATAACATAAATCAGCAAAGTCCAACTCACCCAGCTAAGGGAGTAATACATTGCACGATCAAGCAAGCATTTTTCACATGAATCAGAAGAGAAATAAGAGGGTTCGTGAAGGACCTTCAAATCCCGAGACAAGAGATTAGAAATTTGAGAAAATCCATTGTTGATAAACTGATTGGGTCAACGATGGGAAAGAAAGAACGGCAACAATGAATGAGAATGAGGATCAAATGTCAACTGCTGAAGGGATTGACGCCGGGAAAGAATTTCTATCTTTCAAAGAGAGAATGACGAAAAGGAATGCGAAGGTAGGAGAGGAACCAAACCATTTTTCTAAAAAATTTTTTTTTCTTTTTTCTTTAAACCAAACTGGCTCACTTGTAAAAATCAAATCCGATTCACTAGTTTCCGGGTAAACCGGTCAGTCCATCAATTTTTATTATGACCAGTTATAAAAAAGTCCATGAATTCACTAGTATGAATCGTATTATAAATCGGTTGTTAATTTTACTCATCCAACTGGCCTAGTTCGATTCTTGAAATATTGCTCTCAACATGTTTGTTTGTTCAGGTAAAGCAACAATGCCATACGTGTCGTGGCAGCCGAACCCGTGTCCCTTCCGCCTGTAATCATACTCCATAAAACAAAAACAGTGGAAAAGTTCAGGTATTCAAATTTTGTTCTGAGGTAAGTTATTACTTTTCGGGTGCTTGATTCAGCAATATTCTCCAGTGTTTGGACTTTCATCGGGCTCAATTAATTTTGGCACAACCTTTTCAACGTACCAATCAAGTCTGGTTGACTAAAATAAGAAAAATGTACTAGAATAATTTTACAACTTTTTATATTCACATTTAGCACGTAAGTGCATTTTTATTAGTAATATCTCATCAGCCTTATTTGTTGCATTTTATTTGAGTTAGATGTAAATAACATTATTCCATAAAAATAATTTTGGATTGTTGTTATTGTTCATGGCATGAGATGAGCAAAGTGTATTTTTTTAAATTGAAAAAAAAAATTAAATTTTTAATTACATGAGTCTTTCTTAGAAACAAGGTTTGAAGTTTCTTTGACTAAGTATCTATATCTTAATTGGGAGTCTTTTCCAACTTCAAAGTGTACTTTTGCTTTGGGACAATGGGCTTGATGTTGCTGCCAGGTAGCTATTTCTTTGAGCGGATTTCATCTTTTGTTTTGACAAAGATTGGTAATGTATGCTTTACTGTAGACAGTCAATGTATTGAATGTTTTGCATAGACTAGTGTTCTGAATACAATAGTAAATTTTTTCTTTTTTTTTTTTCTTTTTGCAAAAAGAAAAGAGCTATGGTTATCAAAAAGTCAAAATTTTGAATTATAAAATTTCAATTCGAAAACACTTAAACACGATCAATTTTTTTTATACTTTTTGTAAGTGTAGCAACCACAGTGCAATATTTCTTTTGTTTTAGCCAATCTCACTTAAATTTCTTCCCTCCATATTAAGTTACTTTGACAGTCCTGATCATTCCCATCACCAAGGCGCGTCTTACCAACGACCATCCTAAGAATTACCTTGAAATTAACGTACCCAAGCCACTGTTTCACATCAACCAAAACATGGCCAGCGTCATTTTTGTCGACCATCCAAGTGTTGCTCGACTCCTTTTTATGGAGGACTGCACTTCTTCAATTCCAAGATGCTCGAGTAACACAAGGCGGCTGCTAGAAAGTAGTTCTGCAGTGGCCATCTCGCGAGTCTCCGTCCAATACGAGATGAACAAAAAACTCAGCTCCTTTCTTTTAAAAAATAAGAGATCAATATTTGCAAAATACTTAAATTAAATTATATATAAAATAAGATGAATTTAATATTATTCATCAGTTGATATCAAATTAAATTTGTTATTATACTAGTAATTATAACTATTTGTTCTAGTAATAAGAGTCTCCAATCATATTTCTTACAAACAAAATTTAATTAGATTTGGTAGTAGTTACTTGTTTATGGGGATTAATCATAAGAGATAGCTTGGTTTATCATTGCAAGATAATTGATGATGGTTCATTAATTTTGCTACATAAATTTGGCGAGCATCATAACTTACATTTTCTTAAAATTTCATTAAAATAAATAATCTTTTACTTCAAGAACACAAAATTCGCTCAACTAATCGGAGAAGATTTTCAAGCTAATTAATGTTGCAATTGGTCCTATTTTTTCACCCTCTTTCTTGATTCATGTTGACGACGTTTATAGCAAATATATTAGAAAATGAAATTACCATGGCAATAGAACTTGTTATTACCGTACGTGTGCATAATTTTATTAATTAAAAAATTAACGATAATACATTGTAAATGTTTATTATTATTAATGCACTTTAATGACTTTGAAACTTAAATAATAAATTGTGAATATTCTACCTCTATGTGGGCAGGGCAAAGTTAGGCCCAAGCCAATGCATATGTGAGCCATTATTTGAGTCGGGCCCAGCCTAAAAGGAAAATTTCAAGTCCAAAGCCAGCTACTGTCCAAGCAGGCCATAATTAATGTGATAATTAAACTTATTCTGAATTGATATTGCATAATTTTACAAGCATCAGATCAAAGTTTTCAACTCATAAATTTCGACTGAAAAAAATCGTACAAAAGGCACAACCATCAATTTATCTATATCGTTTAGTACCCTATGTTTAAGGGCGGAAGTCAGAAGGTGGAGCACATGGACGAAGAGTGTTCAGGTCTAGATAGATGCCCAAAATCCATGACAAGATGATGACGGTATATAATCACGGAGGTTGATGAAAATTTTGTAGATGCCCGGGCGGTACCTAAAATTCTGGATTGTCTACAGATTTTCCGCAGAAATTGTAGTGAACTGATCAAAAAAATTAAAAAAGAAGAACGAATTGTAGTCAAAGGCCAAGATGATTATTGGTCATGCCCTGGTCATACCAGGCAGCTCATCTTCCGCAGAAGCATGATTATCAATGCCACACCATCCTTCTGGATCGCTGCAATCGGTACCCTGCAAATAACTGCCACGGTTATGACAACCTTGTAGTCTTAGACAGCTGGGCTATGGTCCATGTATCCCCCTGTTGGCTGTTAGGCCATCTGCAAGCAATCAATTCTTTTTTGTTAAATTTTCTGGTTGGAATTTCAAAGCCACCACTTATGGATTGGAACTACCGATAGGAATCACTCACATTTTCGTGTGCAAGAGTCCTTTTCATTAAAATACCATTTTAATGAATAGTGTGATAGTCATTGGGGGTGAAAAATAAAAAGAAAAAAAGGCATTATCCACGCATTATTACTGTTTATGCTAAATAATAATTATGGTAGATTATAAATATATATTTTATAGAGTTGTTTAATTCTAATCTTAATAATAAAAATTATTATTAATAATTTTTTAAATTTGACTTGAAATAAATAATAATAAATTATAAAAAATTTTATTAATAATAAAAGTTAATAAAATTTAAAAATAATATTTTATAAATTAAATCAAATTAGTTAATTATATTAATTTAATAATAAAAAATTAGACTATTAATTTGGTTTGAAATTAACTTAAAAATTAGATAGAATTTGAGTAAATCATAAATTAATCAAACCAATTGGTCAAAATTGGTATAAAAAAGAAATTAGTCTAATTTGTGATTAGACTAATTTTGGTTTAAATATCAAAAATTATGATTTAACTTCAAAACTTTATTTAAATTATAATTGAATTTTAAATTAAATTCAAATTTACAATTAAATTATAAATATTATTTAAATCTTTAATTTAGTTATTAAAAGTAAAAAATTAATATAAAATCAAATTTTTCTATAGGTTTTTTGTGAAAAATTTTTTAAATTTAACTATTAAACAAGATTTTTAATCAAAATATATCATATATAATTTTTATTTTTAAATTACTTTTATAAATATATATTTATTATTAAATATAAATTTCATATATTCAAACTTTGTTTAAATTTATTGAATATGTTTGACTTTAGACTTTTAATTTTCTCAATTCTATAATTAGTTTAGTTTTCAAAAAATTGCTCTAAAGTTGGGATTTGAAAAAGAAAAAAATTGTTAGAATGTCTACAATATGTGGACACAAAGATTTTTTGCCACATTCAATTAAAATTAGAATACAAATAGTTACGAGGTTGCAAAGTAATGTTCATTTGTTGCAAGGATTGAATTGAATATACATTCGTCTAAGGATATTTATACGTGTAACTAAGGATACCTCTACACAGGTTGAGAACCTATAATGATTAATGGGTTGAGAATTCTCACTAATTTTCAAAATAAATTTTTATTTTTTTTCTCTTTGTTCATTGAACAATATTACTACTTTAAACTTTGGAGCTTAATGTGTAGGTGTTAAGAAGGGTTGAGAGTGAGAAAGAATATTGTTCAAGAAGTCCAAAATGTGTTATGGTTTAATTTGGACTAATAGACAATCAAATCACCTATGAGTTCTCCTAAGTCCTAATAAATCATTTATGGACAATATTTAGGCCTCAATCGAGGAATTAAAGGAGCATATGTAGTAGATAGCTTAAGTGTTCACTTAAGGAAAGACAATTGTAAGGGACATAGTTTCTTAAGAAAGTTCTGATACTTTAGCCAGTGGATGATTCTAGATAACCCCAATGTTAAGAATTTTTCTAACACACTTGATCATTTCTTAGTCAACCATACATCCTTCTTCATGACAAATAGCAAATGAATTTAAAGCTACTTCTAAATTGAAGTACAAAGTCATAGGAAGTACAAAGCATTTCATGAAACAGAAGATTTATCTCTTATAGGATCAAGTTAGAACCATCAAAAGGGATGGTTCATGCTTTCCCGAGTGCTTTAGATCTCTGTTTGGTTTAAGATATAGTCCTCCCATTAAAATTCAAGGTTTTAAAGGTTGAAAGGTATGACAGCATAAGGCCACTTTCAAACCACCTAATCATGTACATTTGAAAGATGATAACATACACACACAATGAAAAAGTCCTGATACATTGCTTTTATGACAGTCTAATGAGTGATTTCCCATTGGTACATTAAGCAAGACCCATAAAATGTCAACACTTAGGCATAATTGGTGGTTGCTTTTAAGGCCAATTTTAAGTATATCCCTAAGCTAAAACCCTCCCACATGGATCTTTAGGTCATAAAAAAGAAGTTTGAAGAGACTTTTAAGCAATATATATAATGATGGCACAACATGGTGGTCTAGGTCCAACCCTCATTGCTTGAAAAAGAGTTAGTTTCCACTTTCTTTAGTATATTGAAAGTCCCTTACTATGATAATATGGTAGGAAGTGCATCAAGAAGCTAGCAATCACCAAAGAAATAATCGACGAGGGTATCTGAGAGGGTAAAATTGTTGATATTAGGTGATGCCCAAATAACTAAATATGATAGTTGATTAAGACCATATCTTATATACCAATTATTTAGCAACCTACAAGGGCAATTTAATCATTAATAATCATACTCATGTCAAAATATGATAGCCACATGTTCATACCAAAGCTCTTAATTATGAATTTCATAGCTAAATGTTTGCATGCCAATACCTTTAGGTAATCAAGTTTACCTTAGAAGGCAAGAAAAAAAAAAAAGATTCACCCCATACTAATGACTTATTTAAAGATGCTACACTAACTAGTTTAAAACAAATTGGTTACCATTGCAATTAAGAAACAGTTGAAACCACCTTATCCTCACTAATGCAATGTCAATGCCAAGTGCAAGTACCATGGTGGATAGATTGGATATTCTATAAATAGTCGTTGAACTTTTAAACCTAAAGTTAAAGAGTTGAGATTTAGAAAAATGGAACAACTTTTCAAAAGTTGAAAAGAAGCTTAATATCAACACTAAAAATTTTCCTCATCACAAGGTAGTAAATTAAATTGAGAAGTGCCTAGTCAATGGCTATTGAGAACCAAATCCTAACTCTTTTGAAGTTGGCATGATTAAATTACTAGCCCATAGCAGTTTACCCTCTCACTATCAAAGAAACCTAGTATCACCAAAAATATTTCACTCAACCACTTAGGCCTCATCTCCTCTTCCAACACTTTGTTACCATAATTAGAATGGTAAAGCAATCCAGTGGAATTACAACCATTAAGTGGACTCTTAAGGTCAAATATTGGTACTAGAGTCAACATTTACAGTAATATCTAACATCATAAGAGTCAGTGGCATCACCTGAAGTAGAATATGGTACACCTGAGAATACATGGGTAAGCTCTAGTAAAAGAAAGAGAAGGCTAGTGTAATCTTAGAAGATGTTGAAGAAACCTCTCCTCAAAATGTTTCTTCAAAATGAATGATTTCTCATTAGTTCTTACAACAAGTTATAGCCTATAAAATATGGTCTTGTTGGTTTCTATTCAATTGATAAGTTTCTTTATTTAGAGTTTGACTTGAACTTAAGGTCAAGTTTTTTTTCCAAATGAATGAGACTTATATAGAATAGGTAACCCAAAACTTCATGGATAGAAGGGACACTTAGAAGCCCTAAGGAAAATTCAAGAAGACTTAGTTCCTAAGTATAATTCCATTATTTAGACACTATGTGAAATTATTTAGAAATTTTGTTGACTATTTAAATATTTTTATTTTCTAATTTTAAGTATTTCCTATTTAATTAGATATTTTTCTAATTAATTATTAAAGTATTTTTTTAAACTACAATATTTTCTCAATTAGTTAGATGATTTTACTTATAAATATATATGAGTTTAAGAGTTAAAGTATCTTAAAGAATAAATATTTCAATAAAGGCATCAACTTTATTTCTATCTTTTTCTTTGAGAAATATTATTTTCTCAAGCTTAATTAAGTTTTAGCCTTGTTTTTGCTAGATGTTGCATCAGTTTTAAAACCAAATACTAACTAAGCCAAGGTGATGTCGTTTAAGGATACATGGAAGATGAGGTAACTGAGCTTGTACTTCTTTTAACTTACTACTTTAAGAGTGTAAGGTTCATCAATCATACCATGGTGATTGTGATGTGATAACCAAAGGTACTATTGAGTTGGGTACATTAAAGATCCATATGATCTTTAAAGAGGAGAAAGATGAGTCACCCAAACTCCACTGATCTAGCTACACAATCTAGACACCCTTGTGGGTAACTAGTAGTATTAGGAGATTCTTCAATCAATTAAGTTTCTAGCAAAGTAATATATCCTAAATCTTTTACTTGTTGGCAACCATAGCATTTAGAGGGAGTAATGTAATAAAATGGGTGTCTTTTGTCATATGTCAACTGGTAATATATGTTTCTATCATTTACACTTATAATCTTAGTCTTTTCATCATTTCTACATTTACTTTTATAGACATAAGCCATCCTAAGAGCACTCAATAGGATGGCTTAGAAGGTGAACAAATCCCATTAGACCACTAGCACTTAATCTAATTAGAAGAGAGGTAGTTTATAGCTGAAAAAGAGCTAGCCAAGCTGATTAAATTTGGCATTACAAGAAATTTGTAGAAAATAAAAATTAGCACAAGAATTCCTCAAGAAAGTAGGTAAGACATGATTTAATTCCTTGAAGAGTACATAGATGTGTTCTCTCGGTTATACTAGGACAAGTTGGGCTTAAACACTGATTTAGTGATGCAAAAGCTCCCTCTAAGACCATAATTCACACCTATACGACAAAAGCTTAGGAGAATGAAACTTGTTGTCCTATTAAAAATCAAGGAAGAAGTCAAAATATAGTTGGATATAGGCTTTCTTTAGGTGGCAAATTATGTAGAATAGAATCGTATGTGCATCAATTATAGGGACCTAAGTAAATCAAACCCAAAAGATAACTTTCCTTGCTGCACATTGACATTCTTGTGAATAACATTGCTAGTAGTTATTCAATGTTTTCCTTTATGAATAATTTCCTAGATATACCAATAGGTTACAATGGAGCAATCTTTTCATTATACAAAGACACATCTTTCTCCTCTAAAATCAAAATATGAAACAAATTAATATAAATTGTGTTCAACTTAAATTATGTTTAGTCATATTGAGTTACTTATAGTCATGCACACATTTGTTTTAAATATTATAAATTAAGTAAATTAATTTATTTGAAAAATTATAAAAATTAATGATAACTCTAAAATTTTATATATAAAAACTTAGGCCCTTGCATGTGAGATGGACTTGGGCCACCATAACCCAAAAGTGATCCAATTGGTACTTTATCAATGTCACTATTAAACCTGTAAATCTCATTCTTTTTTTTATGCGGGTGGGGGTATCATGTTATATTAGTTAAAAGACTGTTTGGCCAACCAATCCAATAGTGTTTGATTTTGATTGAGGGCAGAGTGTAGAACTTCTTGTAATTTATGTACATAGTTTTTAGTATGGCATTTGCCCCTATAGGAAACCCAAAACCACTTAGAGTAAAAGAAAAATAAAGAATTGGGTATTAGGTATTGAATTAAATGGGATTAAGAGAGAGAGAGAGAGAGAGAGAGAGAGAGAGAGAGAGAGAGAGAGAGAGAGATTGTTAAGGTGTTTCTTGAAGAAGGAAGTGACTATTGTAGTGGTTGAGGTGAAACTTGAGGATTACATCACTTAGTGATTCTAAAGACTAGTATAGGTGACAAGATCATGAGGAAGCTGGTTGGTGAAAGCATTAAGGTAAAGTTTGAGAGCGTGGAGGCTAGTGAGATAAAAGAACATTTCAATTAGTAGCTAGGTGATAAAGGACACTATGGTTTTGCTTGCAATGGACATCTACCAAGGAGTAATGAGATGGTCAAGTGGCATTCCAAAAGATAGTGATGCCTACTAAGCACTTCACTTGCACTTGTAATTTTGATTAATTGGAAATTTTGAGTTATTAAATGAGTTATATTATATATATTATTATGTTTAATTTTTGGTTAACTAAATTCTAATTTGGTTTAGGCTCAAAACTTTATAAAAGCCCAATTTGGCCTAAAAATAGTGGAGTCTTAGGTGGAAGCCTACTAAGTACCTTTTTTTTCACATAAATTTATTTTATAAGCATGTCACATCATACAATTTAATGATTTTCAATGATGGAAATAATGGTTGATTATATTTGCTAACAAAATATTTTATATTCATTAAATGGTTATTTTATAAAATTTAGACAACATTTGTGAAAGTACACAAAGTTGAGAATTTAATTATATATCAATTCTAAGCCTACCGAAAAAATGGGTTAAGGCAATGGTTTTGAAACCATTACTTAAAGTCTAATGCAACAATTTTTAGATTGTTGCATTTGTGAGCACTACAATAAATTTAAGGTAGCAATTTTTTCTACCTATAACAACACATATGAAATTACTGCTTAAAAGTATTTTAGGTAGTGGTTTTATTAAGAGAATAGAAAGTAGTTTTTTAAGAATAGACAATAATTTTTTTTAGAAAATATACAACAATTTTTTTAGAATAAGCAATGATTTTTTTAAATGAATAGATAGTGATTTCTTAAGTGAATAGGTAGTGATTTTTTAAAAAATAAGTAGTGATTTTTTGAAGAGAATAAGTAATAGCTTTTTGGCAATAGGTAGCAATTTTTTTAAAAAAATAGGCAGTGATTTTTTTAAGAGAATATAAAACAATTTTTTTAGAATATACAACAATTTTTTACGAAAATAAATAATAATTTTTAAGTAAATAATCATCAATTTTCTAGCTATTTCAATTTTCTAAAACTATTATATTTGTGACAATTATTTAAATGAAACTTCAGATATTGATAAAACATAAAGTTATCCCTAAAGAATACATTTTTTCACATTAAATGCATTTTCAAAATGAAATTCAACTTCAAAGACAACATGTAGTCACTAGTATAATGACTACATTTGTTAAGAAACATGATATCAAATAGTTAGGGTATATTCTTCTAAAGTATTAAATATATATATCAATTGCAACCAAGTATAATTTGACAATTTATAGAACAATCATGTCAAATGTCTCTAAATTTTTTTACTAAACAGGTCTTAAATTTATATACAACCACAACATATGCATCAACAAGCCATAACAATACTTACAAAAGTCTACAAACTTTGAATATCTTCTCTTCAAGTTATCTTCAAAGGTCTTCTCGATGTCTTCAGTCTTGAGAGGGAGTATCATCCTACAAAAGATGAATATAATTTTTGATTTAATCTTATAAACATTTAAAATAAAGTAACAAACTAAAAATAAGTAAAAATGAGAAATAAGTTATATATTAGAAAAAATTAAGATTAAGAAGAAAATAAAAAGAACATTAAAATATGTGGACTGTATGTGCCTCCTGAACATAAATGGGGTCTTTGCTATAACTCTTGCTCGAGAGCATTGAATGCATCCATGGCTGAAGGAGCTATTTCTATATTTGAGGTATCACAATATTATTGTTTAGCTCAGAATTTTACTATTGTAATTTATGGAACATTGCATAGAAATGGTGCATTATTGATATAGTTTGTTGTTCCATCCTTTTTTGCAGCTTTTCTGTTTGTGCTTTAAACTTTTGCATCTCAGTTTCTACATCCTCCCTACCAAACTATATAAAGTTTGATGAAACTTTGACAACATGTCCAATAACTGATTTACCTTTCAAAGGGTAGAAAATGATTTTGTTGTAACTTCAATTATTCTTTCTTAGCAATATATTTTAATCAATCACATGTACTAGAAATATAAGGTGAAGAATAAGTGATGAAATGTAACATTGAAGGTAACTCTTATTTTTCCAACTAGCTATTTAAATTAATCAAGTTATTATTTTATATTTGTTTTCATCCTACAGGCTTGATGCAAGAAAATGGTGAGATTTCATGGTATTTCATATTTGTTGACTTATATTTGGTGAGAAATGATGATAATTACCATACCATATTAATTTTATTTCTACATTTCATATGTTAAATTTTTATTGATTTTGACTAAGGCTTTTTTTTTTGACAATAATTAATCATAGCAGTAGACCTCCTTTCCAATCCTATTGTTTAATTTTCACTAGATTCCTAGCAAAGAATGCAAAATATACAAATTTCTCACCTTGTAAAATTTTCAAGTAAGATAAGTTAATTAAATCTTTTTTTGTCTATTGACAATTAACAAACAATTAAAAAAATACAAAAAAGAGAGAAAAGTGGAAACTTTTAGGAAAAGGATGACAAAGTCATTATACATACTGATGGTACTTCAAAAGATTGTTAATGATGGTAAGTTGACTAAACTAACTAAAACAATAAAGATGAAGGATAGTGAACCTCTGTTCCTTTCTTTGATCTGCCTATATTGTTTCACATAGTTGTTTCAAAACCTTGCCATTCTAGAGAAAAAGGTCAATTGACAATACCCTTGACTAATTGAATAGAAAGGAATATCACTAATAACAAGTTGCATCAGAAAATAAAAGGAAGACTTAGAAGGAGAGAAAAAAAAAATGGTGAAAGAGAGAATAAAATGGACAAAAAGTGCACAACTTACTATAACCCTAATTGGATTGTGATACAACAAGAAATTTCAAGAAAGATGCCAAAAAATGGAGGGGCATGAGGAATCATAAAGATTGTTCTTACCCTAAAATTCAATGCATGAATTATGCAACTAAATGACTCTCCAATCCAATGTATACTACTAATATCGATGGTAGAAAGACCTAATCAACAAAATGATTTACGGTAAAAATAGACACGAAAATCTAAGATTGAATCAATATCTATAAAAAAAAAAAAATGAAAAACATGCAATTTCAAATAACAAAGCCTAAAACCAACGTGCACATAGTCTGAGACGTGAACTAAACAAGAAGAATAACATCATGAGAACATTATGATAATTATGAGTTTTCAAAACCACACACCTTCAATTGAGGTCTCAATTGAATATCAAGGAGAAAGATGGCAATAAAACCCGCACTGACAATGTGTTAATATAGTACATTTTTCTAATTCTTACAATACAGCAAAGTATTACGCATTTAGAAAAAAAAAATTCAAGAAAAGTACACAGAAAAATAAATTCCAAAATACAATAGAAAATTTTGTGTTTGTGGAAGTAGGCAGGCAGGCAACAAATCAATTAGTTAAGCAGCATGGCAAAGCTAGGGCCATTTGTTTCCTCTTCATCACTCAACAAAGCCATAGCAAATAACAATAAGAAGAAGAAGAAAAAGAAAAAGGAGGACTGTACCTGATTGTTTGTAGCCGACAATGACAGGCTTCATGGAGCTAAGAAAGTTAGTACAAAATCAACAATAGATAGATAGATAGATAGATAGATGGAAAAATGGAAAGAAAGCAAAGCTCCCTCTCTGTCTGTCTTGCTTTCTATATGAAACAGTCGATTGAGAGAGAAAGAAAGATGTACTGTTTAGGTTTTTTTTAAACCGCCATCCCTATCCTAAATTCGCAGGCCTTCCCCAACCCTAATAAGAAAGACGAGGTGTTTTCAATTGAAACGATGTAGTTATAGATGGAAAATCAGTTGTATTTCTTTAATTGTCTTTTTTTGTTTTTTTTGTTTTAATTAGAGGAGCATGAGAGGTAAACCTTTGTAACGTGGAGTAAAATTTTATTTCCGTTGACAAAGACAACTCGATTATTAATCTCAAAACAACATCATTGATTACATAAGGCCCACTCCCGAAAACCATTCACGGGAAATAAAATGTTTGGGCATGTGCCGAGCGTTATGAAACATATCATACAATATTTGTAATATGGCGTAGCTAAATGAACGGATATAGACTACTCAATGAACGGATTAAACAAAACAAGTTTTACAATTATGCCCATATCAAAGTGAGCAAACATATACGCATATCAACCTCTATGACTTGGCATTTATTTGTAACCTTATTAACTAGAACCCCTTTGACATTAATTAGACATACAGGTGAGACGGAAGGCGTGGATTGAGAAGAACCTCTAGTGGCGTCTTTTTGAGGTTGGTTAATCCAATGCTCTCAGTCATATCCACTGGTTCACTCAGCGGGGTTGCAAAATAAAACCCTTGTAGGAACTTGGCAAGAGTTAGCTGCAAAACTTGAAGTGCAAAAGAGACTCCAGGGCACCTTCTCCTGCCACTGCCAAATGGTATAAACTCAAAATTCTGACCTCGAAAAAACAAATCTTTGTGGGACGTCAGAAACCTTTCCGGTTGAAACTTGCCAGGATTACACCATACACGAGGGTCCTGATGGATCTTCTTGATATTAACGAGAAGTCTTGTGCCTGCTGGAACATAGTAGTCGCCTACACGACAGTCTTCCACGGACTCGTGTGGCACTGAAAGGGGTGCAGCAGGATATAGGCGCAATGTTTCCTTGATGATGGCTTGGAGATATACCAAGTTCGTTGAGTCGGATTCTTCTACCTGCCTAGCTCTACCGACTTGGGTATCCAATTCTGTTTGGACCTTGTTTAGTGCATCGGGGTGATTGAGCAACAAAGATAGAGCCCATGTTAGAGTGACGGACGTTGTATCTGAGGCCGCCAACATAAGAGCCTGCAAATTGATCAACAAAGTAATTGTCGGACACAATGATTCATTCTCGTTAGATGTCATTTTGCATCTTTGCCTAGATAAATTGAGTCCATTAGATCCAAACTGAGCGGAAAAAGGCATTTATTCAATCAAAGACATTAAAAAAATTAAAAAAAAAATCTCAATCTTATCATATTATAAAATTGATGCAACTTTACTAATATTTTTAATAAAATAACTATTTTTTTAACATCAAATGGAATATTTATGTCCCATCAAAAAGAAATTACCATCACACTATATTTACCCTCTATTTGATTTATTTTAATAGATCACCAAATTATGTTTAGACAAAATTAATTCTTTTTATATAATTAATTTAATTATTTATGAAAATTCTAAAAAAATTTATCTTTGTGATAATAATAATAATAATAATAATAATAAATAACAATGTATCATATATATATATATATATTCATTATCAAATACAAAAAATACTTATTTAAATAAAAATTTATCCATAAATTATGAGAAAACCACAATATGGATTATAATTTTTAAGGTTTATGTGTTTGGAAAATTTTTATAGCATAACCTTTAAGGGAACATTGGAAAATGAGTTAAATAGATAAACAGAAAAGCATGAGAGTATGCTTTTAGTAAGTACTTACAATTTATGACATACATCTGAGATATATGCAAGACCAAATGGGTCTCTACATACTGTGCCTGTTTACAATGAGACAAACATGGTGTCCAAAATGATTAATTCTTTTGCGGTCCAAACCATTGCAATTACCATGCAGTGCGGGACTTCTGAGGACAAAATAAAGAAAGAAGTAAAAGAAGATGGTGGATCATAATTACCAGGCATGTAGCCTTGTTGACTGTGTCCGAATCTCGACCTGAAACCACCTCTGCATCGTCTAGAATATTGAACATCAAGTGCATGAAGTCCTCCTCTTCCTTCATAGTTGCAGAAACCTTCTTATATTTGTGTTCTTTCAACCATTCATCGACAACGGAGTCCAATTCCTCAGCAGCCTTTTTCATGGCCTTCTCATGTCCGCCAATATCCAAGAATCTCAAAAACGGTAGCCCATCAGCCACCACAAATTTCCCTGTCATCTCGAAAATGTCCCTCAACGCTTGTTTCCATCGTCCAGTCCTCTCTTCTTCCACGTCTGTTGTCATATATCATACAGATTTTCCGACAATTATCCTTAAGATCACGTTTATGGTTATGTCTCCAAACCATCTCTTCATCTCTACGAGCACCTGCTTGTTTGAACTATTTTTGTTCCTCTCCCATAATGAATATAACTCCTTTACCGGCGTTCTAACCTCCGATTCACGTACAGTTTTGAACATGTCAAGCCGACGGTTTGACAGAAGCTCGTGCGTGGCGATCTTGCGCACCTGACGCCAATAAGGCCCGTAAGTGGTCAACCCAAACATGGCACCATCATAGGTCAAAAGCTCCGTGGCCAGAGTTTTTGGACGATTGGCAAAGGCTTTGTCGTTGGTGGTCAAGCATTCCTTCGCAAACTCCCAGTTTCTAACAACCAAAGCTCAATGTAAGCCGATCTTGATGGTGAAGATGGGTCCGTATTTGTCAGCCATGTTGCCAAGAACAACGTGAGGAGGTTGCAGCCCTCCTAGAAGATGGAGGTGGCCAATTACAGGCCACGCGCCTCCAGCGTATTGTATCATTGAACTTAATGTATCATTGTAATAAACTTATTTTAGTCCTTATCTTGACTTCTTTAGTCTACATATTATTTAATCTTTACCTTCAATGAAAAAGCCTTAAAGTTGATCCATGTAAACTTCCACTTCCAATTTGCCTTAAGTTATACTAAGTCTCTAATGTCATAATTAGATTCAATATTTTTATGGCTATAAAAATAAAACTGAATCTTTATTGATTCCAATATCAATATCTTAACTCTTGCAAATAAATGACATAATCATCCAAAATAGTTTATTTCCTTTCTCTTTGAGATCTTCTTAATACGACCACTTGTTATTTATTTATATTAGAGCTAGTTTCTTTAAGGAGGATATTTTCATCCAAATGCCCTTCAATTTATGAAATAACATTCAATATTATAATGGATGAATAAACTATTATGGGTAAAGAAATATTTACCCTAATTTCTTTTATACTCATATTTTGACATCCATTACTCCCACTAACATCATCATTCTCAATGAATCTTATATTATCAATTTCTATAGTTATCATACTATGGTTATATATCCTTTAGACTTCTTAATAAAATAATCATTAATTCTTTGAGAGTCTAATTTCTTTTTATATGAATTTTTACTCCCATTAAGCAACCTTAATCATTTAAGTGCCTTAAATTAGGTTTCCTATTTGTCCATAGTTTAATAGAAGTATTTTGAATTGCTTTACTAGGAACTTTATTTAACAAATAATTTTTAATTTTGAGTGCATACATCCAAAATGATTGAGGTAAAAAGGAATTATTCATTATGCTCCTAACCATATTTGTTAATGTTTGATTATGCCTTTTTGTCATGCCTTTTGTTACAATGTGCTTGACATAGTTTACTATACACATATGACATGATTTTTGAGAAATTTCATAATTAAATCTAGACATTGTTCCAAATCATTATATTTTCTATAATATTCATCCTTGTTATAAGATTTTATGATTTTCACCTTTTGTTTAATTGCTTCTAACATCTTTTATATAAACTTCTAGGGTATCCAAGAAATGGGATTTTCATAAAGCAAATAAATATAACTATAATGTGAAAAGAAATTTATAAAGATGATGAAATACAATTCTTCATTAAGGCTATAGTGTCAAAAGGTTTATAATATTAGCATGTATAATTTCAAAAAAATGGGTGCTTCTTATGGCTTTTTTATATGTTATGTTTGGTTTGCTTACACATGATGCAATCTATATATCTAACATCAACAAAAATCTAAATTCAAAAAAATTTCATTATTAATCAATTTCACTAATCTTTCTTTAAATATATAATCAAACATTTATGTCACAAGTATAGAGAATTTATTGTGCTATGCTTAATTCAAATTTTATAAGACATTGTAGGCATGGATTCTTTTAAACTTTATCATGTTTAAGTTGACATAAAACATTAATGAAAATACATTTAAAAAGTTGTTTGTATTCTTTTATTAACTGAAACAATCAAAACATAATGAATCCTTGTATCAATATGAATGCATGAATAGTAACACTAGAATCAAGCCACCAAGTTTTATGAGAAATATTAATTAAATTTGATTCAAAACAACTAAGATATTTAATTTACTTCACTTTTTCAAATCAAACCTTACATTTTGGGTAACTTTTTTTTGATAATATCTAACTTTTATATATATAAATATAAAAGTGACACTTATCACCCTTTTGTTTCCTCCTTTCAGTTTAAGAAGTATAAGTAAGATCTTTCTTTTCTTAAATTAGTTGATTTTCACTTTCATTCATTTTCCCACTTTCCTGCCCATGAGATTAATAAAGTGACCCACTTAATTTTTTTCTATTGTTTCCTCCATAATAAATATATTGGTTAATTTATTAACATTTTACTTTTCTTTTATAATATTGTGATGAATTGAAAATGACTCATACTCAAGAGGTAATGAGTTCAAAATGAATTGCATTAGAAAAAAGTCCCTCACTTTAGTCTTAGGGTCTTAAGTCTTGCTAAAACAAAGGAATAGTTGGCAACCTAATAAAAGGAATTCATAATCCCTCACATAATTTGACTTCCTTAATTCTTAAATGAATTCACAATTTCTCAAGCATACATAACTGCTATTCATTATGTGACATCCTAGTTGACATGATGGGGTTGGTTTAATGGTTGCCAACAATCCCTTCCTTATAAGAAACATAAGTTTTATCCTTGTAGGATCCCATTTAGTGAGAAAAAAAAATCAAAATTCCTTAAGATACAATAATGAGACACATTCCATCATTACTTCTAGTGTAGCTTATGATGACAAGGTTTTAATATATATATATTTTTAAAATTTCCACATAAGAGTGTAAGAATCAATTATAGGCTAACATAAAACCTTACTATTTTCATAGGGTCAAAGAACAATTATTAATCAAGTATATATGCTCTTTATCTTACACTAAAAACTATTTAGTTTCAAAATACATGCTCAAATACCACTTGTTAGATTTCTTAAATTATAAAATCCTTGTTAAACATTAATTTCTAATATTAAAATTGAAAAATTTTGTATAAATAATATTGTGAATAACGTACTTGAGTTTATGAGTACTAAAGTCATTGATGCATTTGAAGATTTTGCATTAGCCTTATAATTAATTTCTCACTCTTGACCTTTATTATAATAACATGCTATTAGATAGAGTTTTCATATATATATAAGGAACAAAAAAGATTGATTATACACACACACACACATACACATATACACAATTTCATAATTTAAATTAAGCATGTCCACCATGCCCAAATGAAGTTCAAGATTATTGTCCTTAATGGTGCAATAACACACAAACTCATTTTTCATGAATTAGATCATATTATGATTGAGTCTCTAATAGAAATATTGTTTGAGAATATTCTAATATGATTAATTGAGAAATTCTAATATATATACCTAAAAATGACCTCAAATAATGTATGTAGATTTTATGCCTATTTACAGCAAGATAAACAAAAAGTCCCAAAAATGACTTTAATTCTTTGCAGTCAAAACCTTTGCAATTACCAACAAATGGGAGACTTTTGATGACAATATGAAAAATCAAATAGAAGAAGATGGTCAATTGTAAATACTAGGCATGTAGCCTTGTCAATTAAGTTTGAATCTAGACTTGAAACCACCTCTGCATTGTTGAGAATATTGAACATCAAGTCCATGTAGTCCTTCTCTCCTTTCATAGCACCAAAAACCTTCTTGTGTTTGTGCTCTTTCAACTATTCACTAGCAATGGAGTCCAATTCCTTAGCAGTGTTTTTCATAGCCTTCTCATGTTCACCAATATCCAAGAATCTTAAAAATAGTTGTCAATCAATCAACACAAATCTCCCTATCATCTTGACAATGTCCCTTAACACTTGTTTCCATCATCCAGCCCATCCTTCTTTATTGTTTGTTGTCATTCCTTATAATTATCCTTAAGATCACATTTAAGGTTATGTTCCCAAACCATCTTTTCATCTCCATTATCACTTGCTTGTTTGAACTATTTTTGCACCTTTCCCATAATGAATACAACTCTTTTATGAACATTTTAATCTTAAATTCTTGGATGATTTTGAACGTATTGAGCTAACCATTGGATAAAAGCTTAAGGGTGTCGATCTTAAGCACTTGATGACATTAAGGCCTGTAAGTTACCAAATTGACTATGACACTATCATAGTATTACATCATGTGCTATTTGTTTTTGATATGCCAACATAATTTAGTTGTTATGTAACCAATCATGTTTGTTCACATGATATTGTGCAAAGTATTTCCTTATGCAATATGTCTTTTTTCCATTGAAATTGGTTGTAAGTTGGAGCATTCAACAATTTGATAAAGCTTTTGGTTGCTTATTACACATTGACATGAAGGGGCATACAAAGAAGATATTAGAGCACATGTGATGTAATAAATTTAAAAATTAAGTTTGCACTAGCAAAATTGAGCAAATTCTCTCATCATAGTCATTTCAAATTCCTTCTTTATTTGAGAAGCATATTCCTTCCACAAATATTCATTAATGGCACCAAAAAAAAATTCATCAATGTAAATTTGCACAATTAAGAGAACTTTGTTTCTCATCTTTATGAACAGGGTCATGTCTAACTTACCTTTTGAGAAGTCTTTTTTAATTAGAAAAGAGCTAAGTCACCCATACCAAACTCTAAGAGCTTGTTTTAATTTATACAAGGCTTTGAAGAACTTAAACACATGATTTTAATATTCAATGCCTTCAAAACCTAAAGGTTGCTCAATATTTACTTCATCCTCAGTAATATTGCTAAGAAAATGACTTTTTACATCTATTTGATATAAAGTTCATGTATGATGCATGTGCAACCAAGATGTGAATAGCTTTTATTCTAGCCATGAGTACAAAGTTCTTATCATAATCTATCTTTACTTATTAATTATGCCCCTTGTCAGTTATTCCCTTAATTCCTTGTTATATTTCTACTCTTATCTTGCTTATTTCAAAACATCAACTTGGTTCTTATGATAAGATGGTCTATAAAGGTCCACACTTTATTCCTTTTAAATTATTTCAACTCATCCTCCACAACATGCTCTTAATGCTCATCAATCAATGCATCTTTTACATGGTTTGGTTATGCTTGAGAAATGAATGCAATGTTGGCATTTGTATTCCTCAATGATGACTAGGCCTTACAAAATCAAAAATATTACCAATGATTTGATATTGGAAGGATTTACCGGTATGTTTCCGCTCTTTTATCATCTTTTGTGTGACATTTTGCGTGTTGTTCATATTTGAGACACCTGCTTCAAGTGGCTCAATTTTATCATTTACACCATTATTTTGTGTTTTCTCACTTGGTGTATTATGTAGACTTACATCATTGGAATGCATGATTATACATGCATAGTCATAAACATTCTCCTTTCTTGAATTCTAGGTGTCAGCTTCAACAAAAGTAACATGCATGGATTCTTCACTTATTAAGGTTCTTTAATTAAAAATTCTATATATCTCACTAGTAAAAGAATACCATCTTTGGTCTTTAAATCAAAATTTTCAAGATCATTTTGGTGTTTAAAATAAACAATTTCAACCAAAAACTTTGATATAATTGATTCTTTTCTTTCTATTAATCCATTATTTACACGAAGTCTTTTTGAGCATGGGATGTATGAGAACCCGATTAGAGATACGACTCGTTATGTGGACAACTTTGGCCCAAAGATAAGCTAAACTCATATTTCATAGTCCCCTATTCATCTATTATAAAATTCTACTTTTACATTTAATTACCCCTTTTTGTTGAGGTGTTTATGGTGTTGAAAATTGGTGAGAAATTCCTTAGGTATCAAAAAATTTTTTGAAGCTCTCATTTTCACATTCAACTTTATGTTCATTTCAAATTGAAATGATAAGGTATCCTTTCTCATTCTGTGATTGTCTACAAGGTTTGTCTATTGTATTTTCTTTTTGCATTTCATTTTTATAAGAAAGAAAAAATGGAATAGTAAATGCTAGAAATTACAAATCTTTTTAATTTGTAAAGCATATTAGGAGTGGATGTAGCCAAATGGATCAACGTAGTGGATTGTGAATCCACCATGTGTGAGTTCAATTCCCATCATTCGCCCATAACCACTGTGCCTATAACCCTAATAAAAAAATAAAGAAATATGAAATATGAATAAAGTAGTATAAATAATAAAATAAGTTAAATTTCATATAATTTAATTTTATCATTCAATGAATGATTGAAAAATGATCCATTGATCCAATTAAAATATTTGTTATTTGATTTTGTATATAAGCAAAACATTCCAAATCCTACATTGTTTTTATAACATTATTCTTTTTCTATACATTTAGGAGTCTATACCTCCAAGAGATTCAGATTCTTCTCACATTTTATCCTTTCTCATTTTGTAATTGTCTACAAGGCCTTTCAAAGGCATTCAAGGCTTCATTTTTATAAGCAAGAAATGTAACCCAAGCAAACCAAATGAAATCATTTACAAGGAAAAATGCATTATACTTCCCACTTAATATAAATACTCTAAATAAACCAAATAAATCTATATGCAACAATTGAATAAGTTTCAAGGTAAATCATATTTTCTTACTTTTAAAAGAGCTTTTCACTTTCTTATCCATTTAACATGCATCAAAAATCTCACTTTTCTCATATTTAGGCTTAGGCAACCCTTTACAAGACCATGGTGGTTCAATTTGGATAAAGCTTCATGGTCATATGTCCCAAGTGTTTATGCCATGTCAAAAGCTCTTCATTTAAAGAAGCAAAACACTTAACATTGTAAGTTGATAACGTAACATGCATTGGATTCTAAAGATACATTATAGGCACTATCATAAATTTGGTTAATGTAAAGCAAGTTAAATTTCAAACCTTCAATCAAAGACACAATATCAATGGTGGGACAATTATTTTCTTTGATTTTACCAATACCAATTATTTTATCTTTGATGTTGTCACTAAAAGTTACCTTTTCTCTATCACAATGAAAGAGATGAAATTTTTTGAATTACTAGCCATGTGCCTTGAACACTTACTATCCAAGTACCATTTATTCTTTTTCATCTTTCCATTTAAGCAAATATGTGTAAAAATTATTTAATTTAGGCACTTTAATTTTCTTAGGCCTTTGGGGGTTGGATTTGGTGCCTTTTGCACCACCATAAAATTTACCCATATCATTTATGATTTTTCTAATGTTGAGTGCACCAACCCTATATCCATAATTCCCACAATAATAAAATTTAATGTTATATGTCTTATAAGGAAGTGAGTGACCATGAGATGCTCTAACAAAATTATTTTTATGAGATTGTGATGCATGAAATGGTATCATGGCTGAACCACTATAAGCATGAGATGCATTATGTTGTTGTGAGATATGAACATGCATAAAAGATAATTTGGAAAAAAAAAAAAAAAAAGAAACCTATGATATGATGTTGATGCTTGTGTTTGCCATAGGCAGCCATGGTTTGGGTTCTGTTTGAATGACGTGCAAGATTAAAACTCAATATGCTCTTGCCATTTAAAGGGCTTTAAGAGTCAAGTAAGGAATCAAGCTTTGCTTTCACTTTAACAAACTTTGCATTGGATCTTTGGAGAATTGAAACTTCCTTCTTAAGTATAATGTTCTTTCCCTTATGCTTGTTAGCCACTTGCACCTTAATAATTACTTCATCATGTGCCTTTTGTAAATCATTACCCTTTTGAGTGAGTTATTTATTTTTGTACTTTAACACTTGTTTTCTTGCTCCAATAACATAACTAAAACATTAAGATCCTTGTGTTTGAACATCATCTTATGGAACTCCCTATTCATGCATTCTAAAGTGTCTTAAAGCTCATAAATTAAATTATCATCACAAGGGTGAAAATTAGATTGTACCTCATTATCTTTAGCAATGAAGGGCATATTTGTCATCTCATCATAACATAAATCACTATCCAAGTCAGTAAAATCATCCAATGTGGCCTTGTAAGCTTTTTTGATTGGCTTTCTACTTGTCTTCTTATTTGGGTAGTTATATGAAGACACATCTTTCTCCTCTAAAATCAAAAGATGAAACAAATTCATATAAATTAAGTTTAATTTAAATTATATTTAATCATAATGAGTTACTTATAGTCATGTATATATTTATTTTAAATATAATAAATTAATTTATAGGAAAAATTATAAAAATTAATGACAACTCCAAAATTTTATATATAATGACTTAATTCCTCACATTTGAAGTGGACAATAAACTTTTACATTGACTTGGACCACTATAGCTCAAAAGAGATCTAATTGGTACCTTATGTATCTCACTATCCAACTCATAAAACCCATTCTTTTTTATGTGGGAGGTATCACATTGTATTAGTTAAAGACCTTTTGGCCAACCAATCCATTAATGTTTGATTTTGAGAGGGGGCAAAGTGATTGACCTTGTGTAATTCATGTACATATTTTTTAGTATGGCATTTGCCTTATGAATCTACACGTGCATCAACCTTAGATGGAACCTAAAACTACCAAGAGTAAAAGAAAATTAAAGAATTAGGTATTATGTGTTGAAGTAAATGGGACTAAGAGAAAGATAGTGGAAAAAAGAGTGAAATTATCAAGGTGTTTCTTTTAAAGGGAAGTGATGATTGTGGTCGTTGAGGTAAGACTTGAGGATTACAATACTTAGCAATTCCAAAGACTAGTGTAAGCAACAAGATTATGGGGGAGCTGGTTGGTGAGAGCATTAAGGCAAAGTTTAAAAGTGTAGAGACTAGTGAGATAGGAGAACACTTCAATTAGCTATTAGGTGACAAGGGACACTTTGGTTTTGCTTGCAATGTATGTCGACCAAGGAGTATTGAGAAGGATGAGTGGCATTCCTGAAGAGACTGGTGCCTACTAAGCCCTTCACTTTAAGTAGTAATTTTGATTAATTAAGGATTTTGAGTTATTAAATAAGGGTGCATGCTAATTGTACTCCCATTTTAAGTAGTCAAATTTAGTCATGCATATTATAAGTAATTACTTAAATTGAGTTTTTTTTTATTCAAATATTATATTTTTGAGTAATTTGTTACTTAAATTATATAATTTATATTAAAAAATCTTAAAATTTAAATAATAATATGATTTACTTAAATAGTTACTTAAATCAGTCATTTTTTATTCAAATATGGCATTTTTTTATTCTTAAATTTTGAGTAACTTTTTATTTAAATTATGAAAATTATATAAAAAATTTTAAATTTAAATAATTTTAAAATCTATTTAAGCAATTACTTAAATAATTTTTTTATTTGAATTTAACATATTTTTACTTTTTCTTGAATTTTGTGTAATTTATTATTTAAATTGTATAAATTAGATTAAACAATACTCATAATTTAAATAATAATATAATTTATTTAAATAATTACTTAAGTTAGATATTTTTTATTCATATATAATTTTTTATTTATTCTTAAATTTTGATTATCTTTTATTTAAATTATGAAAATTATGTAAAAAATAAAACTTAAATTTGAGTAATATTGTGATCTATTTAAATAGTTATTCAAATAGAACATTTGTCATTCAAATTAAATTTAATTTTACTTTTTCTTAAATTTTAAATAATTTATTACTTAAATTATTTAAATTGTATAAAAAGATTTAAAATTTAAATAATAATATAATTTATTTAAATAATTATTTAAGTTAGATATTTTTTATTCAAATATGATATTTTTTTATTTATTTTTAAATTGTAAGTAACTTTTTCTTTAAAATATTAAAATTGTATAAAAAAAATTTTAAATTTAAATAATATTAAAAATTATTTAAATAATTACTCGATAAAAAATTATTTGAATAATTAATTAAATTTAATATTTTTAATTTAAATTTAATATATTTTATTTTAAATAGTTTTACTTTTTAAATATTAAATAACTTTAAAAAAAATTAATTTTATTTTATTAAAAGAAAATCAAATTAGATTTTTTTAATTTTAATTTATAGTTAACTATATTCTATTTTGGTTTGTGCTTGAAACTTTGTAAAGGCTCAATTTGGTTGATCGAATCGGGGCAGATCCAGTGAATTGGTAAATGAAAAATCTACCCGTTTTAACACTCGGATAAAAACCTAGGAAAGGCGAGGCAAGGGGTTCTCCATCTCTAGGAAGATTGTGTCCAAGATCTGGTAATCTAAGCCTTGCTTCTTCTGGTCGGCTCGTATTAGCCTGTGCTTTATTACACCCCCTTTCCTTTAGTCTTTTCAACGGTACTTGCATCTTAAGTCGCGGTCATGTCTCGCCCCCCAGTATAATGACCGGTTCCATGTTTCCCCCGAATTTCATCAGTTCCAGGCTCAAGTGCCTGCTCATCCATCTTCTTTCAAAAGGCGAAAATAAGGGGCTTCTTACTTCCCAAACAAATTTTTCTACGTCTATATATAAACGCTGATTTATAAAAAATATGCAAAAAAAGCATTTTGATTTGTTGATTCATATGGCTTAAAACCCAGAGTTCATTATTTAATGTAAGTCTTAGGTGTAGCCTACTTGGTACTTTCTTTTTTTTGGATTGCATCAATTTATTTTATATATAAACACATCACATTATAAGATTTAATGATTTTTATTGATAGAGGTCGTGGTAAATTAGATTTGTTATCAAAATATTATATATTTATAAAATATTTATTTTATAAAAATTAGATAATATTTGTAAAATTAAAAATTTATTTATATATCAATTCTTAGGAGAAAAAAAATTTTGAATATGTTAAAAAAAATTTTTGTTTTGTAACCAAAATGCTTCACGTATCACAGAATCAAAGGACACTAAAAAAATTGCTTGGAATGGTATAATTATAATCAAGACTCATAATGATGTTATGACAACACTTATATAGGTCAGACACATTATAGAATTGAATAAAAATTTTATCTCTTTAGAAACACTTGAGACTCTTTAACTACAAGTACGTTGGTGAAAGAGGAGTTCTAAAAGTCAATAAAGGTGCTCTTGTTGTCCAAAAAGCTTGTAAATCTAGAAATTTATACATTCTGTAAGGAATTACAGTTATGAGTACTACTGCGATCTCCACATCATCGAATTTAGAGGTAGATATTACAAAATTATAATATATATGGTTAAGACATATGAGTGAGAAAAAACTATCTATATTGTGCGAAAGAGGCCTTCTATTTGGATAACATATTGAGAAGTTAGATTTCTATAAGTCTTACATCTTTGGGAAGTAGAATCATGTTAGTTTTAAATCTCTCCCAATTCACATGACAATAGGCACTTTGTATTATATTCACTTAGATATTTGCAAGTTATCTCACATTCTGTGAAAAGGTAGTACCAGGTACATGTTAACTTTTATTGATAATTATTCAAGAAAATTTTGAGTTTTCTTTTTCTAAAGCACAAGAATGATGTTTTCCAAATATTTAAGAAGTGGAAAACATTAATTGAGTAACAAATAGGGAAGTGGATTAAGCGACTTAGACAAATAATGGTTTGAAATTTTGTGAAGATGAATTTAATGAAAATGAAGGTATTATTTGTCACCATATAGTCAAGATGACTCCTCAATAGAATGATATTACTAAACATATGAATAAAACACTTTTAGAGAGAACTCTCTATACAATTTCCAATGCTAGTTTGTTAAAAGACTTTTGGGTAGAGACAGTTTCTATAACTTGTCATATCATTAATCGTGCACTTTTAGCATTTATAAAATTCAAAACTCTAGAGGAAGTCTGGTTAGGTACTCTTACTAATTACTTTAGTTTGAAGATATTTGGATGTCATGTATATATGTATGTCAATAATGGAAAATTGGAACTTAGAGCTAAAAAGTGCATTTTCCTTTGGTATGCATATGAAGTGAAGGGATATCATTTATGGTGTATTGATCCACCAAAATTTGTAAATAGTAGAGATTTTACATTTGATGAATCCTCTATATTACATTTGAGAGAAGAGTATTCTAGTCTTTTTGATGTAAGTAAAGGTAACAATACATATAAGTAAGTAAAGTTTGAAGTTGTGAATCGAGATATTTAATAGTAGAGTCCTTATAATTAGTTAGATTTATCAAATATTGTAGATTCCTTTGAAGATAAAAAGAATGATCATTCCATAGCCAAAGATAGATTAAGAAGAGAGATTCAACAACCACAAAGATATAATGATCATATTACTTATACTCTTTTAATTGCATAGGAAACTAGTGAAAATGGCGAGTTATCTACATATTAAAAAGCAGTTTCAAGTGTTGACTCATTTAGGTGGTTGGTTACAATGAATGAAAGAATAGTTACTCTTCAAAAGAATGACATAAAAGTTCATGTGAAGTCTTTTTTAGTTGTTAAGTTCAAGTAGTACTTGGACTTAATTGACGTGGTGTGAGGATTTAGGAGCTTATAGAGAAGGTGGAGTATTGTTGCTATTTTTACATGTGAAACTTGAGTCAAAGTGAATATTTGTTAAGTTGATGGTTAAAATTTTGTGAGAAATTGAGTAAAATTAACTAATTTTGTTCCTTAAAAATAAGAAATAATATAATTTATTATAAAATTAATAAAATTAAGAGAATTAAAATTTTATAAACTTCTAATCTATTATTTAAATTTTTATTAATTAAATTTAAGAAGAGTTTTTTTTTTATATTTTTTATTTTAATAATATTTATTTTTATTTTTATATGTAAATATAAATTAAATTGATTAAATTATATAAATTTAATATTTTTATTTTTAATTATTTTTTTTATTTTTTTATTATTATCTTAAATATTATAACTCAAAGTGTTGATATTCTAACAATCACTCTGATCCTTTTTTTATTTTCCGGCCCCGCCACTTTATTTGACCAAAGGGCCATTCAAAGGGGAACTTTTGACGACAAAATAAAGAAACAAATAGAAGAAGGTGGTGGATCGTCGTTACCAGGCAAGTAACTTTGTTAACTGTGTCCAGATTTCCAGCTGTAACCACCTCTGCATCATCTAGATTATTGAACATCAAGTCCATAAAGTCCTCCTGTTGCTTCATAGCGCCAGAAACCATCTTGGTGCTTGTGCTCTTTCAACCATTTATCAACAATGGACTCCAATTACTTAGCAGTCATTTTCCATGGCCTTCTCGTGTCCACCAATATCCAAAAATCTCAAAAACGGTAGCCCATCAACCACCACAAATCTCCCAGTCATCTCGAAAAAATCCCTGAATGCTTGTCTTATCGTCCAATCGTCTCTTCTTCCTCGTCTGTTGTCACATGTCCGACAGATTCCCCAGCAATTATCCTTAAGATCACGTTTAAGGTAATGTCCTCAAACCATCTCTTCATCTCTACGAGCACCCGCTTGTTTGAACTAATTTTGTTTCTCACCCATAATGAATATAACTCCTTTACCGACGTTCTAACCTCAGATTTGCGTACAATTTTGAAAATATTAAGCGGACGGTTTGACAGAAGCTCTAGCGTGGCTATCTTGCGCACCTGACACCAATAAGGCCCGTATGTGGTCAACATGATCATGGCACCATCATAGGTCAAAAGCTCCGAGGAAAGAGTTCTTCGACGATTGGCAAAGGCTTTGTCATTGGTGGTCAAGCATTCCTTCGCAAACTTCCAGATGATAACAACCAGAACTCAATGCATGCCCATCTTGATGATGAAGATGGGTCCGAATTGGTCAGCCATAATGCCAAGAACTACGTGAGACGGTTGCCACCCTACTAGGAGATGAAGGTGGCCAATTACATGCCTCCCGCCTCCGGCTTCTATGACTGCCTTATTGGGAGAATTTGATCGTATACTTCTTGATGTCGGCCAGAAGATTTAAATAAAAACGAGGAACCTAACAAGGTGGCCGTAGCAATAGTTGGGAAAGATAGAGAGATGTCAATTGCGGGCAGCTTAGTTGTTGAGTAGTGGAAATCTGAGGATTTAGGAATGACGTATATAGATATGGACAGGCTTGTGTTCGCTTTAAACACAATAAGTGAAATAAGTGAAGCTTGAGATATACCAGCCTTTTTGCCGCAGTCTGAACCCAAAAGGATTTTTGCTGCTCCACATTTTTATGCCGACCATCACTCAAATGACTATTTTCTAAAGGTAAAAGATAATCGGGGGCATATGGGGTGTATAAGTTCGGTGCAGCACGGCAGTGAGGGACGGCTGTGCATGACATAATCTAGAGGAAAATGATAATAAGAGGCACATGGGTGTATGAAGAAATGGAAGAGTCTAAAACAAGGACAAAATTTAAGTGAGGGATTTATAGATATTTTGCAATAGTCTTATCCTCAAATAAACGTTTTAAAGTATTAATTCATATGTGTGTAATAAATACTTAGTGTTTCAAATGTAAATATATCCCGTTGTTGCCCAAGTAGCTATTTCTTTCAGTTGATTTGATATTTTGCTTCAAAAAAGGTTTTTAAATTATGTTCTGCTGTAAGAAGTATTAAATGTTTTGTGCAAACCAATGTTCTGAATATAATTGTAAATAATTTTTTAAAATAAGAAAAAGTTATGGTAATAAAAAATTAAAAATTTTGAATTATAAAATTTCAATTCAAACTCATCTAAATACGTTCAATTTTTTGATACTTTTGTAAGTGTCGCAATAATAGTGTAATATTATTTTATGTTAACCAATCTCACTTAAATATTTTCCCTCCATATTAAGTTAATTTGCAATTCCTTAAAAATGTCCTGGATGAAGTTGACAACCAAAAAAATGAAGAAAGCTTACAATGACCATGGCTTTCAAGACCGTGTCAGCATCATAACCATCATAACCGGCAAAGCTTTTGCCATCGAAATGGAAAGCAATACGTCCATGAAGTTCCTCCCTCCTATGTCGTCGCCTAAAGCATATAGCCGAACACTTTTAAAGTCCTCTTCATTGCTTTTTCATGCAAAGTCGAGCCATCCAAAAAGGGGAAAAGTGTCATTCGGTAGAGGCATAAACACATAATGGAAAAATTCCCACTCACTTGCTGGCAACGACAAGCCTGACCATTCCCATCACCAAAGTGCATCTTACGAACGACCATCCTAAGAATTACCTTTAAATTAACGTCCGCAAGCCACTATTTCAGATCAACCATAACATGAGCAGCATCATCTTTGTTGACCGTCCAAGTGCTCCTTTATGGAGGACTCACTTCTTCAATTCTAACATGCTTGAGCAACTCAACGAGGCTGTGTTTTTTTTTTCTTTTAAAATTTTTGAAGACTAAGTATGATAATATTAACTGCAATCTACTGTGCAAAAAATATACATAAGCCGTCGACAAAAAGAGGATAATCTCATGCATACAAGGCTAGAAAATGATGCCTCTAGCCTCTCTTGAAACCCAAACCAAAAGAAAACCCAAATCACAAGGCAAATCAAATCCATCAACAATAGGTAAGTCAGTTCTTACACCCATGCAATGAAGTCAGTACTCTTAAGTAATCCATGCTTTACCACCACATTTGCAAAAAAGTTGCATTCCTATGGTCAAAAGACAAAGAAAAGTTAGTCTTTGATTTTATTTTTAATATCTCTAAATATCGATGTAAACTTCTAGGGTCTTCTTTTCTTGGTATTAATCCAATCAATTATCATACTTGAGTTACTTTTAATGGTTGCTTGCATCTTGCCACTAACTATAATGTGATTGCTTGCCAAATTGCCAACAGCTCCGCTTCATAAATACTCTCCTCTACTATTGCTTTGGAGAATAGATAAATCACTATCCCTTCATAACCTTGCAATACACCCCCTATATCAGCCACCCTTAGCAACCTTATCATAGTAGCATTAATATTGAATTTGAAGGAGCCCTTTGGTGGTGCCTCCCTTGTAAGAAAAATAGGATGAATCTTGTGTTTCCCCACCATTCTAACATCACTAAAACTTATTAGGAAATCATCGCATGAAAAGGTGTGCATCAGCCACTTAGTCTTCATCCACCACCACATCTTAGTGTGCACCAAGTCACATATTTGGCTAGCCAAATAGACCATGTAATCATGTAGAATCCCATCAATTAGATCTCTTTTGACTTACATCTATGCCCTCGATCACACCATGAATTCCATACCTACTCCAATGATTCTAAGACCACCCATGAGATGCCCCACTAGCCTAAACATTTGCACCACACAATCTAGATAGAGGTATAATGAAAAAATAGGTGGTTGACTAATTCCAGCACTGTCCTACAAATCTCGCAACTAATGTCTAAACTTTCCTCTCCTCTAACCAATCTGAGGCACTCCTTGACTAGTAACCTCTCCCTTATTTACTGCTAAACGAAAATCTCTACCTTTGGTGGAGCTAGCTATTATCGCATGCAGGATGATGTAATGTCATACAACACCCTTTGATGATCCATTACATTGCAGAATAACTTCATAGTGAATGCGTCATCCTTTTTTGCTCACCAAATTAACTTGTCTTCCTCTGTACATGAAAGACATTGGTATTCAACACCCACGTGAACTCCATGAGTAGCCCTTCCTCTTAATTAAATAACCTTTAATGCCATGGGATTTTCCATTCCCACCTATCACCTACCCATTGTCTAAAGCTATGTACTAGACCTTCTTTTAGCCTTGCTAGAGCAAAAGGATAGGGGAACCATTAGGCTAAAGTCAAATCTTTGATGCAAACCTGATTCCAAAAGTTCATCCTCTTACAATCCCTTATCAAGTATCTAAAGTTGGATTTTATAGCACTCATATGATTGGTTCCTCTTTACCATTTGGAACACACCGCTCTCCATACTAGTGTCATCTGTGAGCACCTTACTGATCATTCCTATGGCTCAGCTCATGTCTCTCTGTATCCTACCTTGAGAACTCTTACCCAAAGTGCTCCATCTTCATTTTCCACTAGCCACAACCACTTTGTCAATAACCCATTATCCCTCAATCTTCCAATGCCAAGCCCTTTTGTATCTTTTTTATACACATGAGGCCCTATTCCACCTAATGTATGCATTTGCTACCCTTTTGGTCACTAGAGAAGAAGTATCATTAAATCTTCTTTATATGTCATTCCACTTGTTTTGGCATAAAATATAGATATAAAGTAAATTGGAAAGGACTAAATACATGACTTGAAAGGACTAACCAACCCACCTTAGATAAGAATCTGGCTTTCCACATTGCTAACTAACTTTCCATCTTTTAAATGATAGGGTCTCATAAGCCTTTCGCTCTTAAATTGACCTTAAGTGGAAACCTGAGGTACTTCATAGGAAGTGAACCCACACTACATTTCTAGTACTTGGCCCACTTTTAAATCTTTGCTTCATATCCCATTACTCCATATATGACACTCTTAGTTAAATTAATTTTTAGCCTTACATAACATTAGAAGCATATGAAAATTTTTTATAATTCTCTTTAAGTGGATATGAAAAAATTGGAACTACTAGTAAAGAAGCACCAAAGTTCATATATCATTAGGTGGATCAAATTAGATGGGGAAATCCAAGTAACCAAACAATGTAAGTTTTCTTTCTTAATTGGTTAGTATATAGATAAAGTCTACTACAATATTGTAAATATGAATACTTACCACTTATTATTCAGGTGACCTTGGCAATTTGATGTTAATGCTTAACACTTAGGCAAAAAGAATATCTACAATTATGGGAAGGATGAGATAAAATATACATTACTGCTTATAATAGGAGGATCCCAAACCAAAACTTCTTAAGTGAAAGGGAGGATTTTTCTAACAATTACCTATTTAAATCAAGAGATTGAAAGTGGTAAAGGTGAAGCAACCAGTGGCATAGGGACAAAGCTTTTATAATCAATCAAGTTATTGTTGAATGAATTTAGTGAAATTGTACTAAATGAGTTACTAAGTAAGTTGCCACCAATATGTAACATCCAATATGAGTTTGATTTAGTTCCTAGAACTAGTTTGCCTAACCTACCACATTATTATATGAGTCCTAAAAAGAGTAAGATCCTAACAAAGAAGGTAAAAGTGTTGTTGTGAAAGAGGTATATCAAAGAGAGCTTAAACCTATATGTAGTACCAACCTTGTTAACTTTAAAGAAAGATGACAATTGTTAGTTATATATTAATAATTGGGTCATCAATAACATTACCATTAGGAACAAATGTACAATTCCTAGATTAGATAACATGTTAGACAAACTCGATGTATCCATGGTGTTTTCAAAGATTGATCTTCAAAGTGGTTATCACCATATCAAGATTAAACCTAAAGATGAGTGGGAAACTACATTCAAAACTCAATATGGTCTTTATGAATGGCCAGTGATGTAATTTGGACTCTTTAACACCCCCAACACCTTTATGAGGTTGATAAACCAGGTATTGAACCCTTCTTTAGCAAGTTTGTGGTTATATATTTTGATGATATTCTTATTTATATTCAAACAATGAAGGATCATGTTTTATACTTGAGAAAGGTTTTAGTGATATTGTAGGAAAATAAGCTATATGTGAATTTGAAGAATTGTAAATTCATGATGGTTACTTTTTGTGGGGTATATAGTTAATTCCAATTTTATCCAAGTTGCCAAGGAGTGCAAATAATTTGAAATTGGCTTACTCCAAAAATATTAAGTGATATGTAGAATTTCCATGACCTAGCAACCTTTTATCAAAGGTTCATTTACAATTTTAATGTTATTATGACACCTTATATTATGTGCCTTAAGAAAAGTAAGTTTTAGTAAGGAGATGAAAAAGAATAATATTTTGCTCTCATTAAGGAGAAATTATTTACTACTTCAATGCTAGCCTTGCTTACCTTTGATAAGCTATTTGAAGTTAAGTGTAATGCTAGTAGAGTTAGAGTTCATGTTGTTCTTTCTCAAGAAAAGCAACCAATTGCATATTTTAGCAAGAAAATCAATGAGCTTCAATTAAAGTGGTCAACATATGATAAGAAATATTATGCAATTATAAGAGCTTTAAAGCACTAGGAACATTACTCGGTAGGACAAGAGTTCATCTTATACTTTAATCACTAAGCTCTAAAGTATCTTCATAGTTAAAAGTGAATTAGTAATGATATGCATGCTAAGTGGTCCACTTTCCTACAAAATTTCTCTTTTAAGCTATTACACAAGGCAAGTCAACAAAATAAGGTTGCTAATTCTTTAAGTAGGAGAGCATCATTTTTAATCACATTAAACAATGAGATAATGTGCTTTAAATCTCTTTGTGAATTGAATAAGCATGATGAGGACTTTGAAATAATTTGGGAGAAGTGTATTTAAAAGTATCTTGTAGATAATTTTCATATTTATGATGGATATTTGATGCGTAGAAATCAACTATGTATTCCTTGATCTTCATTAAGGACAAAATGGTTTGTTATTTGTATGAAGGTGGTCTTAAGGTCATCTTAGGCATGATAAGACAATTTTTATCATCTAAGAGTGATATTATTGGCCATAGTTGAAGAGGGATATTGGCAAATTTGTCCAATGGTACTATATTTGTCAAATAACCAAAGGTCAGTCGCAAAATACCAAACTCTTTATGTCTTTGCATGAAAGTGGTTTTAAAGGTCATTTTAGGCATGATAAGATAGAGTGACATTATTGGCCACAGTTAAAGAGGGACATTGACAAATTTGTCCAATGTTACTATATTTGTCAAATAACCAAGGGTTAGTCACAAAATGCTAAACTCTATATGCCTTTGCATGTCTAGTCAATATTTAGGAAGATTTGCTTATAGATTTTATTTAAGGTAACATAGTATGGATTTTGTGTTTGTTGTTGTTGACAAGTTTTCCAAAATAGGTCATTTCATTCCTTATAAAAAGGCCTTTAATGCCTTTAATGTAACTTGATTATTCTTTAATAAGGTAGTACACCTACATAGAGTGGCCAAATCCATCACTTCCAATTGTGATACCAAGTTTCTTAATCATTTTTAGATTAATTTATGCAAGTTGTTTGATTTACTCTAAAAGTTCAACACTACAACTTACTTCTAGATATATGATCATATTGAGTCACTCAATAGGACCTATACAATCTTATTCAAAGTATTTATGGAGACAACCCAAAACATTTGGACTTTTCCTTGACTTAAGTAGTGTTTGTCTACAACAGTGCAACTCATATTGCTATAAGGAAGTCTTCTTTCTCTATTGTTTATACTAAATGTCCATAATATACTTTGGATTTGGTTAAACTTCCTTAATGATGGTGTTCCTTAACAAGGAGCAGTTTCCCATTAGTTCCTACACCAAGTTTCAACCTAAGAAGTATCATTTCGTTGGTTTCTATTCAATTGATAAACCTCTTTAATTAGGGTTTGACTTGAACTCAAGGTTAAGTTTTTTCCAAGTGAAGGGGACTAATGTATAACAAGTAGCCCAAAACTTCATGAACTGAAGGGACACTCAAATGCCCAAAGGAGGAAAATTTTAGAAGACTTATTTCCTAAATATAATTCCACTATTCAAACATTATGTGAAACTATTCAAGAATTTTGCTAACTATTTAGACAATTTTATTTTGTACTTTTAAGTATTTCCTATTTCATTAAATATTTTTCTAATTAGTCATTAAAGTGTTTTCCCATTTAGACTACAATATTTTCTCAATTAGTTAGATGGTTTCACTTATCAATGAGTAAGTTTAAAAGTTACTGTATCCTAAAGAATAAATATTTCAATAAAGGCATTAACTTTATCTATATCTTTCTCTTTGAGAAATATTGTTTTTTTAGGCTTAATTGTATATTAGCCTTGTTTTTACTTTAGAATTAGATACTAACCAAGCCAAGGTGATGTCGTTTAAGGATATGCGAAAGATGAGGTAATTGAGTTTATGCTTCTCTTAACTTGCTACATCAAGAGTGTAGGGTTCATCAATCATACCCATGAGGACTATGACATGACAACCAAACCCACTATTAAGATGGGTGCATTAAAGATCCATATGATCTTTAGAGAGGAGAATGAGGAGTCACCCCAAACCCCACTGATCAAGCTATACAATCTAGACACTATTTATGGGTAACTAGCAGGATTAGGCGATTCCTTTATCACTTGTGTTTAATTTAAATTATATTTAATCATAATGAGTTACTTATAGTCATGTATATATTGATTTTAAATATAATAAATTAAATAAATTAGTTTATAGGAAAAATTAAAAAATCAATGATAACTCCAAAATTTTATATATAATGACTCAAGTCCTTACATTTGAAATGAACAACAAATGTTTACACTAACTTGGACCACCATAGCTCAAAAGAGATTCGATTGGTACCTTATCTATCTCACTATCCAACTCATAAATCCCATTCTTTTTTTATGTGGCAAGTATCATAGTGTATTAGTTAAAGACTTTTTGGGCAACCAATCCATCAATGTTTAATTCATATGCATATTTTTTAGTATGGAATTTGCCTTATGAATCTACATATGCACCTACCCTATATGGAACCCAAAACTACCAAGAGTTAAAAAAAGAAAAAAAATAGAGAATTGGGTATTATGTATTGAAGTAAATGGGATTGAGAGAGAGATAGTAAAAAAAGAAAAAGAAAAGGTGAGATTACCTAGGTGTTTCTTACAGAAGGAAGTGATGATTACAGTAGTTGAGGTGAGACTTAAGGATTAAAATACTTAGCAATTCCAAAGACTAATGTAAGCAATAAAACTATAAAGGAGCCAGCTAGTGAGAGCATTAAGGCAAAATTTGAAAGTGCAACAACTAGTGAGATAAGAGAACACTTTAACTAGCTGGTGGGGGTTAAAGGACACTTTGGTTTCGCTTGCAGTGTACATCAACCAAGGAGCACTAAGAAGGAAGAGTGGCATTCTAGAAGAGAGTGATGCCTACTAAGCCCTTCAATTGGAGTGGTAATTTTGATTAATTGCGGATTTTGAGTTATTAAACGAGGGTACTTGCTAATTGTATTCTCATTTTAAGTAGTCAATCTTATTCATACATATTTTAAATAATTATTTAAATTGAGTTTTTTTTATTCAAATATAATATTTTTGAATAACTTAATACTTAAACTGTGTAAATTATATTAAAAAATTTTAAAATTTAAATAATAATATAATTTATTTAAGTAGTTAATCAAATTAAATATTTTTTTATTCAAATATGATATTTTTTTTTATTCTTAAATTTTAAATAACTTTTAACTTAAAATCAAAAATTATATAAAAAATTTTTCAATTTTAAATAATATTAAGATTTAATTAAACAATTACTTAAATAGATTTTTTTATTTGAATCTAATATATTTTTAATTTTTTTTGAATTTTATATAACTTGTTATTTTAATTATATAAATTAGATAAAAAATATATAATTTAAATAATAATATGATTTATTTTAATAGTTATTCAATTAGACTTTTTTTTTATTGAAATATAACTTTTTATTTATTGTTGAATTTTAAATAATTTTTTACTTAAATTATAAAAATTATATATAAAAAAATATCTTAAATTTAAATAAAATTAGAACTTATTTAAATAAGTACTCAACAAGAAATTATTTGAACAATTAGTCAATTTTAATATTTTTAATTTAAATTTCACATATTTTACTTTAAGTAGCCATACTATTTAAGTTTTAAATAACTAAAAAAAAAATTATTTTACTCTCTTAAAAGGAAGTAAAATTAAATATTTTTCAATTTTAATTTATAGTTAAGTAATTATTTTTTTTTATTTGGGCTTGAAACTTTGTAAAGGCTCATTTTGTCTTAAGAGTAGTGGAGTCTTACGTGGAGCCTGCTCGGTACCTTTTTTTTTTTATGGATGCATCAATTTATTTTGTATATAAACACATCACATTATAAGATTTAATGATTTTTAATGATTGAGGTCATGCTAGATTAGATTTGCTATCAAAATATTTTACTTTCACTAAATGATTATTTTATAAAAATTGAATATCTATGAAATTATACAAAATTAAGAATTTATTTAGACATGAATTCTTAGGTAAAAACAAATCTCAAATATGTTAAAAGAAATTTTTGTTTTACAACTAAAATTTATTGTGTATCACAAAATGGAAGGATAAAAAAAAAAGAGAGAGAGACTAAACAAAATAATAGAGTATATATTCATACAAAGATATAAAGATATAGATTACTTAATAAATGGATTAAACAAAAGAAGTTTTACCATTATGCACATATATGAAAGTGAGCAAACATATGCACATCATCCTCCATGACTTGGCATTTATTTGTGACCTTATTAACTCGAGCCCCTTTGACTTTAATTAGACATACAGGTGAGGTGGTAGGCGTGGTTTGAGAACAACCTCCAGCGAGGTCTTTTTGAGGTTGGTTATTCGAATGCTCCCACTCATATCAACTGGTTCACCCAACGGGGTTGCAAAATAAAACCCTTGTAGGAACTTAGCAAGAGTTAGCTGCAAAACTTGAAGAGCAAAAGTGACTCCAGGGCACATTCTCCTGCCACTGCCAAATGGTATAAACTCAAAATTGTGACCCCTAAAATCCAAATCTTTGTGGGTCGTCAGAAACCTTTCCGGTTGAAACTCGCCAGGATTAGACCATACACGTGGGCCTCGAAGGATCTTCTGGATATTAACGAGAAGTGTTGTGCCTGCTGGAACATAGTAGTCACCTACGTTGCAGTCTTCCATGGACTCGTGCGGCACTGAGAGGGGCACAGCAGGATATAGGCGCAATGTTTCCTTGACGACGGCTTGGAGATATACCAAGTTTTTTGAGTCGAATTCTTCTACCTGCCTAGTTCTACCGACGTGGGTGTCCAATTCAATTTGGACCTTGTTCAGTGCATCGGGGTGATTGAGTAGCAAAGATAGAGCCCATGTTAGAGTGACGGACGTCGTATCTGAGGCAGCCAAGATAAGAGTCTGCAAGTTGATCAACAAGAAAGCCCATGTAGTAATATTGTCGGATGGAAAGATTCTTTCTCCTAACATAGCATTTTGCATCTTTGCCTAGATAGATTGGGTCTATTAGATGCAAACCAACGGGAAAAAGTCATTTATTCAATCAAAGGACATTAAAAAAAATTTCAAACTTATCACATATGCAATTTTATTAATATTTTTAATAAAATAATTGTGTCCGTACCAACAATAATATTTAGGTCGCAACAAAAAAAAATACCATTATTTTTCTCTCCATTTGATCCTATATGGGGCCACACGCCTAATCGGCTGTCTCAGGTTCGTTTCCGTAACGTTTCCTTTACCTTAAAGGAGGTGCATGCGCCTAAAATACCAAAGTGGTTGTCATCTTCTTTTTCCTATCTAAGCACCAATTCATGACTCCTGGGTGTAGAAAAGGACGTGTATACAAAATCTGCAAGTTGAGTAAATTTCAAGTGATTAACTTAATTAAAAGATATTTTACTTAATCCTAAATTTTTTAATAACGTGTTACTTAATAGCAAAAGAAATTAAAAAAAAAACATCTCCAATAATTACTCAATTCAAATGTTTAACTATTTGTTTCTTAAGTTCATTTGCTTCATTTTATTTGGTGGCAGACATAATTGAAATTAGTATAAAAGGTGCCATCAAACATAGTGGTAAATAGCATTATACAAATGGGAGGAAAAATGAATCATATCATCTTTGTCATGAAGTCAGCATTTTTCATGCTATCAAACTTATATATTGACACGTGTTCCTATATCATTTTTATTTCAAGTATTAAAAAGAATCAGTAGATTAAAAAGTGATTGACGTGAGATTTTAGGAAAATATATCTTAAATAGAACAAAAAAGAAAGAAGTGACAAATCTTACGGCTTCATTCAAAGATGATAAAAATATTGAAAAAAAGAGAGGGCGGGGGGGGGGGGGGGCAACAAAGAGAAGAGGAGACAGAACATTGGTGATTTAAGATGATGTTTTACCCATGATTGCAGTAAACAGCAAAAAGTGTCTGAGAATAGACATTGTAATATCTACGGAAAACATAACACAAGATACCCTTCTGCCTTGCCAAATTAATCCTATATTATTTCTTTTTTTCTAATCTAATTTTGCATGGTAGGCTTCCAGTCCATAACCATATAATACTCCATTCAGTCGTCCTCTAAACAGTAATTGCTAAAATTGTCGTCACTGTGATCCTCTTCTACCATTTAAGCACTAAAAAGAATCTAACTTTATTACCAAATTGATTGCAATAGATGTTGGCCTAAGAGCGCTGGGACGACTAAGTGGCATTTCAGAAGAAGGCGGAGCCTACTAAGTTATTTCCTTGGAGTTATAATTTTGATTAAATGGAGATTTTGAGTTATTAACTCAATTGTATTAAATATATTATTATTTTAATTCTTAATCAATTAAATTTTAATTTGGTCTAGGTTTGAAAATTTATAAAAACTTAATTTGACTTAAAAAGAAATAGTATTAGGTGAAACCATAAATATATTACGTTATAAGATTTGACATTTTTTTGTTAATGGAGGTAATAGTAGATTAGATTTGATATCAAATTATTTTACCTTTATTAAATTATTATTTTTAAAAATTAGACAATATTTATAAAAATATATAATTAAGAATTTATTTGAATATATTTTTTTAAAAACAAATTAGAATGAATTAAAAAAATTGTTTCTTATTTAAAAGTCAATGCATCTCACAAAATTAAATGATGCCAAAACAAAGATTAAACAACAAAATAGAGCAAATATGCATATAAAAATATATATTATTTAATGAACAAATTAAACAAAAGAAATACACAAAATACAAGAATTGAAATTTATTAAAAATTTTATGAAAATTAATGACAACTTCAAAATTTTGTATATAATGACCTGAGCCCTTGCATGTGAAATGGACAAAGGGCTTCTACACTAACTTTGATCACCATGATTTAAAAGAGATTTAATTAATACTTTATCTATCTCACTATTCAACTCATAGGTCTCATTCTTTTTGACATGGGAGTATCACATTATATTAGTTAAAGACTTGTTGGCCAACCAATCTAACAATGTTTGATTTTGATTGGGAGCAAAGTGTTTAACTTCATGTAATTTAGGTATATATATTTTTAGTATGACATTTGCCCTAAAAATCTACACGTGCATTTGCCTCTTATATGGAACCTAAAATCACCAAGAGTAAAAGAAAAATTGAGAATTGGTTATTGGAAATTGAAGTAAATGGGATTGGAAGAGAAATAGAGAAAGAAGAGAGAGAGAGATTGCCAAGGTGTTTCCTGAAGAAGGAAGTGACAATTGAATTTGGGCCGAGTGAGGCCAAGTAGCACTCTAGATTGGAGTGATGCATTAGATATATTATTATTTAAAATTTTTAATTAACTAAATTCTAATTTAATTTAGATTTAAAACTTTATAAAAACCCAATTTGGCCTAAGAATAATGAAGTCTTAGGTGGAGCCTAGTGAGCACTCTTTTTTCTTTTTGTCACCTCACTTTATTTTATATGTAAATATATCAAAATATACGATTTAATGATTTCCATTGATGGAGGTAATAATAGATTAAATTTGCTACCAAAATATTTTACATTTATTAAATAGTTATTTTATAAAAATCAAATAATATTTGTGAAATTATAAAATATTATAATTTATTTACATATTAATATTAAGAGAAAAAAAAGACTCTAAAGTAAGATAAAGATTTTTTTTTTTTTTTCATAACTGAAATTCATTGTGTATGACAAAGTCAATGGACAGCAAAATAAATAAATAAATAACTGAATAAAAGATATATGCATATAAGGATACATATTACTTAATTAATGAATTAAACAAAAGAAGTTTTACGAATATATGCATATCAAAGTGAGCAAACATATTGGCATATCATCCTCCATGACTTCACATTCATTTGTAACCTCATTAACTAGAACTCCTTTGAGATTAATTAGACATACAGGTGAGATGGAAGGCCTGGATTAAGAAGAACCTCTAGCGGCGTCATTTTGAGGTTGGTTAATCCATTGCTCTCGCTCATATCCACTGGTTCACCCAACGAGGTTGCAAAATAGAACCCCTGTAGGAACTTAGCAAGAGTTAGCTGCAAAACTTGAAGAGCAAAAGAGACTCAGGGTGTTGGGTTTATTAGTCCCTTCTTATGTTGATATATAACCCAAATGTTTTGAGGTTATAACTTAAAAATTATTAAAATAGGTATAAATACCCCTTTAACCGAAAAAAAAAAATGTGGAAAAACCTAAAAGAAGAAGTGAGAGCTGTCTGCGGTGTGAAAAAAAAAAAAAAAAGGCTGCTGAAAGGGGGAGAAAAAAAAAAGGAGGCTGTAGAAAGAGAAAAATTAAAGGCAGTGTTTTTGATCTTATGTTTGGAAAGGATATCGGTGTCCGATCAGTTTAAAACTTGGATGGTTGATAGAGGGCATATGGTTCTTATTTCTAAACAATGGAGATTGGGTTTCGAGCACTGTAAGTCCTACTTCTCTTCAGTTTTTGTAGGTCTATTCTCTAGGCAATTTTCTGTATGCAGAATTGGTCAACCATGTAATTAGAAGATTGTTTGTGGTCTGATCGAGTTGATTTTTGGTCAGTAGTTGGAGGACACATAGATCTTCTTTGTGGACGGTTGGATTGGGTTTCTGTGAACTGCAAGGGCAGATTTTCCATTCAAACCAAAGCCTCTGAATTCTGGTAACTCTCTGCTCTCCCATCTGTGGCAGAATTGATAAACCGTATGAATGATTACTGACCCATGGTCCAATTGAGCTGAAATTTGGACAGCTGGTAGGGGACATCTGGGGATTCATCTTGAACGGTTGGATTACTGCCTTGAGGTCTACTTGTTGAGTTGTAGTTGACAGCACCTAGTTGGCCTGTCTTGCTTAACTCATTAGTCTCTTGTTCAATCCAAATTGAATTTTGTTCAATTTGTTTGATGTAATTAAGGTTGTGCACCTCTATTGTACTCACTTGATTATAATGGAGTTGACCTCTAGTTCAGAGTATCCGTGGTTTTTTCTCCTTTTGTTTTGAAGGGGTTTTCCACGTAAAATTAGTGTGTTCTCTTTTATGGTTTATTTGCATTGCCATTTTTGTTATTCAATCATCTCTTCATAGGTTCAAGCAAGCGAGAGAAGTTTCTTGGGCTACTTGTACTCCGCTGCGCCCCTTCTCCCATTAGAGTGGTATCAGAGCCTGGTTGGTGTATCTAGCTTGTTTGAATGATGAAGTTGAATGTGAATAAATTGGTCTGTTTGAATGGCACAAATTATCATATATGGAGGAGTAAAATGAAGGATCTCTTATTTGTGAAGAAATTGCATCTGTCAGTATTTGCTACTACAAAACCTGAGTCTAAAACTGATGAAGAATGGGAATTTGAGCACGAACAGATTTGTAGTTTTATACGGCAATTTGTTAATGATAATGTTTATAATCACATTTGCAATGAGACACATGCACGAACTTTGTGGAGCAAACTTGAGACATTGTATGCTTCAAAGTCTGGTAATAACAAGTTGTTCTTGTTAAAGAAAATGATACAGTTGAGATATAATGAAGGGAGTTCAGTTGCTGACCACTTAAATGAGTTTCAGGGTCTTATTGATCAACTATCAGGTATGGGCATTAAGTTTGATGATGAAGTTCTCGGGTTATGGTTACTTGCTACCTTACTTGATTCTTGGGAGACTTTTCGAATGTCTCTCGCTAATTCTGCCTCCGGTGGTGTTTTATTAGTGGAACTTATAAAGGGTGGTGTGTTGAATGAGGAAATGAGAAGGAAATCTCAGGGTTCATCATCATCCAAATCAGAGGTTTTAATTACTGAACATAGGGGGAGAAGTCAAGAAAAAGGAAATGGTAAAAATGGTAGATGTAAAAGCTGAAGCAAGTCATGATCTAAGTACAAGAATGTCTAGTGTCATTATTGCGGGAAAATGGGTCACATTCAAAAAAAGTGTTACAAGTGGAAGAGAGAAAATAAATATGGTAGTGATAGGCACGAGAAAAAGAATGTGAGTAATGATCGTATTGCTACTGCATCCACTTTTAGTACTGGTGACCTCATTATTGTTTGTGATGAGGATGTAATTAATTTGACATCTCATGAGACTAATTGGATCATAGATAGTGGTGCTTCTCTTCATGTTACTTCAAGAATGGAATTCTTCACAACATATACTCCTGGTGATTTTGGAGTTTTGAAGATGGGTAATAACGACTTAGCAAAGGTCATTGGCATTGGTGATATTTGTTTAAAGGCTGGCAATGGAGCACAGCTGACATTAAGGGATGTTAGACATGTCCCTGATATCCGTTTGAATTTGATTTCAATGGGAAAACTAGATGATGAAGGTTTTTGCAGTACCTTCAGTGATGGTTAGTGGAAGCTTACCAAAGGCTCCTTAATTATGGCACGAGGTAGGACATGCTCCAGTTTATATTTCATGCAAGCTATTATCTTCAAAGATGTTGTAAATGCAGCAAAGAATGATAATTCCATTGAATTATGGCATAAGCAGCTCAGTCACATGAGTGAAAAGGGGATGGATTGTTTGGCAAGAAAGAACCAACTTCTAGACATAAAGAGTGTAGTTTTAAAGAAGTGTCCTTATTGTTTTGCTGGGGAACAAAATAGAGTTACATTTAAGAGTCACTCACCTTCAAGGAAATCAGAGTTGCTTGAATTGGTGCATTCTGATGTATGTGGCCCTTTGAAGGTACGCTCACTTGGTGGTGCTCTTTATTTTGTGACTTTTATTGATGATCACTCAAGGAAGCTTTGGGTTTATGCGTTGAAGACTAAAGATCAAGTCTTTGATGTATTTAAACAATTTCATGCCTTTGTTGAGAGACAGATTGGTAAGAAACTGAAATGTGTCCGCACTGATAATGGTGGTGAGTATAATGGTCCATTTGATGAATACTGCAGAAAGTATGGGATCAGACATCAGAGGACACCTCCCAAGACACCACAGTTAAATGGTTTAGCAGAAAGGATGAATAAAACGTGGATTGAAAGGGTCAGATGTCTTCTCTTAGATGCAAAATTACCTAAATCCTTTTGGGGTGAAGCCTTGAATACAGTGACACATGTAATTAATCTGTCTCCTAGTGCTCCACTACAAGGTGATGTTCCGGACAAAGTTTGGTTTGGTAAAGAAGTCTCTTATGACCATTTACGAGTCTTTGACTGTAAGGCTTTTGTTCATATCCCTAAAGATAAAAGAGGGAAGTTATATGTGAAGACTCGACAGTGTATCTTTCTTGGTTATGGTGAAGATGACTTCAGGTACCGTTTATATGATCTGGTTGAGAAAAAGCTTGTAAGGAGTAGAGATGTTGTGTTCGTTGAGGATCAAAACATTGAACACATCAAGAAGTCAACTCCTCAAGTTAATGATAATCCTGCTGATATTGTTCCATTTCCTCAGACATCTCTAAGTGACCTTGATGTTCATGGTGACATTCAAGAACGTGATGAGAATGTTCGACAAGATCATAATATGCAGGGTGTAAGTGATATTGATGCTCCAATAGAAGATCATCCGCATATACCTTCACCTCCATTTCAGCCACAAATGTCCAATAGAATTCTAGTGCCTTCTACTCAGTACTCTCCTAATGAGTTTGTGATGTTAACTGATAGAGGAGAACCTGAGTGCTATACAGAAGCAGTTGAAAGTGAGCACGAGCAGCACTGGATCGATGCTATGACAGATGAGATGAAATCCTTATATGATAACTCTACTTATGAGTTAGTAAAGTTACCTAAAGGTAAGAGGGTTTTGAAGAATCAGTGCATTTACAAAATAAAGCAAGAAGAAAATACTTCACGTCCACAATATAAAGCCAAATTAGTTGTCAAAGGATTCAGCCAGAAACAAGGCGTTGACTTTAAAGAGATCTTCCCACCGGTGGTGAAAATGTCTTCCATTCGAGTTATGTTGAGTATGGCTGCTAGCCATGACTTAGAGATTGAGCAGATGGATGTGAAAACAGCTTTTCTCCATGGTGACTTGGAAGAAGAAATTTATATGGAACAACCACAGGGATTTGAGGTGAAACGAAAAGAGGATTATGTGTGCAAGTTGAAGAAAAGCTTGTATGGCTTGAAACGAGCTTCGAGACAATGGTATAAGAAGTTTGAGTCTATTATGGGGGAGCAAGGCTATAAAAAGACTAATTCTGATCATTGTGTTTTTGTTCAGAGATTTACTGATGATGATTTTATCATTTTACTACTTTATGTTGATGATATACTTATTATTGGTCGTAATGCTTCTAAAATTAACAAGTTGAAGCAAGAGTTGAGCAAGTCCTTTGCCATGAAGGACTTAGGACTAGTAAAGAAGATCCTCGGCATGTCAATCACTCAGGATAGGAAAAAGAAAAGGTTGTACCTGTCCCAGAAGCAGTACATTGAAAAGGTACTTCAGAGGTTTAACATGGATAAGGTTAAAGTGGTAGGTACTTCTCTTACTACACATTTTAAATTATCCATTAACCAATGTTCTTCCACAGAAAAAGAGAAGGAAGAGATGCAAAGAGTTCCATTTGCATCAGCCGTGGGCAGTTTGATGTATGCAACCATATGCACAAGACCTAATATAGCTCATGCAGTTGGCACAGTTAGTTGGTTCCTTTCAAATCCCGATAAAAAGCACTGGGATGCAGTGAAGTGGATAATAAGATATTTACAAGGCTCCACTGATTTGAGATTTTGTTTTGGGAGTGATAAGTCTATCGTTACTGGATTCACAGATTCAGATATGGTAGGTAACATTGACTCCAGAAAGTCTACTTTAGGTTATGTGATTACTCTTGCAGGGGGAGCAGTGAGTTGGCAATCTCGATTGCAGAAGTGTGTTGCATTGTCCACTACAAAGGCAGAGTTTATTGCAATAACTGAAATGTCTAAAGAGTTGCTTTGGATGAAAAGGTTTATAAAGGAACTTGGTTTTCAACAATCAAATTATGTGTTGTACTATGATAGCCAGAGTGTCATCCATCTTAATAAGAACCCAATTTTTCATACTAAGTCAAAACATATTGATGTATGGTATCATTGGATACGAGATGTGCTTGATTCTAAGCAGTTGACACTTAAAAAGATTCATTCAGATAATAATGTTGTTGATATGATGACAAAGGCATTATCAAGATGGAAATTTGAGTTGTGTTGTACAATGGCTGGGATGGCCAATATTTCCACATAGTCGGGAGGAGGAGAATTGTTGGGTTTATTAGTCCCTTTTTATGTGGATATATAACTCAAATGTTTTGGGGGTATAACCTAAAAATTATTAAAGTAAGTATAAATACCCTTTGGCCGAAAAATGAAACGTGGAAAAACCTAAAATAAGAGGTGAGAGCTGTCGGCAGTGTGAAAAAAAAAAAAGGCTGCCGAAAGGGAGAGAAAAAGAAGGAGACTGCAGAAAGAGAAAAATCAAAGGCAGTGTTCTTTGATCTTACGTTTGGAAACGATATCGGTATCTGATCAGCTTAAAACTTGGTTGGTTGATAGAAGGCGTATGGTTCTTATTTCTGAACGGTGGAGATTGGATTTTGAGTACTGTAAGTCCTGCTTCTCTTCAATTTTCGTAGGTCTATTCTCTAGGCAATTTTCTGTGTGCAGAATTGGTCAACCATGTAATTGGAAGATTGTTTGTGATTCGATCGAGCTGATTTTTGGTCAGTAGTTGGAGGACACATAGATCTTCTTTATGGACAGTTGGATTGGGTTTCTGTGAACTGTAAGGGCAGATTTTCCATTGGAACCGAAGCCTCTGAATTCTGGTAACTCTCTGCTCTCTCATCTGTGGCAGAATTGGTAAACCGTATGAATGATTACTGACCCGTGGTCTGATTAAGCTGAAATTTGGACAGCTGGTAAGGGACATCTGGGGGTTCATCTTGAACGATTGGATTACTACCTTGAGGTCTACTTGTTGAGTTGTAATTGACAGCACGTAGTTGGCAGCACGTAGTTGGCCTGTCTTGCTTAACTCATTAGTCTCTTATTCAATTCAAATTGAATTTTGTTCAATTTGTTTGATATAATTGAAATTGTACATCTTTATTATACTTACTTGATTATAGTGGAGTTGACCTTTGATTTAAAGTATCCGTAGTTTTTTTCTCCTTTTGTTTTTAAAAGGATTTTTCACGTAAAATTAGTGTGTTTTCTTTTATAATTTATTTGCATTGTCATTTTTGTTATTCAATCATCTCTTCATAGATCCAAACAAGCGGAAAAAGTTTCTTAAACTACTTATATTCTACTATATTCTACTGCACCCCTTCTCCCATCACAGGGCGCATCCCCCTGCCACTGCCAAATGCTATAAACTGAAAATTCTGACCTCAGACACCCAAATCTTTGTGGGTCATGGTAGAGCCCCCATGTCAGAGTGACGGACGTCGTATCTGAGGCAGCCAAGATAAGAGTCTGCAACTTGATCAACAAGAAAGCCCATGCAGTAATTGTCGGACAGAAAGATTCTTTCTCCTAACATATCATTTTGCATCTTGGCCTAGATAGATTGGGTCTATTAGATCCAAACCAACGGGAAAAAGTCATTTATTCAATCTGCAAATTAGGATTTTGATTACACCACTAACTGCCTGGTCCAATAATAGGCTTATCTATCTAGAGTCTCCAATTCTACTTCTTACAAACAAAATTTACATAGATTTGGTAGTTGTTACTTGTTTATGGGTATTAATCATAGGAGATAGCTTGGTTTGTCGTTGTAAGATAATTAATATTGGATCTTGATTTTTGCTACATAAATTTGGAAAGCATCATAACTTACATTTTCATAAAATTTCGTTAAAAAATAAAAATCTTTTACTTCAAGAACACAAAAATGGCTCAACTAATTACACTTTTGGTTTATTTAAAAGATTTTTCAATTTAATTAATGTTGAATGTTGCAAATGCTTCTTTTTTTTTTTTCACCTTATTTCTTGAGTGACATCAAAATTATTTATAGTAAATATTTAAAAGATAAAATCACTATTGCAATAGAACTTGTTATTACCATATGTGTATATAATTTCATTAATTAAAAAAGTTAACTGTAACACATTGTAAATGTTAATTATTATTGATGCCCTTAAATGACTTTAAAACTTAAATAATGAATTGTGATTATTCTACTCTATGTGGGCAGGGCAAAGTTAGGCCGAAGCCCATGCATAAGCGAGTCAGGCCGAGACTGAAAGGAAAATTTCAAGTCCTGGCATGAAGATGGAAGCTAGGCTCCAAGTATACCAAATGAAGAAAGCTATAAATAAACACGATAATTAATGCGATAATTAAAATTTTTCTTAATTGATATTGTGCAATTTTACAAGCATCGGATCAAGGTTTTTAACTCATAAATTTCGACCGAAAACAATTCGTACGGAAAGCGCAAAAATCAATTTATCTATGTCAGGAGGTGGAGCACAACGTGGACGAAAGGTGTTGAGATGTAGACAGATGCCTAAAATCCATGAGAAGATGATAATGGTTCTATAATCATGGAGGTCATTGAAAATTGAAAATTTTGTAGATGCACTGGGCAGATCAGGCAGCTCTGCTTCCGCAGAAGCATAATTATTAATACCACACCATCTTTCTGGATCGCTGCAATCGGTACCCTGCAAATAACTGCCACGGTTATGACAACTATATAGTATTTGACAGCTGGGCTATGGTCCACATAGCCCGTGTCGGCTGTTAGGCCACCTGCTATGTTGACACAAATGGTGTAATGGCATTAACAATTTTTAGGAACATTTGGAGTTTTTCTTTTCTTTTCTTTTTTTAATCAGGGTAGTCATTTCTGTAGCCGATCTAATGCCAAGCACTCAATTCCTTTTTGTTAAAAATTCTGGTTGGAATTTCAAGGCCACCACCTGTGGATTGGAACTAAATATTGGAATCACTTCTTTTTTTTTTCTTTTTCTTTTTTTAAATTTCATCTTCAAACAACTATATTTATTGGACTTGATGTACCCAAAAAATAAAAAGTAAGACTTGAAAACTCATGATGAGTTACATCATTGTAACCCTATGTATCAAATCTTTGTCAACAAGAGGAGAAGCACATTCACTTTATTCTCTAGATTAATTCTTAAGATTGAAGCTTATTAATTTGTGAAAGGTTGCTCCATGATGAATTTTGACATCAAATATATTCAAGCGGCTTTTATCGTCTAATCTATCAATTCTACAATTAAAACCTAAAGTCAGGCGCGATTTTTAGAAACCAACTTGTTGAATAAAATGAATTTTATATTAGCCAAGTTCTTTTTTATTGTCAGGTGGGGATATCTATCCTTAAACATAAATGAAAAATTAATGACACATGTGTGGCAAGTATGGAATGCATAGTTTCATGTCTGGAAATGATTAACCTGGTCACCCTTTCCTCCTGAAAAATTAACTGAGGCGAAAACCCATACAAAGCTTCAGTGTAATAAAAAAATAAAATAAAATAAAACTATATATATATATATATATAACTATTATCTACATTTTAGTGTGTAAGAGTCCTTTACATTAAAATACCAGTTTAATGAAATATGTAATAGTCTTTGGGGGTGAAAAAAAAAAAGGACATTAACCATACATTATCATTATTCATGTTAAATAATAATTATGATGGGTCATAAATATATATCTTATAGACTTGTTTAATTCTAATCTTAACAATAAGAATCAATTTTAATAGTTTTTTAAACTTGACTTGAAATAAGCAATAATTTTTTTTTTTATAAAAAAAAAGTCTATATTTACAATATAAAGTCAACAAAACTCAAAATTAATGTTTTGAAAATCAAATCAGGCTGGCCAATCAAATTAGTTCAATTGTGAAGGATTAGATTATCAATTCCATTTAAACTTAAAAATTAGACAAAACTTGAGCAAATCAATAACTAGTCAAACCTATGAAATAGGTCAAAATTGGTAGAAAAAAAAAGAAAAAGTTAAAATTGGTTCAATTTGTGGTTAGATTAATTTTGGTTTAAATATAAAAAATTATGAATTGAGCTCAAAACATTGTTTAACTAATAATTGGATCCTAAATTTAATTCAAATTTGTAATTATATTATAAATATTATGTAAACTTTTAATTTAGTTATTAAAACTAAAAACTTAATAATATAACAACATTTTTTATAGTTTTTTAAAAAAATATTTAAAATTAACTATTAAACATGACTTTTAGTCAAAATATATCATATATAATTTTTATTTTTTTAATTACTTTTATAAATATCTATTTATTATAAAATATTAATTTTACCTATTCAAACTTCAATTTAATTTATTGAATATGTTTAACCTTAAACTTTTAACTTTCTCAATTTAATGATTAGTTCATTTTTCAAAATATTGTTATGAAGTAGAAATTAAAAAAATAAAATAAAATTTGTTAGAATGTCTAAACTATATGGGCATAAATATTTTCACCACATTCAATTGAAATTGAAATGCAAACAATAATAAAGTTGCAAAGCAATATCCATTTTGTTGCAAGGATTGAATTTAACATACTTCCATCTAAGGATATCTATACTTGTAACTAAGGATAACTCTACACAGGTTGGGAACCTGTAATGATTAATGGGTTGAGATGTCTCACTAATGTTCACAATAATTTCTTGTTGCCTTTTTTCTTTTTTTTCATTCATCAAAAAATATTACTAGTTTAAATTTTTGAACTTTATATTTAGGTGTTAAGAAGGCTCGAAAGTAAGAAAGAATATTATTCAAGAAGCCCAAAATGTAACATGGTTTATTTGGAATACAAGACAATCACATCACCAATGAGTTCTCCTAAGTCCTAACAAATCATATATGGATAGGATTCAAGCCTCAATTAAGGAATTAAAGGAACAAATGTAGCAAATAGTATAATTATTCGCTAAAGGAAATACAATTGTAGGGGACATAGTTTCTCATGAAAGCTCTCATGCCTTGGCTGATGGATAATTTTAGATAACCCTAATGTTGAGAAATTTTCTAGCACGCTTCATTGACTCTCAATTAGTCATGCATCTTTTTTTCATAACAAATAGTAACTGGGTGGTCATTGAGCACCAAAATATATGCATCAAACATCACTCAGGCACATCACCTTATTGAAGTACAAAGGCATAAGAAGTATAGAGTATTTCATGAAATAGAAGATCAATCTCTTATAAAAGGAAGTTAAAACCATCAAAAGGGATGGTGTTCATGCTTTCCTAAGTGCATTGAATCTCTGTTTTGGCTCAAGATGTAGTCCTTCCATCAAAATTCAAGGTTCTAGAGATTGAAAAGTATGACAAGATAGGGCCACTTTTAGACCACTTGATCATGTATATATGAAAGATAACAGAATTTAATCAACCCATTAAAAATTTTAGTAGACCAAATAAAATAAGAAAAAAGATAAATTATGGAATTATTTTCTACATTTTGATTGAACATTTATTCAATGTAGTTATATATGTTTTCTACTTGTTGAAACAATATTGTACCTACATTGAAAAAGTATTAAAATGTTTAGAACCAAAATGTTTAAAATAAATCACTTATTTCTTGAGTCAAATACAATTTTTAATAGGTGACTAATTTCAATCCAAAAATGTAGTTTAGTGAAATAGCAACCAAAGGTTTAGGATTAAAATGACAAAGTAAAAAGGCAGTACTTTGTTGGAAGAGATGTGATATACCATGCTACACAACTATTATACTAAAATTAAAAAGTTCAAATGACTTGTAAACATGTGTAGTCCTATCTTAATCCAAATGTTATTCTTGTACTAAAGTATTTTGAGCTAATAAGTTGGACTTAATTTGATTGGTTGCAAAGCAAACCTCTTTGGAAATAGAACACATTTGAGCTCCCACTCTCACAAATTCTTATTAAATATGGCCTTTTATGTCGATGAACAACAAAAAGAAAAAAAAGACTTATAAGCTAAGTTTTACCATTTGACTGCTTAAATCAATAGGACTAGCAATTAGCTACTATTTGCTTTATTTTATTTACTTTATTTTATTATTCTTTTCTTTTTATCTTTATTTGCTTCATGTTCTATTGGCAAAAAAAGTTGAAATTAGTATACAAAGTCCATTAAACATAATGGGTAAGGAAGCCTAGGGGGTAGGCATTGTACTACATTGTAAACAACATATAAACACAAGGTGAATGAATCATGTGATCTTGGTCATTAAGTCAACATTTCTCACACGGTCAAAATTGTATATTGGTAGGCATTTTTATGTTATTTTTATTTTAAGTATATATTACTACGTGTTTATGTGTCATTTTTATCTCAAATATGTAGAAAAAAATTGAGTTGATTAGAAAGTAAGTGATTGATATGAGATTTATTTATTTATTTAGATCGTAGTTGCTTAAGAAATATGTAAAAGAATGGATTAAATAAAGAAAGAAAAAAAAGATCATATATAGAATAAAAAGAAAAAAGAGACAATTGTTATTGTTATATCTAAAGATAACAAGAGGATTTTAAATTATTTTTTTTTAAAAAAAAATAAAGACAATGAAGAGAAGAGAAAATGGAACATTGTTGATTCACTATAATGAATAAGATGATGTTTTACATATGATTGTTGTAATCTGTACCTTTACAGAAAATTTAACATGATAATCCTTTTGCTTTCTCAATTTAGTCTTATATTATTACTTTTTGTTCTAATTTATATTTGGACAAATTTTCAACTCATTAAAAATTGTAGTTGATTAAATAAAATACATGAAAAGAATAAGAATTTATTGAATCATTGTTTGCATTTTGATTGTATATTTATTCAATATAATCTTATATGTTTTTTACTTGTCAAAACAATATTATACCTACATTGAAAAAATGTTTCAATGTTTAGAACTAAAATATTTAAAACAAATCACTTATTTATCAAGTCAAATATAATTTTTAATGAGTGATCACTTTCTATCAAAAAAATGTAATAAACAGAAATAACAACAAAATATATGAGATTAAAATGACAAAATTAAAAGATACAAAACTACTTTAAACAAATCTATAAGGATTTGGGATTAAAATCTGAGTTATCCCAATAAAGCTCATAAACACCTCTAAGAAATTGAGAAATTAATTTAGTCTTATTTGATCACTGTATTATTATTTTAATTTTTTATTATTTTATTTTTACTTTTCATGCATATGTTGTCCACAATTATTTTTTAAATTTCTTTTAATAATTATTATTAGTAAAAGACATAGAAGATCATAGAGAGAGAAAGGAATGAGTAAATTAAAAATTTTAAGCCCAAGCTTCCAAATAATTAATATATGTGTAAATTTTGTTTGTTCATTTTAAGTTTTCTTAATTGCCCATCAAAACAAAATTTTATTTAAGGAATAATTTTAATAATTTTTTTGTATCATTTTTATTTTATTTTTAAATATTTTTTATCAATTAATTATTATTTTATTAACTTTTTCTTTACAAATTCATAAGCACTATGATTTGTTTTAAAATACAATACCCATAAAATTGATTGGCCGTGGCTTCGGAAAACCTTACACGGATAAGGTTACTATAAAAGTGCTACTACATCGACAACCTCCATGTAGCGCCCCCATGTACAGGGAACTGGCACAGCAGCCCCACACGTTATTTCTATTTTTCTTCTCAAAAAATAAGAAAAATGTACAAATAGATGGATTAAATGTACAAAAAGAACAATAAAATTTGTATAATCATTCTTCATGTAAATTTAATCGAATGCATATTTTATTGTATTTTAAAATAATATATAATAAGGTGAGTGCAGCTATTTGTACAGTATAATTTTTCTTTTCAAAAAGGAAAAAAAGACGTGAATCCTATATGGGGCCACACGCCTAATCGGTTGTCTCAGGTTCGTTTACCTAACATTTCCTTTACTTTAAAGGAGGTGCATGCACCTAAAAAACCAAGGTGGTTGTCTTCTTCTTTTTCCTATCTAGCACCAATTCAAGATGTCAACATTCATGAGTCTTGGGTGCAGAAAAGGACGTGTACACAAAATCTGCAAGTTGAATAAAATCCAAGTGATTAGCTTAATTTAAAGATGTTTTACTTAATCCAAGATTTCTGAATAACGTGTTACTTAATAGCCAAAGAAATCAAAAAGAAACAATCTCAAATAATTTCTCAATTCAAACGTTTAACTATTTGCTTCTTTAAGTTCATTTGCTTCATTTTATTTGGTAGCAGACATAGTTGAAATTAGTACAAAAGGTGCCATCAAACATGGTGGGTAAGGTAGTAAATAGCATTATACAAATGGGAGGAAAAATGAATATTATCATCTATGTACTGAAGTCAGCATTTTTCATGCTATCAAACTTATACATTGACATGTGTTCCTATATCATTTTTATTTCAAGTATTTAAAAGAATGAGTAAATTAAAAAGTAAGTGATTGACGTGAGATTTTAAGAAAAATATATCTTAAACAGAACAAAAAAAAAAGAAGTAACAAATCTTACTGCTTTATTCAAAGATGATAAGAAGATTGAAAAAAAGAAAGCGGGGGGGAGGAGAAGAGGAGACAGAACATTGGTGATTTAAGATGATGTTTTAACAACGATTGCAGTAAACAGTTAAAAGTGTTTGAGAATAGACATGTAATCTTTTACGGAAAACATAACACAAGATACCCTTTTGCTTTGTCAATTTAATCCTATATTATTTCTTTTTTCCTAATCTAATTTTGCATGGTAGGCTTCCAGTCCATAACCATATAATCCTCTCTAAACAGTAATTGCTAAAATTATCGTCACTGTCATCCTCTTCTACCATTTAAGCACTAAAAAGAATCTAACTTTATCACCAAATTGATTGCAATAGATGTTGGCCTCACAGCACTAAGAAGACTAAGTGGCATTTCAGAAGAAGGTGGAGTCCACTAAGTTATTTTCTTGCAGTTATATTTTTGATTAAATGGAGATTTTATGTTAATAACTCAATTGTATTATTATTATTTTAATTTTTAATTAACTAAATTTTAATTTAGTCGAGGTTTGGAAGTCTATAAAAGCTCAATTTAACTTAAAAAGAAGTAGATTCTTATACAAGATTTATTAAGTATTTTTTTATTATAAATTTAATTTATACGTAAATAATATTACGTTATAAGATTTGATATTTTTTTTGTTAATAGAAATAATAGTAGATTAGATTTAATATTAAATTATTTTATTTTTATTAAATTATTATTTTTAAAAATTAGATAATATTTATAAAAATATACAATTAAGAATTTATTTGGATATAATTTTTTAAAAAAAAGTTTAAAATGAGTTTAAAAAAATTGTTTCTTAATTTAAAGTCAATGTGTCTTACAAAATTAAATGACAACAAAACAAAAATTAAACAAGAAAATAGAGCAAATATGTATATACAAAGATATAGATAAAGGATTAAATAAAAGAAATACACAAAATACAAAAATCAAATTGAAATTTATTGAAAAAAATTAAGAAAATTGATGAAAACTCCAAAATTTTGTATATAATGACCTAAGCCCCCACATATGAAATAGACAAAGGACTTCTACATTGACTTTGATCACCATAATTTGAAAGAGATTTAATTAATACTTTATCTATCTCACTATTTAACTCATAAATCTCATTCTTTTTGACATGGGGGTGTCATATTGTATTAGTAAAAGATTTTTTGACCAACCATTCCAATAATGTTTGATTTTGATTGGGAGCAAAGTGTTTAACTTCATGTAATTTAGGTACATATTTTTTAATGTGGCATTTGTCCTACAAATCTACATGTGCATTTGCCTCTATATGGAACCTAAAATCATCAAGAGTGAAAGAAAAATTGAGAATTGGTTACTAGGAATTGAAGTAAATGGGATTGAGAGAGAAATAGTGAAAGAAGAGAGAGAGATTGCCATGGTGTTTCTTGAAGAAAGAAGTGACGATTTAATTTGGGCCAAGTGAGGCCGAGTAGCACTCTAGAAGAGAGTGATGCCTACTTAGCACTTCACTTGGAATTGTAATTTTGATTAATTTTGAGTTATTAAATGAATTGTATTAGATATATCATTATTTTAAAATTTTGATTAACTAAATTCTGATTTACTTTGGATTTAAAACTTTGTAAAAGTCCAATTTGGCCTAAGATTAATGGAGCCATAGATGAAGCCCACTAAGTACTTTTTTTTTTTTTCTATTTGTCACCTCAAATCATAAGATTTAATGATTTCCATTGATGGAGGTAATATAGATTAAATTTGCTACTAAAATATTTTATATTTATTAAATAGTTATTTTATAAAAATTAGATAATATTTATAAAAATATAAAAAGTTATAATTTATACATTTATCAATTTTAAGAAAAAAAAACTCTAAAATAAAATAAATTTAATTTTTACAATTGAAATTTATTGACAAAATCAAAGTATACTAAAATAAAAAAACTAAATAACTAAATAAAAAATATATGCATATAAAAATTCAGATTACTTAATTAATAGATTAAACAAAAAAAGTTTTACAAATATGTACATGTCAAAGTGAGCAAACATATTCGCATATTATCCTCCATGACTTCGCATTTATTTGTAAACTTATTAACTAAAACTCCTTTGACATTAATTAGAAATACAGGTGAGATGGAAGGCGTGGATTGAGAAGAACCTCCAGCGGGGTCTTTTTGAGGTTGGTTATTCCAATGCTCTCGCTCATATCCATTGGTTCACCCAATGGGGTTGCAAAATAAAACCCTTGTAGGAACTTAGCAAGAGTTAGCTGCAAAACCTGAAGAGCAAAGGAGACTCCAGGGCACATCCTCCTGCCACTGCCAAATGGTATAAACTGAAAATTCTGACCTCGGAAGTCCAAATCTTTGTGGGTCATTAGAAATCTTTCCGGTTGAAACTGGCCTGGATTAGACCATACACGTGGGTCTCGATGGATCTTCTGGATATTAACGAGAAGTGTTGTGCCTGCTGGAACATAGTAGTCACCTACGTTGCAGTCTTCCATGGACTCGTGCGGCAATGAGAGGGGTCCAGCAGGATATAGGCGCAATGTTTCCTTGATGACGGCTTGTAGATATACCAAGTTTTTTGAGTCGAATTCTTCTACCTGCCTAGTTCTACCAACGTGGGTGTCCAATTCAATTTGGACCTTGTTCAGTGCATCGGGGTGATTGAGTAGCAAAGATAGAGCCCATGTCAGAGTGACGGACGTCGTATCTGAGGCAGCCAAGATAAGAGTCTGCAAGTTGATAAACAAGAAAGCCCTTGTGGTAATATTGTCGGACAGAAAGATTCTTTCTCCTAACATATCATTTTGCATCTTTGCCTAGATAGATTGGGTCTATTAGATCCAAACCAACGGGAAAAAGTCATTTATTCAATCAAAGGACATTAAAAAAAATTTCAAACTTATCACAGAAGTAATTTTATTAATATTTTTAATAAAATAGTTGTTTCCTTACCAATAATAATATTTAGGTAGCAACAAAAAAAAATCATTATTCTTCTCTCCATTTGATTTATTTCAATGGGTCTCATAATAGTAAGTAAATAGAGTGGGGTATGTTTTTGGTCAATACTAATAATTTATGACATCACATCCAAAAAATGTATAAGACCAAAGAGGTCAAGAAGTGTCCAAAATGACTAATTCTTTTGCGTTCCAAACCATTGCAATGGTCATTCAATAGGGGACTTTTGAGGACAAAATGAAGAAATAAATAGAAGAAGATGGTGGATCGTAATTACCAGGCATGTAGCCTTGTTGACTGTATCCGAATCTAGACCGGAAACCACATCTGCATCGTCTAGAATATTGAACATCAAGTCCATGAAGTCCTCTTCCTTCATAACGGCAGAAACCTTCTTACGTTTGTGCTCTTTCAACCATTCATCGACAATGGAGTCCAATTCCTTAGCAGTCTTTTTCATGGCCTTCTCATGTCCGCCAATATCCAAGAATCTCAAAAATGGTAGCCCATCAGCCACCACAAATCTCCCTGTCATATCAAAAAAGTCCCTCAAAGCTTGTTTCCATCGTCCAGTCCTCTCTTCCTCCACGTCTGTTGTCATATATCCGACAGATTTTCCAACAATTATCCTTAAGATCACGTTTATGGTTGTGTCCCCAAACCATCTCTTCATCTCTACGAGCACCTGCTTGTTTGAACTATTTTTGTTCCTCTCCCATAATGAATATAACCCCTTTACCGACGTTCTAACCTCAGATTCGAGTACAGTTTTGAACATGTCAAGCCGACGGTTTGACAGAACCTCGAGCGTGGTGATCTTGCGCACCTGACGCCAATAAGGCCCGTAACTGGAGAACGCGAATAAGGCACGATCAAAGGCCAAAAGCTCCGTGGCAAGAGTTTTTGGACGATTGGCAAAGGCTTTGTCGTTGGTGGTCAAGCATTCCTCTGCGTACTCCCAGGTGCTAACAACCAGAGCTCGACGCAAGCCAACCTTGATGGTGAAGATGGGTCCGTATTTGTCAGCCATGTTGTCAAGAACAACGTGAGGTGGTTGCGGCCCTCCTAGGAGATGGAGGTGGCCAATTACAGGCCACGCACCTCCAGCTTCTGGTGCTGCCTTTTTGCAAGAATTTGGTTGGATACGTGGTGATTTCGGCCAGAGGAAGTAAAGAAAAACGAGGAAGCCTAACAAGGTGGCCGCAGCAAGAGCCAGGAAAGGCAGAGAGATGTCCATTGCTTGCAGCTTCGTTGTAGAGTAGTTGAAGTCTTAGTTAGGATTTCGGAATGACACGTATAGATATGGACAGGCTGGTGTTCGCTTAAACACAATAAGTGAAGCTTGAGATATATCAGCCTTTTTTCTCCGCAGTATGAACCCAAAAAAGGATTTTTGCTGAAAGTAAAAGATAATCAGAGGCATCAGCATGTACGTGTTTGGACGGCTGCGTATGACTTGACAAGTAAACATAAATTAAAAAAATTATCCTAAAATGTAGCTGCTAGATCTAGTCTAATAGTAACTCAAGTATTATTTGAGGGGAAAAGTCATAGAGTCGTTCAATTATTTCGTCTAACTGTCGTGTGAAAATGTTACCATACTTTTGGAATCATCTCGCTTTCTCTCTCTCTATTCTGTTATTTTCTCCTGCCTGTCAAAATGCGTCCTATCATGTCGCCTTGTGGGCGAACCGGAAAGCAATCACGACCCGCTAGCTTTTAAATTTTGAGAGGACACTCTCCCTCGCCCGCGGGCAATTTAGTGGGTGATTCTAAAGAACATATCCCTCCCAAATATTCTGCTTTTTAAGTGTGTATAATTATTAGTTAATTATATTGAGAGATTATTCACTTTAATTAAAAAATAGAATGTAACATTTTTTTTTACCATTTTAAGAATTTTTTTCTTATTTTATCTTTTATAATTTATAAAAAAAAATTTTATTATAATTAAATTTAAATTGATTGAATATTATTAAATTTTTATAATTATAATTATAGTATATTTTTATATATTTTATTTACAAATTTATAAAAAATTATTTTATAAATAATATTTAAATATTTTCTCAATTTCAACAATATATATTATATAAAAATTTCTAAATGATATTTTGTGCGCCTTACATTCTCTCGTTGTCTCATACAATATTATCTTATAAAATATTAAACCAACCAGTGGATTGACAGGAGTTATAATTTGTTTAAGAACAAATCCTAGACAAACTATTTGTACAAATGAGATGGAAAGCGTGGATTGGAGTCAAATGCTCTCTTTCATACCAAGAGGTCCACTGGGATGGTTCTTCAAGTCTCATTGTTTTACTTTACCTTTGACGGCCTAGGGTGTCCAACTCATTTTGGGGTTTTTTTTTTACTATTTTAGGAGCCATTATTGGGTGGATCTAGTCTCCTATGGATTTTGTGCCGTAAGTTGTGTGTTGTCACTAAATCCACAAGATTTTTTAATTTAAACTAATTATACAGGTAGAATAATTTATAATAATAAAATCAAAAATACAAACTAGATTAAAGAAATTAAAAATTTAGGTAATTTAATTTTTAAATTATTTTCATACTAAAAATAATTTTTTCAATATATTTTATTATGAAATAAAAAAACATTTACAATTAGTATTTAAAAATAATTTATAATTTAAAATCACATCAGATCAAAGAAACTCTTCTTTTCTATTTTTACAAACTTTATTCATCATGATAAAAATTTTATTCAAAAATTATGAGAAAACCACTTATATTCTAATAAAAATTATTTGAGATAATAATATATAATAATATATAATATCATTATTTACAAACTGGGTCACGTTATGATTGAATTTTTAATAAAAATATCATTTAAGAGTAAGCTAATATGATTAATTGAGAAATTGTAGCATCCTCTCACTTTACTTGATTAAAATCTATTAATTATTATGTGTAAATGATAATAATAATATTTTTTATTTGTAATTTCATTATAATACAATAATATGATAATCATTTATTTTCAATTTTTAATTTCTCCCGATATACCTATGTCTCTAACTCATATTTAGCATATTTTATAAAGCCATTTTTGGATGGACCTAATTTTGCATGGAATTTATGAAATATGGTTGTGTTAAACAATTAATGACAATAGTTCCTAAAGTTACCTTTCAAACACCTTACCTAATAAACAATTTGAATGTTCTTATTTAAACTTTCGTTAGGTTATGGGTTAGCTGATACTTTAACTGCGTTCACAACTTAATTCAAAATACAGAATGTAAAGCAAATTAAGGACACACGAAATTTACGTGGTTCCGTCAATATGACATACATCCACGGTGGTAGGGACTCTCCCTTACCGAGACCATCCACTATACTTGAAAATTCTAATTACAATGGATGTCTTAATTTTCTGCTCCTTTAATATTGCAAATACTAAATAAGTACAATACAAAGAATGTCACTTACTGTGTCTAACTTTCTTCTAACTTGTCTTGTCTCTATTGAATTAAAAGGCTGCTCCACTGCCGCTTAGAAGTTCACCGCAATACTCTCTAACCTCTCTTGAAGAAATCTAGAAATACGTTGAGTTCTTTCCGATATTTCGCCGAATTCCTTCTCTATATTGTCTCACACAGCTCCTACTTTCACCGTTTCGGTCTCACCTGTCTCCTTGTCTCACGGCTCGCCTCACGGTTTCTGTTTTTGTCCAGCCCTTGTATCTGTCACCGTCGACCAGACCCCTGTTCTGCCGGATCTGTCACCGTCGACTGGATCTCCTTCTGCCGGATCTCTCACCGTCCCAACCGGCTCTCTCTCACGCTATCATTGGATCTCCTCTGTCCCAACCAGATCTCTCTCACGCCGTCGTCGGATCTCCTCTGTCCCAGCCGTATCTCTCTCACACCGTCGCCGGATCTCCTTTGTCCCAGCTGGATCTCTCTCACGGCGTTGCCGGATCTCCTCTGTCCCAGCCGGATCTGTCACTGTCCCAGCCGAATCTCCTTCTGCTGTTGCCGGATCTCCTTCTGCTGTCGCCAGATCTCCTCTGTCCCAGCCAGATCTCCTTCTGCTGTCGCCAGATCTCCTTCCTGTCCCAGCCGGATCTGTCACCGTCCCAGCCGGATCTCTTTCTGCTGTCGCTGGATCTCCTCTATCCCAGCCGGATCTGTCACCGTCCTAACCGGATCTGTCACTGTCCCAGCCGGATCTCACACTGTCACCGGATCTGTCACCGTCCCAGCCGGATCTCACGCCATCGCCGGATCTCTCACCGTCTGCCAGATCTGTCTCGCCGTCTGGTCTGCCAACTGCTGGTGTGCCGATCTACTCAGCTGCCGACTGCTGGTGTGCCGGTGGTGTTTGTTTTTCCAACTGGCCACTGTTCTGCTGTGTATAATTTTTCTCTCTTCCAATGGCTTCTTCTTTGGTCGGCTGGTTGTCTAGGTTTTCTGTCCGTTTTACTCAATTGCCCGACACGTCTTTGTCTTGTTGTCTTCCGATAGCTTTTATATACTTTTTCATGAAACCCCAATAGGGCTTACTTGTGGCAAATTTACTGTCTTACCCTTTTCATGTGACTTTTACGTTTTTGCACACTTAAACCTAATTGACAATAATTACAATCTATACAAAACTGTGAGAACAACAAAGGAAGAAGTAAATATTAAGCAACCTTTAGGTTTTGAAGGCATTAAATATTAAAATCATGTGTTTAAGTTCTTTAAAGTCTTGTATAAATTAAAACAAACTCTTAGAGTTTGGTATGGGTGACTTAGCTCTTTTCTAATTAAAAAAGACTTCTCAAAAGGTAAGTTAGACATGACCTTGTTCATAAAGATGAGAAATAAAGTTCTCTTAATTGTGCAAATTTACATTGATGATTTTTTTTTTGGTGCCATTAATGAATCTTTGTGGAAGGAATATGCTTCTCAAATAAAGAAGGGATCTGAAATGCCTATGATGAGAGAATTTGCTCAATTTTGCTAGTGCAAAGTTAATTTTTAAATTTAATTACCTCACATGTGCTCTAATATCTTCTTTGTATACCCCTTCATGTCAATGTGTAATAAGCAACCAAAAGCTTTATGAAATTGTTAAATGCTCCCACTTACAACCAATTTCAATGGATAAAAGACATATTGCATAAGGACATACTATGCACAATATCATGTGAACAAACATGATTGGTTACATAACAACTAAATTATGTTGGCATATCAAAAACAAAGAGCACATGATGTAATACTATAATAGTGTCATAGTCGATTTGGTAACTTACAGGCCTTAATGTCATCAAGTGCTTAAGATCGACACCCTTAAGCTTCTATCTAAAGGTCAGCTTAATGCGTTCAAAATCATCCAAGAATTTAAGGTTAAATGTTCGTAAAAGAGTTGTATTCATTATAGGAAAGGTGCAAAAATAGTTCAAACAAGCAAGTGATAGTAGAGATGAAAAGATGGTTTGGGAACATAACCTTAAATGTGATCTTAAGGATAATTATAAGGAATGACAACAAACAATAAAGAAAGATGGGCTGGATGATGGAAACAAGTGTTGAGGGACATTGTCAAGATGATAGGGAGATTTGTGTTGACTGATTGACAACCATTTTTAAGATTCTTGGATATTGGTGAACATGAGAAGGCTATGAAAAACACTGCTAAGGAATTAGACTCCATTGCTAATGAATAGTTGAAAGAACACAAACACAAGAAAGTTTTTGGTGCCATAAAAGGAGAGAAGGACTACATGGACTTGATGTTCAATATTCTCAACGATGTAGAGGTGGTTTCAAGTCTAGATTCAAACTTAATTGACAAAGCTACATGCCTAGTATTTACAATTAACCATCTTCTTTTATTTGTTTTTTTATATTGTCATCAAAAGTCTCTCATTTGTTGGTAATTGCAAAGGTTTTGACTGCAAAGAATTAAAGTCATTTTTGGCACTTTTTGTTTATTTTGTTGTAAATAGGCACAAAATCTGCATACATTATTTGAGGTCATTTTTAGGTATATATATTAGAATTTCTCAATTAATTATATTAGAATATTCTCAAACAATATTCTTATTAAAGACTCAATCATAATATGATCTAATTCATGAAAAATGAGTTTGTGTGTTATTGCACCATTAAGGACAATAATCTTGAACTTCATTTAGGCATGATGGACTTGCTTAATTTAAATTACGAAACTGTGTATATGTGTATGTGTGTGTGTGTGTGTATAATCAATCTTTTTTGTTCCTTATATATATGAAAACTCTATCTAATAACTTGTTATTATAATAAAGGTCAAGAGTGAGAAATTAGTTATAAGGCTAATGCAAAATCTCCAGATGCATCAATGGCTTTAGTACTCATAAACTCAAGTATGTTATTCACAGTATTATTTATACAAAATTTTTCAATTTCAATATTAGAAATTAATGTTTAACAAGGATTTTATAATTTAAGAAATCTAACAAGTGGTATTTGAGCATGTATTTTGAAACTAAATAGTTTTTAGTGTAAAATAAAGAGCATATATACTTGATTAATAATTGTTCTTTGACCCTATGAAAATAGTAAGATTTTATGTTAGCCTATAATTGATTCTTACACTCTTATGTGGAAATTTAAAAAATATATATATATATTGAAACCTTTCATCATAAGCTACACTAGAAGTAATGATGGAATGTGTCTCATTATTGTATCTTAAGGAATTTTGATTTTTTTTCTCACTAAATGGGATCTTACAAGGATAAAACTTATGTTTCTTATAAGGAAGGGATTGTTGGCAACCATTAAACCAACTTCATCATGTTAACTAGGATGTCACATAATGAATAGCAGCTATTTATGCTTGAGAAATTGTGAATTCATTTAAGAATTAAGGAAGTCAAATTATGCAAGGGATTATAAATTCCTTTTATTAGGTCACCAATTATTCCTTTTTCTAGCAAGATTTAAGACCCTAAGACTAATATGAAGGACTCTTTTCTAATGCAATTCATTTTGAACTCATTACCTTTTGAGTATGAGTCATTTTCAATTCATCACAATACTATAAAAGAAAAGTAAAATGTTAATAAATTAACCAATATATTTATTCTAGAGGGAACAAGAGAAAAAAATTAAGTGGGTCACTTTATTAATCTCATCGGCAGGAAAGTTGGAAAATGAATGAAAGTGAAAGTCAACTAATTTAAGAAATGAAAGATCTTACTTATACTTCTTAAACTGAAACGAGGAAATAAAAGGGTGATAAGTGTCACTTATATATATATATATATATAAAAGTTAGACATTATCAAAAAAAAGTTACCCAAAATGTAAGGTTTGATTTGAAAAAGTGAAGTAAATTAAATACCTTAGTTGTTTTGAATCAAATTTAAATAATATTCCTCATAATACTTGATGGCTTGATTCTAGTGTTACTATTCATGCATTCATATTGATACAAGGATTCATTATGTTTTGATTGTTTCAATTAATAAAAGAATACAAATAACTTTTTAAATGTATTTTCATTAATGTTTTATGCATAGCACAATAAATTCTATATACTTGTGACATAAATGTTTGCTTATATATCCAAAGAAAGATTAGTGAAATTGGTTAATAATGAAATTTTTTTGAATTTAGATTTTTGTTGATGTTAGATATATGGATTGCATCATGTGTAAGCAAACCAAACATAACATATAAAAAAGCCATAAGAAGCACCCATCTTTTTAAAATTATACATACTAATATTTATAAACCTTTTGACACTATAGCCTTAATGAAGAATTGTATTTCATCATCTTTATAAATTTCTTTTCACGTTATAGTTATATTTATTTGCTTTATGAAAATCCCATTTCTTGGATACCCTTGAAGTTTATATAAAAGATGTTAGAAGCAATTAAACAAAAGGTGAAAATCATAAAATCTTATAACAAGGATGAATATTATAGAAAATATAATGATTTGGAACAATGTCTAGATTTGATTATGAAATTTCTCAAAAATCATGTCATATGTGTATAGTAAACTATGTCAAGCACCTGTAACAAAAGGCATGACAAAAAGGCATAATCAAACATTAACAAATATGGTTAGGAGCATAATGAATAATTCCTTTTTACCTTAATCGTTTTGGATGTACGTACTCAAAATTAAAAATTATTTGTTAAATAAAGTTCTTAGTAAAGCAATTCAAAATACTTCTATTAAATTATGGACAAATAGGAAACCTAATTTAAGGCACTTAAATGATTAAGGTTGCTTAATAAGAGTAAAAACTCATATAAAAAGAAATTAGACTCTCAAAGAATTAATGGTTATTTTATTAAGAAGTCTAAAGGATATATAACCATAGTATGAGAACCATAGAAATTGATAATATAAGATTCATTGAGAATGATGATGTTAGTGGGAGTAATGGATATCAAAATATGGGTATAAAAGAAATTAGGGTAAATATTTCTTTACCCATAATAGTTTATTCATCCATTATAATATTGAATGTTATTTCATAAATTGAAGGGCATTTGGATGAAAATATCCTCCTTAAAGAAACTAGCTCATGACTAGCTAATATAAATAAATAACAAGTGGTCATATTAAGAAGATCTCAAAGGGAAAGGAAATAAACTATTTTGGATGATTTTGTCATTTATTTGCAAGAGTCAAGATTTTGATATTGGAATCAATAAGGATTCAGTTTCATTTTTATAGCCATAAAAATATTGAATCTAATTATGACATTAGAGACTTAGTATAACTTAAAGCAAATTGGAAGTGGAAGTTTACATGGATCAACTTTAAGGCTTTTTCATTGAAGGTAAAGATTAAATAATATGTAGACAAAAGAAGTCAAGATAAGGACTAAAATAAGTTTCTTACAATGATACATTAAGTTCAATGATATTATGACATTCTTTGGATTCAAGGGAGAATATTATTAATTGATGTATGTACCAAAAGATTAGTAAAAGTATGTTTATTTTCTAGTCCTATATGTTGCTTATTGTTGCTATTATTTTATATGTTGTTTGTTACTAATGTTTTAAGTATATTGTGTAATATTAAATATTCTCTTAAAAAATTTGATAATAAAAGATATGAGAGAAACATATTATATGATAGGATTAGAAATATTTTGTAATAGATCACACTGAATAATAATTGTCTCAAAATAGTTATATTAAGAAAATTTTAAAGAAATTTAACATGAGTAAGTGTTCACCTATTCTTACAGGGAAAGGGGACGAATTCAATCTTATTCAATGTTTTGAAAATAATATGGAATGTAAGGAAATAGAATCAATTTCATATGCCTTTGTTATTGGTAGCTTAATATATCTACAAATCTCATTAGAATGAATGTTCGTTTTATGGTCAAAATATTAATTAGGTGTAAAAGTAATACTAGAATGGGTCACTAGAAAATTGTAAAAAAAGTATTGAGATATTTAAAGAAACAAAGAATCACATACATATGTACAAAAAATTCAATCACTTAGATGTGATTGGATATTCAGATTTAGTTTTTGTTGGATGTATTAAAGACAAAAAATTCACATTTAGTTATATGTTCCTATTAAAAGAAGAAGCATTTTTATGGAATAATGGAATACTATCTATTATTACTTCATCAATTATAAAAATAGAGTTTGTGATATGATTTAATGTCATAATTCATACATTATAGATATGAAACTTTATTTCAAGACTTGGGATTGATAATGTCATTACCAAACTACTAAAACTTTATGTGATAATTTTATAGTAGTATTTTCTTTTAAGAATGACAAATATTTAAAAGGTACCAAATTTATAAGAATTAAAATATTTTGTCATTAAAAAATATAGTTAGAAACTAAGAGTGTCTATAAAGTGTTAATTAATTTTATAATAATAAATTAATATAAAAGTTTGTAATTAACATTATATAGATAATATATTATTTTAATAATTTTAGGTTGTATTAGTGATAATTAATAATATGTTATATAATGACACTTTAAATTCATTAATATATTTCTAACATATATTATATATTTTTTATTATTTTATAATTATGTGTATATTACTATTTAAAATTTAATAAAAACAATTTATAAGATATTATTATAAATTATTATGAAATTATATATATTTTATAAATATTATAGTATATAAAAGAAAATATTATAAACAATAAATGGTATATAATGTTATAATTTATATTAAATAATTTATTATATTATGTTATTAAGATAAAATAACAAAAATATTATTATTATTATTTATATATAATGATTGATAAATTTTAATTACGATAAGTACAAAAATGTTAAAATTTTTTAATTAATTTTATTAAAATATTTTCAAATAATTATATTATTAAGAATACAATTATAACGTGATTTATTTGTAAAAAAAATAATTATGTGCATTATCACACATTACTACTTTGAATGATTCTTATTAGAATATATGTTTTAACATATATACAAATACTACTTTTCTCCTTTTGAGACACTAAAAGTTAGGTAAATTTAATATTTTTCTTTTCTTTTCTCCTTTTTTTGAGAAGAAGAATTTGAGAGTTAGGTAAGTTCTTATCATAATCTATCTCTACTTATTAATTGTGCCCCTTGTCAGTTATTCCCTTAATTCCTTGCTATATTTCTACTCTTATCTTACTTATTTCAAAACATCAACTTGGTTCTTATGATAAGATAGTCTATAAAGGTCCACACTTTATTCCTTTTAAATTATTTCAACTCATCCTCCACAACATGCTCTTAATGCTCATCAATCAATGCATCTTTTACATGGTTTGGTTATGCTTGAGAAATGAATGCAATGTTGGCGTTTGTATTCCTCAATGATGATCTAGGACTTACGAAATCAAAAATATTACCAATGATTTGATATTGGAAGGATTTACCGGTATGTTTCCGCTCTTTTATCATCTTTTGTGTGACATTTTGTGTGTTGTTCATATTTGACACACCTGCTTCAAGTGGCTCAATTTTATCATTTACACCATTATTTTGTGTTTTCTCACTTGGTGTATTATGTAGACTCACATCATTGGAATGCATGATTATACATGCATAGTCATAAACATTCTCCTTTCTTGAATTCTAGGTGTCAGCTTCAACAAAAGTAACATGCATGGATTCTTCACTTATTAAGGTTCTTTTATTTAAAATTCTATATATCTCACTAGTAAAAGAATATCCTAAAAGAATACCATCTTTGGTCTTTAAATCAAAATTTTTAAGATCATTTTGGTGTTTAAAATAAATAATTTCAACCAAAAACTTTGATATAATTGATTCTTTTCTTTCTATTAATCCATTATTTACACGGAGTCTTTTTTGAGCATGGGATGTATGAGAACCCAATTAGAGATACGACACATTATGTGGACAACTTGGGCCCAAAGATAAGCTAAACTCATTTAGCATAATCCCCTATTCATCTATTATAAAATTCTACTTTTATATTCAATTACCCCTTTTTGTTAAGGTGTTTATGGTGTTGAAAATTGGTGAGAAATTCCTTAGGCATCAAAAAATTTTTTGAAGCCCTCATTTTCACATTCAACTTTATGTTCATTTCAAATTGAAATGATAAGGTATCCTTTCTCATTTTGTCATTGTCTACAAGGTTTGTCTATTGTATTTTCTTTTTGTATTTCATTTTTATAAGAAAGAAAAAATGGAATAGTAAATAATAGAAATTAAAAATCTTTTTAATTTGTAAAGCATATTAGGAGTGGATGTAGCCAAATGGATCAACGCAGTGGATTGTGAATCCACCATGTGCAAGTTCAATTCCCATCATTCGCCCATAACCACTGTGCCTATAACCCTAATAAAAAAATAAAGAAATATGAAATATGAATAAAGTAGTATAAATAATAAAAAAAGTTAATTTTCATATAATTTAATTTTATCATTCAATGAATGATTGAAAAATGATCCATTGATCCAATTAAAATATTTGTTATTTGATTTTGTATATAAGCAAAACATTCCAAATCCTACATTGTTTTTATACCATTATTCTTTTTTTATACATTTAGGAGTCTATACCTCCAAGAAATTCCGATTCTTCTCACATTTTATCCTTTCTCATTTTGTAATTGTCTACAAGGCCTTTCAAAGGCATTCAAGGCTTCATTTTATAAGCAAGAAATGTAACCCAAGCAAACCAAATGAAATCATTTACAGGGAAAAATGCATTATACTTCCCACCTAATACAGATACTTCTAAATAAACCAAATAAATCTATATGCAACAATTGAATAAGTTTCAAGGTAAATCATATTTTCTTACTTTTAAAAGAGCTTTTCACTTTCTTATCCATTTAACATGCATCAAAAATCTCACTTTTCTCATATTTAGGCTTAGGCAACCCTTTACAAGACCATGGTGGTTCAATTTGGATAAAGCTTCATGGTCATATGTCCCAAGTGTTTATGCCATGTCAAAAGCTCTTCATTTAAAGAAGCAAAACACTTAACATTGTAGGTAGATAAGGAATGAAATTTAATATCATAAACATTATCAATTTTATTTGCAATGAATAAGGTTTCATTTGAATTGGAATTGATAACGTAACATGCATTGGATTCTAAAGATACATTATAGGCACTATCACAAATTTGGTTAATGCAAGGCAAGTTAAATTTCAAACCTTCAATCAAAGACACAATATCAATGGTGGGACAATTATTTTCTTTGATTTTACCAATACCAATTATTTTATCTTTGATGTTGTCACTAAAAGTTACCTTTTCTCTATCACATTGAAAGAGATGAAATTTTTTGAATCACTAGCCATGTGCCTTGAACACTTACTATCCAAGTATCATTTATTCTTTTTCATCTTTCCCTTTAAGCAAATATGCGTAAATTATTTAATTTAGGCACTTTAATTTTCTTAGGCCTTTAAGGGTTGGATTTGGTGCCTTTTGCACCGCCATAAAATTTACTCATATCATTTATGATTTTTCTAATGTTGAGTGCACCAACCCTATATCCATAATTCCCACAATAATAAAATTTAATGTTATATGTCTTATAAGGAAGTGAGTGACCATGAGATGCTCTAACAAAATTAATTTTATGAGATTGTGATGCATGAAATGGTATCTTGGCTGAACCACTAGAAGCATGAGATGCATTATGTTGTTGTGAGATATGAACATGCATAAAAGATAATTTGGAAAAAGAAAAAAAGAAACCTATGATATGATGTTGATGCTTGTGTTTGCCATAGGCAGCCATGGTTTGGGTCCTGTTTGAATGACGTGCAAGATTAAAACTCAATATGCTCTTGCCATTTAAAGGGCTTTAAGAGTCAAGTAAGGAACCAAGCTTTGCTTTCACTTTAACAAACTTTGCATTGGATCTTTGGAGAATTGAAACTTCCTTCTTAAGTATAATGTTCTTTCCCTTATGCTTGTTAGCCACTTGCACTTTAATAATTACTTCATCATGCGCCTTTTGTAAATCATTACCCTTTTGAGTGAGTTATTTATTTTTGTACTTTAACACTTGTTTTCTTGCTCCAATAACATAACTAAAACATTAAGATCCTTGTGTTTGGCCATCATCTTATGGAACTCCCTATTCATGCATTCTAAAGTGTCTTAAAGCTCATAAATTAAATTATCATCGCAAGGGTGAAAATTAGATTGTACCTCATTATCTTTAGCAATGAAGGGCATATTTGTCATCTCATCATAACATAATTCACTATCCAAGTCAGTAAAATCATCCAATGTGGCCTTGTAAGCCTTTTTGATTGGCTTTCTACTTGTCTTCTTATTTGGGTAGTTATATGAAGACACATCTTTCTCCTCTAAAATCAAAAGATGAAACAAATTCATATAAATTGTGTTTAATTTAAATTATATTTAATCATAATGAATTATTTATAGTCATGTATATATTTATTTTAAATATAATAAATTAATTTATAAGAAAAATTATAAAAATTAATGACAACTCCAAAATTTTATATATAATGACTTAATTCCTCACATTTGAAGTGGACAATAAACTTTTACACTGACTTGGACCACTATAGCTCAAAAGAGATCTAATTGACACCTTATCAATCTCACTATCCAACTCGTAAAACCCATTCTTTTTTATGTGGGAGGTATCACATTGTATTAGTTAAAGACCTTTTGGCCAACCAATCCATTAATGTTTGATTTTGAGAGGGGGCAAAGTGATTGACCTTGTGTAATTCATGTACATATTTTTTAATATGGCATTTGCCTTATGAATCTACACATGCATCTGCCTTAGATGGAACCCAAAACTACCAAGAGTAAAAGAAAATTAAAGAATTAGGTATTATGTGTTGAAGTAAATGGGACTAAGAGAAAGATAGTGAAAAAAAGAGTGAAATTATCAAGGTGTTTCTTGTAAAGGGAAGTGATGATTATGGTGGTTGAGGTAAGACTTGAGGATTACAATAGTTAGCAATTCCAAAGACTAGTATAAGCAACAAGATTATGGGGGAGCTGGTTGGTGAGAGCATTAAGGCAAAGTTTAAAAGTGTAGAGACTAGTGAGATAGGAGAACAATTCAATTAGCTACTAGGTGACAAGGGACACTTTGGTTTTGCTTACAATGTATGTCGACCAAGGAGCATTGAGAAGGATGAGTGGCATTCCTGAAGAGATTGGTGCCTACTAAGCCCTTCACTTTCAGTAGTAATTTTGATTAATTAAGGATTTTGAGTTATTAAATAAGGGTGCATGCTAATTGTACTCCCATTTTAAGTAGTCAAATTTCGTCATGCATATTATAAGTAATTACTTAAATTGAGTTTTTTTTTTAATTCAAATATTATATTTTTGAGTAACTTGTTACTTAAATTATATAACTTATATTAAAAAATCTTAGAATTTAAATAATAATATAATTTACTTGACTAATTACTTAAATCAGTCATTTTTTATTCAAATATGACATTTTTTTATTCTTAAATTTTGAGTAACTTTTTTATTTAAATTATGAAAATTATATAAAAAAATTTTAAATTTATATAATTTTAAAATCTATTTAAACAATTACTTAAATAATTTTTTTATTTGAATCTAATATATTTTTACTTTTTCTTGAATTTTGTGTAATTTATTATTTAAATTGTATGAATTAGATTAAACAATACTCATAATTTAAATAATAATATAATTTATTTAAATAACTATTTAAATTAGATGTTTTTTATTCATATATAATTTTTTATTTATTCTTAAATTTTGATTATCTTTTTATTTAAATTATGAAAATTATATAAAAAATAAAACTTAAATTTGAGTAATATTGTGATCCATTTAAATAGTTATTCAAATAAAACATTTGCTATCCAAATTAAACTTAATTTTACTTTTTCTTAAATTTTATATAATTTATTACTTAAATTATTTAAATTATATAAAAAGATTTAAAATTCAAATAATAATATGATTTATTTAAATAATAATTTAAATTAAATATTTTTTATTTATTTTTAAATTTTAAGTAATTTTTTCTTTAAAATATTAAAATTGTATAAAAAAAATTTTAAATTTGAATAATATTAAAACTTATTTAAATAATTACTTGATAAAAAATTATTTGAATAATTAATTAAATTTAATATTTTTAATTTAAATTTGAAATATTTTATTTTAAATAGTTTTATTTTTTAAATATTAAGTAATTTAAAAAAAAAATTAATTTTACTTTATTAAAAGAAAATCAAATTAGTTTTTTTTAATTTTAATTTCTAGTTAACTATATTCTATTTTGGTTTGTGCTTGAAACTCTGTAAAGGCTCAATTTGGTTGATCGAATCGTGGCAGATCCAATGAATTGGTAAATGAAAAATCTACCCGTTTTAACACTCGGATAAAAACCTAGGAAAGGCGAGGCAAGGGGTTCTCCATCTCTGGGAAGATTGTGTCCAAGATCTGGTAATCTAAGCCTTGCTTCTTCTGGTCGGCTCGTATTAGCCTGTGCTTTATTACACCCCCTTTCCTTTAGTCTTTTCAACGGTACTTGCATCTTAAGTCGCGGTCATGTCTCGCCCCCCAGTATAGTGACCGGTCCCATGTTTCCCCCGAATTTCATCAGTTCCAGGCTCAAGTGCCTGCTCATCCATCTTCATTCAAAAGGCGAAAATAAGGGGCTTCTTACTTCCCAAACAGATTTTTCTACGTCTATATATAAATGCTGATTTATAAGAAATACGCAAAAAAAGCATTTTGATTTGTTGATTCATATGACTTAAAACCTAGAGTTCATTATCTACTGTAAGTCTTAGGTGTAGCCTACTTAGTACTTTCTTTTTTTTTTTGATTGCATCAATTTATTTTATATATAAACACATCACATTATAAGATTTAATGATTTTCATTAATAGAGGATCGTGGTAAATTAGATTTGTTATCAAAATATTATATATTTATAAAATATTTATTTTATAAAAATTAGATGATATTTGTAAAATTAAAAATTTATTTATATATCAATTCTTAGGAGAAAAAAATTTAGAATATGTTAAAAGAAATTTTTGTTTTGTAACAAAAAATGCTTGACGTATCACAGAATCAAAGGACACCAAAAAATAAAAAAGACTAAACAAAAGAATAGAGTGTATATGCATACAAGGATATATATTACTTAACGAAGAGATTAAACAAAATAAGTTTCACAATTATGGACATATCAAACTGAGCTAACACATGCGCATCATCCTCCATGACTTGGCATTTATTTGTAACCTTATTAACTAGAACCCCTTCGACATTAATTAGACATACAGGTGAGATGGAAGGCGTGGTTTGAGAAGAACGTCCAGCGGGGTCTTTTTGAGGTTGGTTAATCCGATGCTCTCACTCATATCCACTGGTTCGCCCAACGGGGTTGCAAAATAAAACCCTTGTAGGAACTTAGCAAGAATTAGTTGCAAAACTTGAAGAGCAAAAGAGACTCCAGGGCACATTCTCCTGCCACTGCCAAATGGTATAAACTCAAAATTCTGACCCCGAAAATTCAAATCTTTGTGGGTCATCAGAAACCTTTCCGGTTGAAACTCGTCTGGATTAGACCATACACATGGGTCCTGCTGGATCTTCTGGATATTAATGAGAAGTACAGTGCCTGCTGGAACATAGTAGTCGCCTACGTTGCAGTCTTCCATGGACTCATGTGGCCCTGAGAGGGGTGCAGCAGGATATAGGCGCAATGTCTCCTTGATAATGGCTTGGAGATATACCAAGTTCATTGAGTCAGATTCTTCTACCTGCCTAGTTCTACCGACATGGGTGTCCAATTCAGTTTGGACCTTGTTCAGTGCATCGGGGTGGTTGAGCATCAAAGATAGAGCCCATGTCAAAGTGACCGCTGTTGAATCTGAGGCCCCCAGGATAAGATTCTGCAAATTGATCAATAAGAAAGCCCATGTAGTAATAGTTGGACACAAAGATTCTTGCAGATCTTTCTAGGGCATTTATTCAAACAGCTGAAAAAAAGGCATTTATTCAATCAATTAACATTAAGAAAAAAAAAAAAAAACAAAACAAATGTTTCAAATTTATCACACTATAAGATCTATGTAATTTTACTAATATTTTTAATAAAAAATTATTTATACATTTGAACCATAATATTTATATTATGATAAAATAAAATTATAATTATATTATATTTATTTTTTATTTGATTTATTTTGATATATCATCTAATTATATTATAAAATAAAAATTTAATTTTTTTAAATAATTAATTTAATTAATTTTAAAAATTTAAAAATATTTATTTAGGTGATAGTAATTAATAATAAATTACATTTACTTGCATATTATATCGTTAATAATGAACCAAATTGATAATAAAAAAGTATGGGAGTACGCTTTTCACTATTACCGACAATTTAGTGCATATGACATTACGTCCGAGGTAAGTAGATCTACACATATGTTAAAAGGAAAAAATAACATGAAGGATGATAGATTTACAAACAGTAGGACTTGTGATATTCCACCAAAATGACATAAATGTGTTCTGGACTCTGTACAATTAACCTGCTAACCAGCTTATAAAATCATTTTCCCATAGTCAATAACACATTGTTGATAAGTCAAGTTCATATTCAGTATGAAGGAGCTAAGAGCAAAAACTTACAAAATCCTGAAGTTCTGCTGCAGACCGTACTTTATATGACCCAAAGTAACCATAACAGAAGAAAAACACAAAATTTCCAAAGTGACTGCAATTCTTTTGCGGTCCAAACCTTTGCAATGGCCATCAATGGGGGAATTTTGGCGACAAAATAAAGAAAGAAATAGAAAAATATGGTCGATCGTAATTACCAGGCATGTAGCTTTGTTGACTGTGTCCGAATCTCGACCTGAAACCACACCTGCATCGTCTAGAATATTGAACATCGAGTCCATGAAGTCCTCCTCATCCTTGGTAAATACAGACTTTCTTATGTTTGTGTTCTTTAAACCATTCATCAACAATGGAGTCCAATTCCTTAGCTGTCCTTTTCATGGCCTTCTCATGTCCGCCAATATCCAAGAATCTCAAAAACGGTAGCCCATCAGCCACCACAAATCTCCCAGTCATCTCGAAAAAGTCCCTCAATGCTTGTTTCCATCGCCCAGTCCTGTCTTCTCCCTTGTCTGTTGTCATATATCCCACAGATTTCCCAACAATTATCCTTAAGATCACGTTTAAGGTTATGTCCCCAAACCATCTTTTCATATCTACGAGCACCTGCTTGTTTGAACTAGTTTTGCTCCTCTCCCATAATGAATATAACTCCTTTACCGACGTTCTAACCTCAGATTCGCGTCCAGTTTTGAACATGTCAAGCCGATGGTTTGACAGAAGCTTGAGCGTGGCGATCTTGCGCACCTGACGCCAGTAAGGCCCGTAAGTGGCCAACCCAAACATGGCACCATCATAGGTCATAAGCCCCGTGGCAAGAGTTTTTGGACGATTGGCAAAGGCTTTGTCGTTGGTGGTCAAGCATTCCTTTGCGTACTCCCAGGTGCTAACAACCAGAGCTCGATGCAAGCCCATCTTGACGGTGAAGATGGGTCCGTATTTGTCAGCCATGTCGCCAAGAACAACGTGAGGTGGTTGCGGCCCTCCTAGGAGATGGAGGTGGCCAATTACAGGGCACGCGCGTCCAGCTTCTGGTGCTGCCTTTTTGCAAGAATTTGATTGGATACGTGTTGATTTTAGGCAGAGGAAGTAAAGAAAAACGAGGAAGCCTAACAAGGTGGCCGCAGCAACAGCCGGGAAAGGCAGAGAGATGTCCATTGCTTGCAGCCCCGTTGAGTGTTCGCTTTAATCACAATAAGTGAGGCTTGAGATATATCAGCCTTGTCTCCGCAGTATAAACTCAAAAAGATTTTTTTGCTGCTTATTACCTATGTCGACCGTCACTCAAATGACTACTTTCTGAAAGAAATGAATAATCAGAGGCATTAGCATATAATTGTTCGATGCATCACTCAAAAAGCCTCGTATCTTGTCGCCTTCTGAGGGCAGTGGATAGCAATTTTGAGAGGTCACTACAAGCCGTTCTTCCTCGACCACATAAAATTTAGTGGGTGATCCTAGATAACATATCACTCCTAAAAATCTTGCCCGTTGCATTTGAGACACTAAAAATTAGGTAAATTTAATATTTTTCTTTTCTTTTTTCCATTTTGAGAAGAAGAATTTGAGAGTAAATTTTTTTTATTTTTTTATTTTTAATTTTTTTTGTTAAAAAAATTTTTTAATTATAAAAATTAAATTATAATTAAGATAAAATTTTATACATTAATAAAATTTTAATTTAATTATAATTTAACTATATTAATCAATTTATAAAATTAAAATTTAATTATAACTAAATTTTTACAATTATAATATATTTAATTAATAAATCCAACCAACGGATTGATATGAGTTATAATTTGTTTAAGAGAGAGGACATGGTTCAAATCTAATACTCTCTTTCCTAACAAGGGATCCACTGGGGATGGTTCAAGTTCTTCAGGTCTCAATCCCAACTTATTTTGAGCCTAGGGTGTCCAACTCATTTTAGGCCTGTTTTTATTGGGTGGACCTACTCTCGTATAGATTTTGTGACGTAAGTGGTGTGTTGTGACTAAGATTTTTGAATTTAAGCTAATTATATAGATGGAATAATTGATAATGATAAAATCAATAACACACACTAAATTTAAGAACATAAGAATTTAGGTAATTCAATTTTTATATTACTTTCATAACAAAAATAATTTTAAAAAATATTTTATTATGAAGTAAACTATAGGACTTGTCATATTCCACCAAAATGACGTAAATGTGTTCTGGACTCTATACAATTTACCATAGGCCCGTGTATAAAATTATTTGCTCATAGATAATAACATTTTATTTTGATAAGTCAAGGTCATATTCATTAAAAAGGAGCAGAAAGCACCAAATTTTAAGACAATGCTGCTGACCGTAAAACCATCCCACAAAATAAAATAACAAGCTGTCAAAAACATTTTTAGACAATGCAGCTATTCCAACAATATATCCATGGAGGACGAAAGCAGCAGTGGAGACTTCAAAGCACCTGTAGACAATAACGTATGTATACGAAGTAGTATTTGTATATATGTTAAAACATATATTCTAGTAAGAATCATTCAAAGTACTAACATGTGATAATACTAATAATTATTTTTTTTTATAAATAAATCACGTTATAATTGTATTTTTCACAATAAAATTATTTAAAAATATTTTAATCTAATTAATTAAAAAATTTTAATATTTTTATACTTATTTTAATTAAAATTTATCAAATTATATATAAATAATAATAATAATAATATTTTTGTTATTTTATATTAATAACATAATATAATAAATTATTTAGTATAAATTATAATATTATATATCATTTATTGTTTATAATATTTCATTTTATATATTATAATATTTATAAAATATATATAATTTCATAATAATTATAATAATATCTTATAAATTTTTTTTATTAAATTTAAAATAATAATACACACATAATTATAAAATAATAAAAAATATATAATATATATTAGAAATATATTAATAAATTTAAAGTGTCATTATATAATATATTATTAATTATCACTGGTACAATCAAAATTTATTAGGATAATATATTATCTATATAATGTTAATTACAAACTTTTATATTAATCTATTATTATAAGATTAATTAGCACTTTATAAACACTTTTAGTTTTTAATTATTTTTTTAATAACAAAATACTTTAATTCTCATCAATTTGGTACTCTTTAAATATTTGTCATTCTTAAAAAAAAATATTATTATAAAATTATCACATAAAATTTCAGCAATTTGGTAATGACATCATCAATCCCAAGTCTTGAAATAAAATTTCATATCTATAATGTATGAATTATGACTTTAAATCATATCACAAACTCTATTTTTATAATTGATGAAGTAATAATAGATAGTATTCCATTATTCCATACAATTGCTTCTTCTTTTAATAGGAACATATAACTAAATGTGAATTTTTTGTCTTCAATGCATCCAACAAAAGCTAAATTTGAATATCCAATCACATCTAAGTGATTGAATTTTTTGTACATAAGTATGTGATTCCTTGTTTCTTTAAATATCTCAATACTTTCTTTGCAATTTTCTAGTGACCCATTCTAGTATTACTTTTACACCTAATTAATATTTTAACCATAAAACAAACATTCATTCTAATGAGATTTGTAGATATATTAAGCTACCAACAACAAAGGCATATAAAATTGATTCTATTTCCTTACATTCTACATTATTTTCAAAACATCGAATAAGATTGAATTTGTCCCCTTTCCATGTAAGAATAGGTGAACACTTACTCATATTAAATTTCTCTAAAATTTTCTTAATATAACTATTTTGAGACAATTATCATTCATTGTGATCTATTACAAAATATTTTTATTCTTATCATATAATATGTTTTTCTCATATTTTTTATTATAAAATTTTTTAAGAGAATATTTAATATTACACAATATACTTAAAACATTAGTAACAAACAACATATAAAACAATAGCAACATATAGGACTAGAAAATAAACATACTCCTACTAATCTTTTGGTACATACATCGATTAATAATATTCTCTCTTAAATCCAAAAGATGTCATAATATCATTTAACTTAATGTATTATTGTAAGAAACTTATTTTAGTCCTTATCTTGACTTCTTTAGTCTACATATTATTTAATCTTTACCTTCAATGAAAAAGCCTTAAAGTTGATCCATGTAAACTTCCACTTCCAATTTGCTTTAAGTTATACTAAGTCTCTAATGTCATAATTATATTCAATATTTTTATGACTGTAAAAATGAAATTGAATCCTTATTGATTCCAATATCAAAATCTTGACTCTTGCAAATAAATGACATAATCATCCAAAATAATTTATTTCCTTTCTCTTTGAGATCTTCTTAATACGACTACTTGTTATTTATTTATATTAGCTAGTCATGAGCTAGTTTCTTTAAGGAGGATATTTTATACAAATGCCCTTCAATTTATGAAATAACATTCAATATTATAATGGATGAATAAACTATTATGGGTAAAGAAATATTTACTCTAATTTCTTTTATACCCATATTTTGACATCCATTACTTCCACTAACATCATCATTCTCAATGAATCTTATATTATCAATTTCTATAGTTCTCATACTATGGTTATATATTCTTTAGATTTCTTAATAAAATAACCATTAATTCTTTGAGAGTTTAATTTCTTTTTATATGAATTTTTACTCCCATTAAGCAACCTTAATCATTTAAGTGCCTTAAATTAGGTTTTCTATTTGTCCATAGTTTAATAGAAGTATTTTGAATTGCTTTACTAAGAACTTTATTTAACAAATAATTTTTAATTTTGAGTGCATACATCCAAAACGATTAAGGTAAAAAGGAATTATTCATTATACTCTTAACCATATTTGTTAATGTTTGATTATACCTTTTTGTCATGCCTTTTGTTACAGTGTGCTTGACATAGTTTACTATACACATATGACATGATTTTTGAGAAATTTCATAATTAAATCTAGACATTGTTCCAAATCATTATATTTTCTATAATATTCATCCTTATTATAAGATTTTATGATTTTCACCTTTTGTTTAATTACTTCTAACTTCTTTTATATAAACTTCAAGGGTATCCAAGAAATGGGATTTTCATAAAGCAAATAAATATAACTATAATGTGAAAAGAAATTTATAAAGATGATGAAATACAATTCTTCATTAAGGCTATAGTGTCAAAAGGTTTATGAATATTAGTATGTATAATTTCAAAAAGATGGGTGCTTCTTATGGCTTTTTTATATGTTATGTTCAGTTTGCTTACAGATGATGCAATCCATATATCTAACATCAACAAAAATCTAAATTCAAAAAAATTTCATTATTAACCAATTTCACTAATCTTTCTTTGGATATATAATCAAACATTTATGTCACAAGTATATAGAATTTATTGTGCTATGCTTAATTCAAATTTTATAAGACATTGTAAGTATGGATTCTTTTAAACTTTATCATGTTTAAATTGGCATAAAACATTAATGAAAATACATTTAAAAAGTTCTTTGTATTCTTTTATTAACTGAAACAATCAAAACATAATTGATGGAAGCCATATTGTACCAGCTCAAATCAACAAGGGAGTTTATACTTTGCAAAACCTTGGAGGACCAATGACAAGGGCAAGGTTAAAGAAAATAAAGGAAGCTCTCAACAACTTGTTGTGCGACATTTACCATCAGGAAGTTGCTAGGTACGAGTTAAGGATGATGAAGGCTTCACTAAGGCTTGCAAATGTGTCATCTATGGAGGAATTTGATAACCATGGCCTTGGGAAGGATGTTGGATTTGGGAGCCCATGTTTGGGCATTTAAATGGATTATTTTCATGGGGCTATATTGTTATGTAGTGGGTTGAACGAATTTCCTTAATAAACCCATCTTATTAGCTAGGGTTTTTGGGGGTACAAATTTCCTTAATAAACTGATCTTATTAGTTAGAGTTTTTGGGGGATAGCATATAAAAAGGGCAGAAAGGGTGGCTAGAGGCAGAACCTATCTTTATGAATGTATGAGCTATTTTCTTTGGTTCCTTGAGAACTAATTCTGAACTTTCAGTACTTGAGTGTGTTGGTTCAATAAACTTATCTTCTTCAACATTGTTATTGTTAGGAGTGGCATCTAAATCTTATAGTTCTGGTTCTTGGTTGTTTATAATCATTGAGTCAAAACTCCAAATCCCTTAACCTTTGTTAGAACGATCCTATACCAACATTGGTGTTGGGTTCCGTTTACATATAATCGAAGTTCGTATCATTTGGTATCAAAGCCTTGACTCTAACTCAGGTTAGTTATACCTTTGTTATCATCTATTTCATATATTTTTCATTGTTGGTTGAATAATCAAAAAAAAAAAAAGACAAAAGAAAAGAAGAAAAATAAACACAAAAAAAAAAACAAAATCGTATATTTCTTGGGTTTCCTTTCTGATATTTGTTTCTTTTATAGAAATACCCATTAGTTAACTAAAAATAAAATAAAAACCGGTTTCATTGCTCAATTGGTCATTTACTCAATTATATTCTTTGACATTCTGTTTGCTTTATTGTCCATCTTCTTGATCATGTCACTTCTCTGAAGAGGTAGGTCTAGGATTGATATATTCAAGTTTTGTTTGTTCTAAATTTAGTTTGCTTGGAACTATTAAAAGAGCTCTTAGAGTCTTGCAATTCATTATGTGAAACACGAGAGTTGAGGACTATTATAGTTGAGTGGAGAGCAAACATGCAAGGGAGTGAGTTGTGTGAGGTATATTCTTTATTTACTAACAATCTTGCATATCTAATGTCTAATGCTAAAGAAGACAGTTTCCCACATGTAGAGGAGGAAGTAGTTGTTCCAGATTTCAAATTGCTTATGAAATCCTTAGAGCAGAAGTTTGATAAGATTGACCAAATGTTTTGGGAAGTTCAAGACAGGATGGATAAAATAGAAGGGGAATCGAGTGTCAATCCTAAGAGGCCAGCTGGGGGGGTCATGAAGGAGCAATTTGAACATGACTTTAGTGAAGATGGTGATGATTATTATGATAATGGTGATAATGCGAGTAAAAACCTCAGAGGTGGATTTAGAGGAGGACATGGTAATAGGAATAATAGAGGAGTAAGAGGCAATGGAAATGTTTCTAATAGGTACAATGGAGGTTGGGATAATAGAAATAGACTGAAGGAAGGAGTAGATAAAAATCTGAATAGTATTAAAATGAAAATACCTTATTTCCAAGGGAAAGCTGACCCTGATGTCTATTTGGATTGGGAACGAAGGGTAGAATTAATATATGAGTGCCATAACTTCTCTGAGGAGAAAAAAGTGAAGTTAGTTGTGGCAGAGTTCACTGATTATGTTGTAGTATGGTGAGACCAGCAAGTTAGCACTAGGAGAAGAAATTTAGAGAGAACCGTAGAAACTTGGAATGAGTTGAAGACTGTGATGAGAAGGAGATTTGTTCCCAACTCTTATTATAGAGATTTGTATAACAAATTGTAGAGCCTTACACAAGGTTCCAAGAGTATGGAAGAGTACCATAAGGAGATGGAAATTGTTATGATTAGGGCAAATGTAATGGAGGATAGGGAGGCAACCATGGCTAGGTTCCTCGAAGGGTTGAATAAAAGCATAGTTGATGTGGTAAAACTACAACACTATGTAGAGCTTGAAGATATGGTACACATTGCCATGAAAGTTGAGAGGCAACTTAAGGGAAGGAGCACTTCTAGAAATAATCAAAACTTAGGTTCATCTTTTTGGAAGTCAAACTGGGGGAAGAAGGAAAAGAAGATGACTTCTAAGCTTAAAACCAATTCACATAGACCCAAGACTAGTGGGAGCAGCCTAGAAAGGGGCAAATTTGAAGAAAAACTTAAGGGCACCCAAGGAAAAACTAGAGACATCAAATGCTTTAAATGTCTGGGTAGGGGTCATGTGGCTTCACAATGTCCTAACAAGAGAACCATGTACCTTAAGGAGAATGGTGACTATGTGTCTAGCAGCAATGCTAGTGATGAAGACCAAATGCCGCCACTAGAGGATGCTAGTGATGTAACCCAACAAACCAAATGAGATCATTTACAAGGAAAAATGCATTATACTTCCCACCTAATATAGATACTTTAAATAAACCAAATAAATCTATATGCAACAATTGAATAAGTTTCAAGGTAAATCATATTTTCTTACTTTTAAAAAAGCTTTTCACTTTCTTATCCATTTAACATGCATAAAAAATCTCACTTTTCTCATATTTAGGCTTAGGCAACCCCTTTACAAGACCATGGTGGTTCAATTTGGATAAAGCGTCATGGTCTTATGCCCCAAGTGTTTATGCCATGTCAAAAGCTCTTCATTTAAAGAAGCAAAAAACTTAACATTGTAGGTAGATATGGAATGAAATTTAATATCATAAACATTATCAATTTTATTTGCAATGAATAAGGTTTCATTTGTATTGGAATTGATAACGTAACATGCATTGGATTCTAAAGATACATTATAGGCACTATCACAAATTTGGTTAATGCAAAGCAAGTTAAATTTCAAACCTTCAATCAAAGACACAATATCAATGGTGGGACAATTATTTTCTTTAATTTACCAATACCAATTATTTTATCTTTGATGTTGTCACTGAAAGTTACCTTTTCTCTATCACATTGAAAGAGATGAAATTTTTTGAATTACTAGCCATATGCCTTGAACACTTACTATCCAAGTACCATTTATTTTTTTTCATCTTTCCATTTAAGCAAATATGTGTAAAAATTATTTAATTTAGGCACTTTAATTTTCTTAGGCCTTTAGGGGTTGGATTTGGTGCCTTTTGCACCGTCATAAAATTTACTCATATCATTTATGATTTTTCTAATGTTGAGTGCACCAATCCTATATCCATAATTCCCATAATAATGAAATTTGATGTTCTATGTGTTATAAGGAAGTGAGTGACCATGAGATGCTCTAACAAAATTAATTTTATGAGATTGTGATGCATGAAATGGTATCTTGGTTGAACCATTATAAGCATGGGATGCATTATGTTGTTGTGAGATATGAACATGCATAAAAGATAATTTGGAAAAAAAAAAACCTATGGTATGATGTTAATGCTTGTGTTTGCCATAGGTGGCCATGGTTTGGGTTCTGTTTGAATGATGTGCAAGATTAAAACTCAATATGCTCTTGCCATTTAAAGGGCTTTAAGAGTCAAGTAAGGAATCAAGCTTTGCTTTCACTTCAACAAACTTTGCATTGGATCTTTAGAGAATTGAAACTTCCTTCTTAAGTATAATGTTCTTTCCTTTATGCTCGTTAGCCACTTGCACTTTAATAATTACTTCATCATGTGCCTTTTGTAAATCATTACCCTTTTAAGTGAGTTATTTATTTTTGTACTTTAACACTTGTTTTCTTGCTCCAATAACATAACTAAAACATTAAGATCCTTGTGTTTGGCCATCATCTTATGGAACTCCCTATTCATGCATTCTAAAGTGTCTTAAAGCTCATAAATTAAATTATCATCATAAGGGTGAAAATTAGATTGTACCTCATTGTCTTTAGCAATGAATGGCATATTTGTCATCTCATCATAACATAATTCGCTATCTAAGTCAGTAAAATCATCCAATGTGGCCTTGTAAGCTTTTTTGATTGGCTTTCTACTTATCTTTTATTTAGGTAGTTAATGGCAATATGTTTGGGATTGTTACATTTATAATAAAGATTTTCCTTCTTTTGCTAGCCCTCATCTTTGGTAGCATGTCTAAATGACCTCCGTCCATCTTCCTTTCACTTCTTTATGAGCTTGCTGAATTTTTTAAACAAGCTTCATAAGCTCATATTTTTCTTGTTCATTAAATGCATTGTTTTCTTCATCATCATCATCATTATCATCATCAACAATTTCTTTAGTAGTTGAATTAGAGGACTTGAAAGCTATGCTTTTCTTCTTGTTATTAACTTTCTTATTGATAGTCATTTCATATGTAAGCAAAGAACCCACAAGCTCATCAAGAGTTCATGTGTTTAAGTGCTTTGACTTTGAAATTGTAATTGCCTTTAGATTCCACGATTCCAAAAGTGACAAAAACAACTTTTTAACAAGGATTACATTTTCAATTTCTTTTCCAATATTTTTAAGAGCATTAACAATGTTAGTAAAACTTGTATATTTTAGAAATAGATTCATTACTCCTCATTTCAAATAATTCATAATCACAAATAGGAACATTAATCCTTATGTCCTTCATTTAGGTGGTTTCCTTATGTGTCACTAAAAGCTTATCCCATAGTTCTTTAGCTAACTTGCATAAAGAGATTCAATTGCATTCTTCAACACTTAAGGAGCAATAAAGCATATAACATGCTTTGGATTTGAGAGTTTGGATTCTAAAGTCCTTTATGGCCTAAATAGTCATGATTTTTCTATCACTCCACTCTTTATGGTTTTGATGATTCTCCTAGATCCATTGGCAAAAATTATCCATATTTTAAAGTCATGTGATTGGAGAAAGATAGTAATTTTGGTTTTCCAATAATTATAATTGGCACCATAAAAAATAAGTGGTCTATTAATGTTACTATCCAACACAAAGGAGCAAGGAAAGCCATGGATTGACTTTAGTTGGAGAAACCTTTGGCAAAGACACCTACTTTAATACTAAATGTTGGTCTTGAAACTATCTAAGAGCAAAAGTGTATTGGAATGTCAAGAACATGTTCCTTAAAATGTGAATGGTGAGCAAATAAAATTAAATTAAACACAGTATATCGAAACAAGATAAAATGTGTACAACCAAATGTGTTGATGAATAATAATATAGAGAGTTTAAGTGATATAGAAAATGAGACAACTTGATTTATAGAGTTTTAGTTATCTTAAACATAAGTACTCTCTTTAAGGCTTACACCTTGAGAATTTTGATACATTATTGAACTACCCAAATCAAAAGGGAAACAATCACAAACACACTAAAGTCGCTCAATCCAATTACAACTTATCTCAAGTCTTCTGAGCTCTTAAGCTCACTCTCACACACTTATATCACTCTTTTTTCTCACATTCTCTCTTTAAGCTCACTTGCTCTTATGTAATAATTTTTCTCACTCTCACTTTCAATCTCAAGAGTCAATATAATACAATAGAGAAAGATATTGAACATTACTTGTATATAGTTTTCCTAATTTATTTTTAAATTATCATTATATAATGTTTAAATAGTTGTGTAAAAAGATCACAACTTTTAGAGTTGTGGCCTTGGATTGTACTTGATTTTAGTTGTTTGCCACTTGACAACTCCTCATAATAATTTTCTTTTGTAACACCTTCTAAAATGGATATATCATCTTGTAGAAAGCTTTAAAAATTATGATTCCTTTTTTATAGTGTAGGAGATCGCTAGAGCTTTATATGGTTGGCTCCCTACTTTTCTTGTGCTTGCATTGCTTACTTTAAATTTGTATGTTTGTTTAATTAAATCATTTTACAAATCACACTTAAACATTAAACATACACATTAGTAACACTTAATATTTTGTTATCATCAAAACTTAATATGGAACCCTAGGGTCTTAACAAATATTTATATTATTTGACCTCAAAATGCTAGATTAGTTGGTCTTTACACATGGCTTAATGCCACTAGGTATTACTTCCCTAATGCTCAAACAATTTTTTTTTTTTTTTAAAATGCCCTTTTGGAGCACATGACTATGAGTTGTCTTTTTCCACATTTTTTCCCACTAGATTTCAACTAGATTTTCGATAATTTGTTTCTCTTTTTACAAGAATGAGACTTAACTATGTGACATGACTTTTGAAAGATTATGACAGATAGTGCAATGTCTTTAACTTTCTTCCCTCAACACTTAATGTGTCAAAAAACAATTGAGATTCAAAGTTTCTTGTACAAAAATTTTAACATTTAGATTCTCTCAACTTAGAAAGAATCAAACCTCTATATTTTGTAGGTTTATTCAACTACACATAGGCTACTTTCATGCATAATTTCAATTCTTGATTCCTCTTATACATGGAGTTGCCATTAATGGGCTTAAAGTCTTGTTTTCACACAAATAGACAATAAAACCATGCATTTTCTACAGAAAAATGTATGCAACCAGGCTAAAAAGTAACACATACACACTCTCCTTTTAACTACCCACTAATTTAAATTAATCTTATTGAATCAAGTTATACAAATTAACTTGTCATGGCATAAAACCTAGACCCATAAATCAACACAGATGATCAAGAAAATATGGTTTTCATATTTGGGATAAAAGGTTATCAAACTAAGAAAAAGTTCAACAATTTCTAAGGTTTTCATGGTACTATTGCCATTTTCAATGAAAATCATCGGTTATGGTGAAAAATAACCTATTTAGAGTTGGAAATAGTTGAAGTAGTTATCAAGAGAATGAAAATGATTAATGCATTGAAAAGGTTAATTATGATTCTCTCGAGATCAAGTATCTAAATCCCTTTTTTAAGGGAATAGAAATTGATTTTTCTTAAACACTAGAATGGAAATCGAGTTCGCATGTTATATTAAAACAAAACAAATACCTTTTAACAATATAACAAATCATGTCATTGAACAACTCCAAAATTTCTAATGTTCATCAAACTTACAACCTAATAAAAGGAAGAAAAGGAACCTTAAATAAGAAAAAGAAAGCACAAAATACTGATTGCTAAATTACCAAGAAATGACCTTAATCAAGTTTGCTATGCACTAAATAATGTCCATTCTTGAATGTGTCCACAATGTAAACATCACGATAACATTTTACTGTTATTCTCATTCAATCATCCTCTAACACGTAATTACTAGAATTGTCATCACTGTGATCCTTTTCTACTATTGAAGTACTAAAAGAACCCAACTTTACCACTAAATTAGTGTTAAATTTGAGGAATTTTGATTTGATTTGAGGTTTCTTAGTTCAAATTGAGAAAACCTCAAAAGCACAAAGGGAAAAATTATAGAACTCGGGTGGATTTAGAAATTATAGCTAATGGGTGCAAGGCTACTTATAATTAAAAAAATATTAATTTTAAAAATATTATAAAACATAATGAATCTTTAACATTATTTTTTACATAAATATTTTTATGATGCAAGTTTGAAAACCGAAAATAAATAAGTAAAATTTACACATATGTTAGTAATCTTTAATATAGAAGATTTTTTATTCCATCAAACTTAAGAGATAATAATCCATATTTATTTTACATTATTTTTTATAAAAAGTATTTCCAAAATGGTAATTATGATGTTTTAAACAAATATATAACCATTTCATTCCTTTTAAATCAAAAAAGGTGTTCTAATGCACGATACTCCCACATTTATGGGATTTGAAGAAGGGTTGATGTACAAAGCTTTCTTTTTATTTTTGTAATGAGGTTGTTTATAGAATTTAAACTTTGATTGCTAGGCCATAATAGAGTAATCTAAAATCAAAAGATGAAATAAATTCATATAAATTGTGTTTAATTTATATGTACTTATAGTCATGTATATATTTATTTTAAATATAATAAATTAATTTATAGGAAAAATTATAAAAAATTAATGACAACTCCAAAATTTTATATATAATGACTTAATTCCTCACATTTGAAGTGGATAATAGACTTTTACACTAACTTGGACCACTATAGCTCAAAAGAGATCTAATTGGCACCTTATCTATCTCACTATCCAACTCATAAAACCCATTCTTTTTTACGTGGGAGGTATCACATTGTATTAGTTAAAGACCTTTTGGCCAACCAATCCATTAATGTTTGATTTTGAGAGGGGGCAAAGTGATTGACCTTGTGTAATTCATGTACATATTTTTTAGTATGACATTTACCTTATGAATCTACACATGCATCTGCCTTAGATGGAACCCAAAACTACCAAGAGTAAAAGAAAATTAAAGAATTAGGTATTATGTGTTGAAGTAAATGGGACTAAGAGAGAGATTGTGAAAAAAAGAGTGAAATTATCAAGGTGTTTCTTGTAAAGGGAAGTGATGATTGTGGTGGTTGAGGTAAGACTTTAGGATTACAATACTTAGCAATTCCAAAGACTAGTGTAAGCAACAAGATTATGGGGGAGCTGGTTGGTGAGAGCATTAAGGCAAAGTTTAAAAGTGTAGACGCTAGTGAGATAGGAGAACACTTCAATTAGCTACTAGGTGACAAGGGACACTTTGGTTTTGCTCGCAATGTATGTCGACCAAGGAGCATTGAGAGGGATGAGTGGCATTCTTGAAGAGACTGGTGCCTACTAAGCCCTTCACTGATAGAGGTCATGGTAAATTAGATTTGCTATCAAAATATTATATATTTACAAAATATTTATTTTATAAAAATTAGATGATATTTGTGAAATTAAAAATTTCTTTATATATTAATCCTTAGGAGAAAAAAAATTTAGAATATGTTAAAAGAAATTTTTGTTTTGTAATCAAAATGCTTCGCGTATCACAAAATCAAAGGACACCAAAAAATAAAAAAGACTAAACAAAAGAATAGAGTATATATGCATACAAGGATATATATTACTTAACGAAGAGATTAAACAAAAGAAGTTTTACAATTATGGACATATCAAACTGAGCTAACACATGCGCATCATCCTCCATGACTTGGCATTTATTTGTAACCTTATTAACTAGAACCCCTTCGACATTAATTAGACATACAGGTGAGATGGAAGGCGTGGTTTGAGAAGAACGTTCAGCGGGGTCTTTTTGAGGTTGGTTAATCCGATGCTCTCACTCATATCCGCTGGTTCGCCCAACGGGGTTGCAAAATAAAACCCTTGTAGGAACTTAGCAAGAATTAGTTGCAAAACTTGAAGAGCAAAAGAGACTCCAGGGCACATTCTCCTGCCACTGCCAAATTGTATAAACTCAAAATTCTGACCCCGAAAATTCAAATCTTTGTGGGTCATCAGAAACCTTTCCGGTTGAAACTCGTCTGGATTAGACCATACACATGGGTCCTGCTGGATCTTCTGGACATTAATGAGAAGTATAGTGCTGCTGGAAGATAGTAGTCGCCTACGTTGCAGTCTTCCATGGACTCATGTGGCCCTGAGAGGGGTGCAGCAGAATATAGGCGCAATGTCTCCTTGATAATGGCTTGGAGATATACCAAGTTCATTGAGTCAGATTCTTCTACCTGCCTAGTTCTACCGACATGGGTGTCGTTTGGACCTTATTCAGTGCATCGGGGCGGTTGAGCATCAAAGATAGAGACCATGTCAAAGTGACCGCCGTTGAATCTGAGGCCGCCAAGATAAAATTCTGCAAATTGATCAATAAGAAAGCCTATGTAGTAATAGTTGGACACAAAGATTCTTGCAAATCTTTCTAGGGCATTTATTCAAACAGCTGGAAAAAAGGCATTTATTCAATCAATGGACATTAAGAAAACAAAAAAACAAAATAAATGTTACAAATTTATCACACTATAAGATCTATATAATTTTACTAATATTTTTAATAAAAAATTATTTACACATTTAAATCATAATATTTATATTATGATAAAATAAAATTATAATTATACCATATTTATTTTTTATTTAATTTATTTTAATATATTATATAATTATATTATAAAATAAAAATTTGACTCTTTTTAAATAATTAATTAAATTAATTTTTAAAATTTAAAAATATTTATTTAGATGACAGTAGTATTCAATAATAAATTATATTCACTTACATATTGTTAATAATGAACCAAATTGATAATAAAAAAGTATGAGAGTACCTTTTCACTATTACCGACAATTTAGTGCATATGACATTACATCCGAGGTAAGTAGATCTACACATTTGTTAAAAGGAAAAAATAACATCAAGGATGATAGATTTACAAACAGTAGGACTTGTGATATTCCACCAAAATGACATAAATGTGTTCTGGACCCTTTACAATTAACCTGCTAACCAGCTTATAAAATCATTTTCCCATAGTCAGCAACACATTGTTGATAAGTCAAGTTTATATTCAGTATGAAGGAGCTAAGAGCAAAAACTTATAAAATCCTGAAGTTCTGCAGACCGTACTTTATATGACCCAAAGTAACCATAACAGAAGAAAAACACAAAATTTCCAAAGTGACTGCAATTCTTTTGCAGTCCAAACCTTTGCAATGGCCATTCAATGGGGAATTTTGGCGACAAAATAAAGAAACAAATAGAAAAAGACGGTCGATCGTAATTACCAGGCATGTAGCTTTGTTGACTGTGTCCGAATCTCGACCTGAAACCACATCTGCATCGTCTAGAATATTGAACATCGAGTCCATGAATTCCTCCTCTTCCTTGGTAAATACAGAAACTTTCTTATGATTGTGTTCTTTCAACCATTCATCAACAATGGAGTCCAATTCCTTAGCTGTCCTTTTCATGGCCTTCTCATGTCCGCCAATATCCAAGAATCTCGAAAACGGTAGCCTATCAGCCACCACAAATCTCCCAGTCATCTCGAAAAAGTCCCTCAATGCTTGTTTCCATCGCCCAGTCCTGTCTTCTCCCTTGTCTGTTGTCATATATCCCACAGATTTCCCAACAATTATCCTTAAGATCACGTTTAAGGTTATGTCCCCAAACCATCTCTTCATATCTACGAGCACCTGCTTGTTTGAACTATTTTTGTTCCTCTCCCATAATGAATACAACTCCTTTACCGACGTTCTAACCTCAGATTCGCGTACAGTTTTGAACATATCAAGCCGATGGTTTGACAGAAGCTCGAGCGTGGCCATCTTGCGCACCTGACGCCAGTAAGGCCCCGTAAGTGGTCAACCCAAACATGGCACCATCATAGGTCATAAGCCCCGTGGCAAGAGTTTTTGGACGATTGGCAAAGGCTTGTCGTTGTTGGTCAAGCATTCCTTCGCAAACTCCCAGTTGCTAACAACCAGATGCAACCCCATCTTGATGGTGAAGATGGGTCCGTATTTGTCAGCCATGTCGCCAAGAACTAAGTGAAGCGGTTGCAGCCCTCCTAGGAGATGAAGGTGGCCAATTACAGGCCATGCGCCTCCGGCTTCTGGTGCTGCCTCATTGGGAGCATTTGACTGGATACTTCTCGACGTCGGCCAGAGGAAGAAAAGAAAAACTAAGAAGCCCAAAAAGTGGGCCGCAGCAATGGCTAGAAAAGGCAGAGAGATGTCCATTGCTTGCAGCTTTGTTGTTGAGTAGTGGAAATCTTAGGATTAAGGAATGACATATATACATATGGACACGCTAGTGTTCGGTGCGGCTGTGTGAGACGGCTGTGCATGACGTGAGAAAAACAATTAAATTAAGGTTTTGTATTTTTGGTACGCTGATGCTCTCTATAAATAGTCTTGAATCTGGAGTTTTAATTTTGTAGCTCGATATGAGTTTATATACATAATTGCATCTGTCATATGAGGCTACTACCATGCTGGCCGATCGTAATTCCTTGTTTTTGTTATAACTGTCCACCCTTAATTTTTAATAAAATATATTTACTACTGAATTATCAAAAACAAAAATACAAAAGTCCATGGAGTACTCAGCGTCAAAATTGACATTTTGAGCCAAGTTAAAGTGCCAAAAGATGAAAGATAGAGATGAATCGCCTCATCATCGTACAATTAATTCTACTAATAGGTGTGAAAATTTTATTTTGCGTATGGAATTGATACTCCCTCTTTCTTTTTGTTTTTCTTTCTTTCGCTTCACACATCAGTTTCGTAAAGGTATAGAATTCCCAAGAAACATTAACCATGATATATAATTGAAAATTCTAAAGAGCACGCTAGCTTTTAAATTTGGACGGAGACATTGTGCCGCTCTTCAAGTCTCATTCCTCCATTTGTTGCTGTAGATTGATACGATATTTTTTAATTAAAAAATTATTATTATTATTAATTATATTATTTAATATTTATTTTTATTATTTTTATATTAATTAAAAAAATTATTTTTATATTAATAAGTATAACTGATATAATTTTTTAAAATATATATATATATATATTTTTAAATATTATATTCTTGAGTTTATTTATATACTTATATAATATTTTATAATTTTTTTATAATAATAAATTATATTAAAATTTTTAATTTATTAAAAATTAACTTTTTTCAAAATAATTATTAAAAATTAATATTTTTAAAAAATTTAATTTTTGTCACTTTATTTTCGTAATTTTTTTATTTTTAAACCCTAATTTTTAATTATTTGGTGGTCAAAGCATTCCTTTCCGAACTCCCAATTGCTAACAACCAGAGCTCGATGCAAGCCCATCTTGATGGTGAAGATGGGTCCGTATTTGTCAGCCATGTCGCCAAGAACTACATAGAGCGGTTGCAGCCCTCCTAGGAGATGGAGGTGGCCAATAACACGCCTTGCGCCTCTGGCTTCTGGTGCTGCCTTTTTGGGAGAATTTGATTGAATACTTCTTCATGTCGGCCAGAGGAAGTAAAGAAAAACAAGGAAGGTGGCCGCAGCAATAGCCAGGCAAGGCAGTGAGATGTCAATTGTTTGCAGCTCCGTTGTCGTGTAGTGGAAGTATTAGGATTTAGGAATGACATATATAGATAAGGACAGGCTAGTGTTCGGTGCGGCCGTGCTATAACTGATATTTATGATTATATATTTGTATGTATGTATTAATATCCATGTTCATTTATAGTATCTTTCTTTTGTGCGTACAATTAATTATTCCAAGGCCTTAAGCACTAAGATTTACCTTGAAATACGATACCCATGAAATTGACTAGCTCTGGCTCCGGAAAACCTTACGCAGAAAACCTGACTTAGTTAGACCTCGCATGCTCTTTCTCCTTTTTGTTAATATATATATATATATAATGTACAAAAAGATAAATTAAATTGGCTTGATGAATGATTAAATGTGTGTCATTCCTTGTACACATTTTTTAATAGCGGTATGCACGTTTCATCATTCCTCGTACTCTTTCTTTTCTAAAAAAAATATATATATATATATATATATATAACGATTGATTGCTTGGAGACAGACTAGCTTGCTAATATCTGTCTCGTTCACCAATCTTTCCTTGCCAACACGAGTGTCCAATTTCTCTCGGGCCTTTCTCAACACGTTTGTTTGTTCAGCAGAAGCAACCGAGCCCGCGCCACTTCCGCCTGTTAGCATACTCTTGAAAGAAAAAACAGTGGAAGAGTTTAGGTATTTAGACTTTGTAAAAAGGTAAATTATTATTTTTTTGGTGCTTAATTCATAGATAAATTTTAAAATTATCCGTAATATTCTCCGGTGTTTGGACTTTCATTGGACTCAATTAATTTCAATACAACCTTTCCAACCCACCAATCAAGTCTGTTGACTAAAATAAGAGAAATGTATTAAAATAATTTTACTGCAATTTTTTGTTTTACATTTAGCATGTAAGTATATTTTTATTAGGAATATTTCGTCAGCTTACTTAAGTACATTTTATTTGAGCTAGATGTAAATAACATTATTCCATAAAAACAATTTTGGATTGTTGTTGTGTTCATAACATGAGATGAGTATAGTGGCTTTTTGTTTTAAACTTAAAAAAAAAAAAAATTAATTACTAAAATTCTTGGTGAGAACAAAGTTTGATGTTTTCCAACTTTGTATCTATGTCTTAATTGGTAGTCTTTTCCAAATTCGGGGTGGACTTTTGCCTTGGGACAGTGGGTGTGATGTTGTTGCCAAGTAGCTATTTCTTTGAATGTTTTGTGTAAACCAGTATTTTGAATCCAAAATCAAACCCATTTGACAATGCAAAGAGTATTGATTGCATGATTTGAAGAGCAAAAGGGACTCCAGGGCCTCCTATCGCTCTTTAAATGGTATGAACTCAAAATTTTGGGCCCAAACATCCGAATATGGAATGGCCACACGCCGATTGCGATGAGTCTTCCACGGACTGACAAGAAGTCTTGTGCCTGCTGGAATTTGGCAGCCTCCTACAGTGCGGGCTTTCATGCACTAGTGGGGGGGCACAAAGAGAAGTTTAGTAGAGTATAAACTTAACGATGGTAGAAGTAGAGATGACTAACGTATGCATAAAATCTCCTATATTAAAAACAACTAATATATGTGTATATTTTGTTTGTTTATTTTAAGTTTTCTTTGTTGTTCCATCAAAAGAAAATATTTATCTAAGTAATAAAGTTAAAACTATTTATATTATTCTTATTTTTACTTTATTTTTTAATTATTAATTTTTATCAATTAATTATTAATTTATTAACTACATAAAACTTGTCCTACTAATTATAATCTTTGGGTCTGTCCAGATTTTGAACAGGTTCTTCAAGTCTCATTCTTCTGCGCACCTCTTGTATGCTTTGGTGCCCAACTCATTTTGGGCCTTTTTCAGAGAGCCATTTTTTGGATGGACCTGGTCTCACATGGACTTTGCGAAATAAGGGTGCGTTGTGATTAAACTAATTATACAGGGGAAACAATTAATTACGGAAAAAAAATAATAGAACAGACCAAATTCAAGAATATAAGAATTTATGCAATTTCTTTTTAGATTACTTTCAAGGCAGAAATCATTAAAAAATATTATATAAGTAACCAAAATTTACAAATTGGAGTCGAATAGGCTTTTACTGCCTAAAATCTCACCAGACCAAATCCTTTCGAATAAACCCGGCCTTGCTACTTACTATTTTACAAACTTTGTCTTGAACAAGTCTTAAGCACCATGATATGTTTTGAGATACGATACCCATGAAATTGATTGGCTGTGGCTCTGGAAAACCTTACGCGGATAGGGTTTACCATATGGGTGTTAGTACATTGATGGCCCCCATGTACAGGGCCCCCGAAGCAACGGTCCAATACTGTTTTTTTGTTTTTTTTTGTCTAAAGAAAATAATGATGTACAGATGTGTGGATTAAATGTACAAGAGAAACAATAAAATATGTATCATCATTCTTGGAGCAAATTTAATCGAATGCATATTTTATTATATTTTTTAAAACAGGAAACGCGCCTGTTTGTACATTCTATATATATATATATATATATATATATATATATATACATAAAGCATGTGGAGCCTACATGGGGCCACACACCTAATCGGGTGTCTGAGGGCCCATTTTGCCTGTCTAGAAATCCCCAACTTATCACAACAAATATTATGGGTCGCCTCTTCTCTTATTTTAGTTCACACCTATTATGCGAAACAATGAGGGGGCAGGCGGGGTGAGATGAGAACATCAAGCGGGGCGGCTCTGCTATTTGTTAGCCCAGGGCTCCGACTCATATCAACTGGCGCATTTGTTGGAGTCGAAAACTCAAAAGCATGGATTAAGCCAGCCAATGCCAGGTGTATCATTTTGAGGCCGAAGTCCTTCGCAGGGCATGATCTTCTGCCACTTCCAAATGGGACTAGCTCATAATTTTTGCCTCGAACATCCACACCCTTATGGGTCGTTAAAAATCTCTCTGGCTTGAATTCCAGCGGGTCGGCCCATACCCCAGGGTCCGTGTGGATCTTAGGTAGGTTCAGGACTAGCAAGGTGCCTTTAGGGACATGGTAACCAGATACCGTGCAGTCTTCAGTGAATTGGCGGGGAAACGGTATAGTTGCTGGAGGGTACAGCCGCAGTGCCTCTTTAACGATGGCTTGGAGATAGACTAGGCTGCTAATATCTGTCTCGTTCACCAATCTTTCCTTGCCAACACAAATGTCCAATTCCTCTTGGGCCTTTTTCAACACATTTTTGTTGTTCAGCAAAAGTGAGAGTGCATATGTCATGGCAACCGAGCCCGTGTCACTTCCGCCTGTAATCATACTCTATAAAACAACAGTGGAAGAGTTTAGGTATTCGGACTTTGTACAAAGATAAATTTTTCTTTTCTTAATCCATAGGTAAGGTAAATTCTAGAATTATCCGCAATATTCTCCGGTGTTTGGATTTTCCTCTGACTCTGTTAATTTCAGCACAAATTTTCCAACGTACCAATCAACTCTGGTTGTCTGAAATAAGAGAAATGTACCGGCAACTTTTTATATTCACTTTTAACGTGTAAAACATTTTTATTAATAATATGTCACATCAGCCTAATTTGATGCATTTTATTTGAACTAAATGTGAATAATATTATTCGATAAGAATAATTTTAAATTGTTGTTGTGTTCATGACATAAGACGAGTAAAATGTATAATTTTAACCCAAAAAAATTTTAAAATTCTTAATTACTAAACTTCGATTGAAAACAAGGTTTGATGTTTTTTTAATTAAGAATCTATGCCTTAAATGGTAGCCTTTTCCAAATTCGGAGTGAACTTTTGTTTTTGGGATAGTCGGTTTGATGTTGTTGCCGCGTGGCTATTTTTTTGCGCGGATTTGACCTTTTGCTTCGAAAAAAATTTGTAATGTATGTTCTACTGTAAACAATCAAATGTTTTAAATATTTTGTGTAAATTAGTGTTCTGAATAAAATTGTAAATAATTTTTTTATTTTTTAGAAAAAAAAAAAAGCTATGGTGATTATAAATTTAAAATTTTGAATTATGAATTTTCAATTCGAACTCACCTAAGCTGGATTAATTTTTTTGATACTTTTTATAAATGTAGCAATTACAGTGTAATATTATATTATTCTATTTTATTTTAACCAATCTTAAAATTTTTTCCCTCCATATTAAGTTAATTTGACCGTCCTAAAAAAGGTATTGGAGGAAGTTGATAACCAGAAAAATGAAGGAAGCTTACGATGACCATGGCTTTGATGACCGTGTCAGCATCATAACTATCATAACCAGCAAAGCTTTTGCCATCGAGATTGGAAAGCAGTACGTCCATGAAGTTCCTCTCGCCTATGTCGTCGCCCAAAGCCCTCTTTCGCTTCTGCTCTTCCAACCATTGTTCTATAATGCAGTCGAACTCTTTTAAAGTCCTCTTCATTGCTTTTTCATGCCCGCCAAGGTCGAGCCATCCAAGAAAGGGAAAAATGTCACTCGGTAGAGGCATAAACACATAATGGAAAAATTCCCTACTCAATTGCTGGCACCGACGAGCCTGATCATTCCCATCACCAAAGTGCTTCCTACCAACGACCATCCTAAGAATTACCTTTAAATTAACGTCCCCAAGCCACTGTTTCACATCAACCAAAACATGGCCAGCATCACTTTTGTTGACCATCCAAGCGTTGTACAATTCGTTTATGGAGGACTGCACTTCTTCAATTCTAACATGCTTGAGTAACTGAAGGCGGTTGTTAGAAAGTAGTTCCGCGGTGGCCATCTTGCGTGTTTCCCTCCAATACGGACCGTGGGGTGTAAATGGGAACATGGCATAGTTGTATGTCAAGTGCTTTGCGGCCACGAGCAGGGGACGGGAGCTGGCGGCCATGTCATTTGTAGTGAACGTTTCCTTTGCCACTTCCCAATTGCTGACCACGAGAATTGAGTGCCTTCCAAGCCTGAGGGTGAAGATTGGACCGTACCTGTCGGCCAGGGCTCCCAATGCTATATGTGGGAGCTGAGATCCTGCCAACAGAGGTAAATGACCGATCAATGGCCACCCACCCCAGGGTTCCGGCACCGCTTTGCCCTTATTAGCAATAGCAGCGCCTCTGGACCATTTTAGTAAATAGAAAGAAATAAGAAGTAATGCAAAGACACCAATTATATCTGTGTTACTATATGTAAGAGGAAACCAATCCATTCTAAAGAGCATTATTGGGAGAATAGAGGGAGGGAAGGAGGGATCAAAGTTGTGTATGAAGGTCTGCGGGAAGCTTGTTGATTTGGCATGTATAAATAGACATCATTTGCTCCACAGAAGACTTCTTTTTCTTTTTTTTTTTTTTTTTGTCACCAGAAAGAAAATATTACGTAAACTCTGGATGCATCTCATCACCAGGGTCTTAATTAAGAAAAAAAAAGCATTTTATACATGCAATAAATGTCAATGTTAAAAAGAGTTTGAATACTTATAAGTGGTTAGTATAGATTCAAACATTTTAAGAATAGATCAAAGTAATATCATTTGTACCATCTAGAAGCTTGATTATCAATAACTATCACATGTCTTCCCGAATTTTTATGCAAACAATCTCTACGTAAATAATAGATGTTAATGACCCCAAATGCATTATTGATGTAAGTCATATGCACGTCGTTTAAGGCATGTGTATATTATTGGCTAGAGTGGCAATTTGGTGTATTGTTGAAAAACAAGAGTGGGGTCACAGGGAAGTTACTGTAGTCTTAAAATAAATGGTGCGTCTTGAATACGTGGGTGATATTAGAGCACACAAAGAGCCACTGGATAGAGCATTTAAAATGTGTCCGATAGTCGACAAATTGGTAGTGGCCACTCTTAATTCCACCTTAACGTCAAGTTGCAATATTATAAGACTAGTCATGTACATATCCTTTTTGAGTGCTATATATGGCTTCGGAATGTGTTACCATGTGAATATGATCATAGAATAAAATGAATTATTTTTCAATTAATATAATGCCTATGAATCATAATATAGTAAAAGGCATATTATGAATTTTTTAAATTTAAAATTGATTATTTTTAGCATGTAATGAATAGGTATATAAAATTACACGATTGCATTATGTCATTATTGATATGTTTTATACAAATGCATATGATTACATGACTAAAATTGATTTGTTGATGGTATGTTTACATAAATTTAAGTGAAATTTATATACATTTCTTATTCAGTATGCCTCTAAAAATGACTCAAGCATGCTATGATGCATTACTTGTGAGTAATAATAATATGAAAGGAGAAAAGAAATTATATACTTTAGAGTCATAAGTAAGATTATGTGAATGATTTTTTTTTTTAAAAAAAAAATGTGATTGGCATATGTAATATCTATGTCATATAATTTGCATTTTAAAAGATAAATGACATAATGAATATTAATCTCAGTGGGAGATTTAGATTCCAATGAGAGTTCATAGATTGGAGGAATTAAAAAGAATTCTTATTTATATAATTAAATTTTTACAAGAATTAATGAAAATAATAATAATTAGACATTGAAATATAAGAGATGATAAAAAGCATGGCAGACTGCCAATCTCATATCCATCATTAGACATCATTAGATTATCATTAGCTTAGTTGAATTCATTGCAAAATTAATGTACATGTGATTGTATTAGCATCATTATATGCAAATGTCTCTTTATCTATAAATCATGAGAATTAAGTTTTGCTATGAATGGATTGCTTACATAAATGGAGGAAAGTAAGAAATTTGACTTTGTAAAATCTAGTATAACCATAAGAGAGGAATGTACTAAAAAACATTTTGCCACATCAAGTTCTAAATTTCAAAAGAAAATTATTACTCACTATAAGGTAATTGAGGCAGTTATTCATTCTTAAACAAAAACTAAAGGTTAATATTACTCACATAATGATGTTGAGAAATATAGGAATCAATCTCATTAAAAGGTTTGAGAAATATTTCTCTTTCCAAATGACATGGTTTGCTTTTAGACAATTTATTTGGAGGTATATTCATAATTGAGCTAAAAGACTCAATGCGAGTATTGTATCTTCACTAAATGCTGAGGTGATAGCATTAAAAAATGGGTAAAGTAAGAGTTGATTGATATTAATTCAAGCCTCCATTCAAACAATAAATATGAGCTGCAATTTGATCTTTTTCAAAAGTTATGAGCACATATAAACTATGATACATAATGATTAAATTTGGTAATTTTATGACATTAAATGTCATATGTACTTGAAAACAAGCACTTAAATGTTGCTAAATGTTGTTATATATGGCTTACCTCTCTAATCAAATGCTTTTATATGACTCAAGTAGTTGGTCCTTTAACATAAGTAATTTGGAAAATAGTTGAAAAGAGTGAAACCAATTGACATGAGAAGTGAACATGTCAATGAATAAAAGGACAAGACTAATTGTTAAGGTTATGGCAAGGAGGATCAAATTCTCTTAAATGTGTAGAGTACAATGAGGTAACAAAGAAAACAGCCTGTTGCTTACCTTTCATTTGTGCTTAAGATTCTTAATTGATATTACTCATTAAATTCTATCCTAAGTGGTTGATATATTTTGAGTAATGAATTATATAGTATGAGAACTTAAAGTATGAATTGAGCATTGATGAATGCTATCATGACATAATGGTTATGTAAAGAATTGTTTGAGTACCAAAAGGTATTATCACTTGCAAATGATATTACATTATGGTTAAATACAATCCTTACATGAGATTCCTTATGTGCCAAAGTTTGGCCAGATTTGGTCTTTCATAGTCCTTGATTTGATGGTGGTATAAATGTTTAATCTAATACCATTTACTATAGCTTTCACCTAATGGATTTAACTATGTGGACATTGAATTCCATAATATTGATTATTTCTCCTCGATTACATTAACCTAAAGGGAGTATTGATGTTAATAATGTGTATGAGAGGTTAGGTTATGTTAAGAAATAAATGATTGAGAGTTAAGTTGGAGAAAAGTTGGTCAAACCTACTCATTTATGTTGATTAGCCCACATATAAGTATTTTTATTACTTCAATTCACTTTGATATCTATAAGCTAATAAATGCAAGGATAAGGTATTGGCCTTACATTTTAATTATATTTATAAATGGCTTCAAGCATTTGGTCATATATTTGATATCCCACTAATCTAAGTAAAAGGGTGTTTTAAGACAAAATTTGTATAGTTGAGAATCACAAAATATGAAAAAAAGGGTTAAAGAAATTATAGAAATTGACTAAAAGTTTAGGTATCTACTCAAGTATTGTAATGGGCTTTATAATGTGAATAGAGAAATTAGGCCATTAGCTATTTAAGGAACTTTGCAATGAAGTGTTATTGTAGTGGGAAGAAAAGCAAGTTGTAAAAGCATGTAAGATCAATGATAATGCAAGGAAGAAACTTCCAAATATCATCCTTACAAAATGCATAAGAGAGTGTATCTTATATGTTTTGACCTTGTATCTTGAATTCTACCATTCCCTATCTTATGGGTTAAAGGCAATTAAGAAATCTTTCCTAAAAGGTTTATAACTCTAAGGTCAATTTCTATTGTTCATAACCTTTCACTAAATAGTGAAACTTGTATCTAAAGATACAATATATGTATCTTTAAGAACCTAATAAATATTGTCAAAGGAGATCATATTCATTAATAAGTAAACATATGAGATTATGAGTAAAGTAGACTCATGAGATATAACATTCTAAAGAGAACAAATTTTTAGAAAAGATGTAGTTAAATAAGTCTTCTAATTTATGATGAATTAAAAGATTAATGAATGACATGTTGTGTTAAGCTCTTAAGCTGAGATATGTGATAACATGTTTCATCCCACTTAAGTTAGTGGAAGCATTTGGTTCTTGGGAAGTTCAATTTCTGTAAAATTATTCTACTTAAGAAATTTAAAGATTGAATGGGATGCTAAGTTAGTTACTTGCCAAGATTAAGAGATTAACGAGATTTGACATATATTCTCATGTCTTACTTATCATGAATGAGAGATAGCAATAAAATGAAAGGTTAATGAAATCTAGTTGTATTTGACACATGATAGATTTGAATTTTAAGTGTAAAATAGTAGAGAATAATCATATTCTCAATTATATGCCAACTAGATAAATAAAAAGGTATATGATTCATTAAAAGTGAAAAAGATATGTTTATAAGATGGCAAGCTATTTTGTAAAACTCAAGGGTTTATATTCAATTTGCCTAATTCTCACCAAAGCTGCACATTTAGATTTATAATTAAATAAAACATACTAAAAAGTTGTTTTCATATGTGGAGAACCAACTAGAACATACATGTTAAAAATGCATGTTAATGTTCTTTGTAATTGTTCAAAGTGCAAAGGTTGCAAACTAACATTTAATGTTTAACATAAAAAAATCAGCTAATATGTGGCATTGAAATTGTAATAGGCAAATTTCATATTTGCATTAATCCATGGTGACCAATATATGTATGTTAAGCGTTTTAACACTTGGTATGTAATTTTACATCTTTATGTTGGCAACTATGAGTGGTTATAGATTACAAAGAGTTCATCAAAATTGTTAAAAAATGATTGCCTTCTACTTTGATATAGAATGATAAGGGTGAATTACAAGAACACAATTAGCCTTGGTATGATGATCAAAACCTATGAATTGTTTAAGAAAAATTTTTTTAACAATTTTGCTTAAGAAATTTAGCCTTTTTGACACTCCTCAACAAAGTCAAGGGGTTTATGTTTTATAATATATCAATTGATTTCTTATGTCAAATAGTAAAACACTAATGGTATCATGGTTTAATACAATTAATGGCAAATGATATTACATGTTTAAGTTGTGCCATAGGCTTTCAAGTCAATAAAAGTTTAAATCCCATATATGCATAGGAAATACAGTCAAAATGATATTGAGATGCTCAATAGGCACTGCAAACTACTTTTCATGTTACTAAGAGTGATACAAAGAAAGAAATTACATTTAACATAATGTTCAATTATTATTAAGAATAATAGCTTGATTAAGCGTAGAATGGTAGATGAACTTACTTGCTTACTTAATGGTGAAGCTATTATATGATAAAGCAAGAAGCTCACATGCATAGCCTTATACAAATAAAGGCAAAGTTTATTAGATGTGTTTAGTTGTAGTAAGTGATATTGTTTGTTTGAAAAAATCTTTGAAAGTTTAAAAATTGTCATAAAATGCAAGTGCAATAAAGTGGTACCTACTCAAAATATTTTTGAGTAAGACATTGAGCCCAATTACATTGATTAGAACTATAACTTAATAAGAGATATGATAATGCAAATGAATGTCACCTATTAAGTCTTTGAAATATGAGTAAACACTTATAGATTTGCATAAAGTGCAATGTGTTGATACTAATATAGAATTATAGCAACAACTGAATATGTAAGTGAAACATGTACAAATATTCAAATATGTTGCTGAAATGGTATGTAACATAGGTTGATATTGGACCATTCACATGTGCAATCACTTTTATCGCTTAACAAGTGAGTACAAATAAAGACCATTTGAGTGAAGGAAATGATTTAGATAAATCACACTTAAAACTATTGGTCACCTTGAAAGAGTTAAGATGAGGCCTTAAAGATTAAAAGAAAAAAATTAAGATCAATATGGATTGCCCACTATCCATGTACCTTGTGAAAAGTTAGATGTGAGATCTCTATTTGGCACTTTAAAGAGTTGGTACTGTGAAATCTCAAGTTAGATGCTTGAGAATAACTAGACCAAGATTTATATGTTGAGTTATCAAGAAATAAGAAAAAATGGAATATGCTACAAGTGGATGAAAAATCAACTAAAAACACATGATTCATACCATATATGCTAATTAAATGACCAATAAGAGAAGTGGAAGAATTCATTCCTGCTTCTTTATTGTGTGAGTCACTTAAAGCAATAATAGAACCTTTTTATGTGCCTTATGTTGCTTCCAACTATATCTTGAAGTGTCAATTTAGTGTTCACTACTTTAGCATGTTACTTACAATCATGAAAGATTAAACGCAATTAAATCAACACTAATAGTTATAAGTGTAGGAGAAAGACTATTATTGATAGGCATCCACCATATATATTCATTGGCTAACTAGCTCTGTCGTCTAGTAAGGATTGAACATAACGATGGATACATAATGGGAAAAAAAATCAAGTTTAGCCTTGGAAAGATAAAGCAAATTATGATTGATGCAACAAAATAAATCTAAATCATTGTAAGATATAACTATAATTGTTTTTTTTTTTTCCTAATAGTTATAGCCATTATGTTGTCCCTAATATACATATAGTTTGAGCTCCCAAATACCAATGTGGTTGTAGGTCACATAACTCATTTACTGAGTATGAAAGGATATTTTAAAAAATCAAATAGATACATTGTCAGGTAACAAAAACACATCTTGTGCGAGATAAAGATGTTAATATGTGGATTCGAGTATCTGTTTATGATGGGTCGTTTTGTTTGACTTAAGATGATAAATTAAGCAAGTAATCAATTATAAAAAGGAAGCAATTAAAAGGCCTTAAACCACCCCTATATGAAGGACTCCCTATCAATCTCTAATTAACTACAATATAAAAACAACAACAGAAAGATAGAATAATAGAAAGAAGAAGCCTAAATTGTTCTTACATCTTGAGGTATTTTGAGTTATGAAAATCAAGTGATTTCTAATGTGATTTCATTTAGACCATGCGATGATTATGATAATTAAAAGCTAGTAATACAACATGGATCCTAGACTGTGAATCAAACTTGATTTTGAGGCATTTTATATTTATAGTTAATTTTTTTGTATGATAATTATATACCTTTAATTTTCAACATGATTTCATTCTTTCCCACTCTCTCTTAATATCATTTGCTCTTTCTCCTTTATCTCAATCTCACTTTTCCTTCTCTTTCTCTCTCTCTTTCATCTCAATCTCATTATTTTATCTCTCTCTCTTTATCTATCTTTTTCTTCCATCCTTCTTCCTTTTTCCCTTCCATTTCATTATCTCTCTCTCTCTCTCTCTCTTCTCCATTTCTCCTTCTTTCTTTTCTGACTTAGCATCTCCCCCTTTTATCTTTCCATCCCTCTCACTCTTTCTTGCATCCCTCGTCTCTCTCTCTTCCACAATGCATCGTTCCTTCTTTCATCCTTTCATCTTTTTACCTCTTTCCCTTTATGTCTTATCTCTCTCTGCAATTTTTCTATCTCTCTCCCTTTTCATGTCTCTCCTTTCTTTCTCTTTCTCTTTTATCTTAATATTGTCTTCCATATCTTCTTTCTTCTTCTCTTTTTATCTCTCATCCTCTCTCTTTTTCATGTCTACTATCTCTTTCTCATCTCTCACTTTCTTTCCTCCATCACTATCTTACACTTCAATCTCTCCATCGAGCACCCTCTCTCTCTCTTTCATATTTCTCTCCCTCCCTTTCTTTGTTTTTCAATCTCCCTTCTTCATCTATTCTTTTGTGTGAAAAATGACTGATGATTGTTATAATCATAAGTCATTTTCCATACTTTTCACCAAAAGGTTTTATCAAGCATTAAAAATAGAAAGTGGAACAAAGAGAGATAGGTAAAAGAGAGAGAGAAAGAGTAAAGGACAGATATAAAAGTGAAAAGGAGATTAAAGAAAGAGTAAGAGAAGGGGAGAGAGGGAAAAAAGAGATAAAAGAAAGAGAAGGATCAAGTGATGTAGGATATGTTACGAAAACTATTCTTTGTCATCTTATAAATTATATTGTAATTTTTTTTTTGTAATTTATTTAATTAATTAAGAGTTTTAGTTAGACTATTTTAGAATGCTTAGTTATCAAGTATTCCTTATTAGGCGAGTATTTAATAGCTTGATTTTGCTTCTTTACCTAGTCATTAAGTATTTTCCTATTTAAGTAGAATATTCTTCCATTTAGTTAGAAGTTTTTAGTTATAAATTCGTGTGTAAGTTTAAAGATTAAATCATCCTAATAAATTATCAATGAAGTTTATTCAAATAAATTATGAAAGAAAAATTTTTTTTAAGTTGTTCTCTTTTTTCAAAGTGTTAGTCTTCAGTTATTAGATTTTCCTCACTTCCATCTTACACGAAGTGATATCAAATTAGGTTTAACTTATATTGATGTCATCTTATGAAGTCTAAAGTAACCTCTTCAACAACAATGATTGTGAAGAGAACACTCTATTAAGATTATCTTCTTGAGTTTGGAGAGATTTCCCATGTAGTTAATTTGTTTGTAAATACTTTCATGATTTCGAAAGTATTTTTGTTTTCAATGAAAATTTCTTTGTGAAAGAAATGATAAAGATTTAGAATTAAAATCTGACTTATCCCAATAAAGGCTCATAAACACCTCTAAAAAATTGGGAAATTAATTTAGGTTTGTTTGATCATTGTATTATTATTTTAATTTATTATTATTTTATTTTTATTTTGGTGCATATGTCGTCCACAATTATTTTTTAATTTCTTTTAATAATTATTAATAGTGAAAAGACAGAAGATCGCAGAGAGAGAAAGAAATGAGTAAACTAAAAATTTTAAGCCCAAGCTTCCAAATAACTAATACATGTGTAAATTTTGTTCATTCATTTTTAAGTTTTCTTAGTTGCCCATCAAAATAAAAATCCATTGAAGAAATAATTTTAATTACTTTTTATATCATTTTTATTTTATTTTAAAATTTTTTGATCAATTAATTATTATTTTATTAACTTTTTCTTTACAAATTCTTAAGCATTATGATTTGTTCTAAAATACAATACCCATAAAATTGATTGGCTTTGGCTCCGGAAAAAACTTATACCGATAAGGTTACTACAAGAGTGCTAATACATCCTGCAGGGCCCTGACACAGCAGCCCCACACGTTATTTCTATTATTTTTTCAAAAAATAAAAAAAGATGTACAAATAGATGGATTAAATATACAAGAAGAACAATAAAATGTGTATAATCATTCTTCATGCAAATTTAATCGAATGCATATTTTATTATATTAAAAAAAAAAAAACGTGGATCCTGTATGGGGCCACACATCTAATCGGCTGTCTCAGGTTCGTTTACGTAACGTTTCCTTTGCTTTAAAGGAGGTGCATGCACCTAAAAAGCCAAAGTGGTTGTCTTCTTCTTCTTCCTATCTAAGCACCAATTCAAGATGTCAGCATTCATGACTCTCGGGTGCAGAAAAGGACGTGTACACAAAATCTGCAAGTTGAGTAAAATTCTAGTGATTAACTTAATTTTAAGATGTTTTACTTAATTCTAAAGTTTTGAATAACATGTTATTTAATAGCAAAAAAAATTAAGAAAAAAACAAAAAAAAAAAAAGAATTCTCGAATAATCACTCAATTCAAGTGCTCAACTATTTGCTTCTTTAAGTTCATTTGCTTCATTTTTTTTTTTTTTTTGGTGGCACACATAGTTGAAATTAGTATAAAAGGTCCCATCAAACATAGTGGGGAAGGGAGTAAATAGCATTATACAAATGGGAAGGAAAATGGAATCACGCCATCTTTGTCATGAAGTTAGCATTTTTCATACTATCAAAATTATATACTAACACGTGTTTCTATGTTATTTTTATTTCAAGAATTTAAAAAAGTGAGTAAATTAAAAAGTAAATGATTGACATGAGACTTAAAAAGATTTTTTTAAATCGTAATTGTTTAGGAAATATGTAAAAGGTGAGATTAGATAAAGAAAGAAAAATATATATCTTAAACAGAATAAAAAGAAAGAAGAGACAAATCTTACTGCTTTATTCGAAGATGATAAGAAGATTGAGAAAAAAACAAAAAAGGGGTAACAAAGAGAAGAGGAGACAGAACATTGTTGTTTAAGATGATGTTTTACACATGCTTGCAATAAACAGCAAAAAGTGTCTAAGAATAGACATTGTAATCTTTAGGGAAAACTTGACACAAGGTACCCTTTTGCTTTGTCAATTTAATCCTATATTATTTCATTTTTCCTAATCTAATTTTGCATAGCAGGCTTCTAGTCCTTCATACCCATATAATCCTCCATTCAATCGTGGTCTAAGCAGTAATTACTATAATTGTCGTCACTACGACCCTCATTTACCATTTAAGCACTAAAAGGAATCTAACTTTATTACCAAATTGATTGCAATAGATGTTGGCCTAGGAGCACGGAGAAGAAGGTGGAGCCTACTAAGTTCTTTTCTTGGAGTTATAATTTTGATTAAATGGAGATTTTGAGTTATTAACTCAATTGTATTGGATATATTATTATTTTAATTTTTGATTAACTAGATTTTAATTTAATTTGGACTTAAAAGTAGTAGAACATTAGGTGAAACTTATTAAACACTTTTTTCTTTTTTGTTCATCAATTTATTTTTTATATAAATATATTATATTATAAGATTTGGCATTTTTTTGTTAATGGAGGTAATAGTATATTAGATTTGTTATCAAATTATTTTATTTTTATTAAATTATTATTTTTAAAAATTAGACAATATTTTTAAAAATATACAAAATAAAGATTTATTTAGATATATTTCTTAAAAAAAAAAAAGTTTAGAATGAGTTAAAAGAAATTTTTATTTCTTAATTGAAAAGTCAATGCGTCTCATAAAATTACATGATGTCAAAACCAAGATTAAACAACAAAATAAAGCAAATATCCATGCAAAAACATAAATTATTTAACAGACGGATTAAACAAAAGAAATACACGAAATACAAGAATAAAATTGAGGGGCCCTTCAAAGGGAACACCATGGAGAAGTTGAATAATTATACACATGGCTCAAGCCTAAAAGTGAGCAAACATATTTGCATATCAGCGTCCATGGCTTAGTATTTATTTGGTAACCTAATAAACTAGAAGCCCTATTGACATTAATTAGGCAAACAGGTGAGATGGAAGGTGCGGATTGAGAAGAAGCTCCAGCGGTGTCATTTTGAGGGGGGTTATTCCAATGCTCTCACTCATATCCACTAGTTCACCCGATGGAGTTGCAAAATGAAAACCTTGTAGGAACTTTGCAAGACTGAGCTGCAAAACTTGAAGAGCAAAAGAAACTCTAGGGCACATTCTCCTGCCACTGCCAAATGGTATAAACTTAAAATTCTGACCTCGAAAATCCAAATCCTTGTGGGCTGCTAGAAAGCTTTCCGGTTGAAGCTCATTAGGATTCGACCATACATGTAGATCCCAATGAATCTTCCGGACATTAACGATAAGTCTTGTGCCTGCTGGAACGTAGTAATCACCTACGGTGTAGTCTTCCACATATTCGAGTAGCACCGAAAGGGGTGCAGCAGGATATAGGAGCATCGCTTCCTTGACGATGGCTTGAAGATTTTCCAAATTCTTTGAGTCGGGTTCTTCTACTTGCCTATCTCTGCCAACATGGGTGTCCAACTCAGTTTGGACCTCGTACAGTGCATCGTGATGATTACACAGCAAAGATAGAGTCCAAGTCAGAGTGACCGATCTTGTAACTGAAGCCGCCAAGATAAGAGCCTGGTAAAGATTCTTTCTCATTTGATTTTGATTTGCATCTTTGCCTAGTTAGATTGGATCTATTAGATTCAAACTAATGGGAAAAAGGCATTTATTCAATCGATGGACAATTTAAAAAAAAAAATTAATATGGGGCAAACTTATAACTTACAAGATTTTTGTAACTTCAGCGATATTTTTGATAAAAAAAAATTGTTTCCATAAGTCAAATTGCGATTTTTAACATAAAATAAAACAAAGTTGTCATCATGCTATATTTGTCCATCATTTAATTTATCTTGATAGGTCACCTAAACATGTCCACAATAAAGTTTAACACCTTTTGAACAATTAATTTAATTGATTTCAAAAATTCCACAACATTTATCCTCATGAAAATAGTAATTAATAATATTATATATATATATATTTTATTATCATATGCAAAAAACCATGTATTTACATAAAATTTTTATTCAAAAATTATGGAAAAAAAAAAAGCAAACACAAGATGAATCATAGCTTTTAAAGTCTATTTCTTTGAGAAATTTTATGGTGTGGTCATTAAGGAAACATTGAAAAATGAACTAAATAGATAAGCAGAAAGTATAGGATATGCTTTTAGTAAGTACTTACAATATGCTGCATATGACATTACATCCGAGACATATGTAAGGCCAAGTAGGTATTTACATTTGTTAAAAAGCAAAAATAACGTGAAGGATGACAGATTTCCAAACAATAAGACTTGTCATACTCCACCAAAATGGCATAAATGTGTTCTGGACTCTATACAATTAACCTGCGAACCAGTCTATAATATCATTTTTCCCATAGATAATAACATCTTTTTTGATAAGTCAAAGTCATATTCATCAAGAAGGATCAGCGAGCACCAAATTACAAAACCGTGAAGTCCTGCTGCATGCCGTATAACCACCCTACAAAATAAAATAACAAGCTGTTAAAAAGGTCCCTAGACAATGCAGCTATCCCAACAATACGTCCGTGGAACCCGACCGTAGCAGTGGAGACTTTAAAGCACCCATGGATAATAACATATGAAATTGAAGTAGTATTTGTATATATGTTAACACAAAGCCTGACCAAGAAAAGAAAAATTAAAGATAGGTTAATTGCAACATTGATTCATGTAAACCCAACAAATTGATCAATTTCTTCTTCTTTAATATATTTTTATTATATTTCTTTTTCTTTTGTTCTTAACGTAAATGGTATTCTATTTTGACTTGGTAGTCACGACTTCATTTCACAAAAATAATATTTTTACAAAAATAGATGCATATAATCTTTTCTCAACTCATAATTATGGGAACACTGTATATTTAGGACATACTTGTATGTTATGCACTCCTCTGCATTAATATGTCAATTTATTTAAGATTCCTTTTCTTTTCTCTTTGTTTTCCATTAGATTTTATTACTGTTAAGTTGGTGACTATAGTCTCGCATTTATAAATTGAATAGAGTTAAGTTGTAAAATCAATAAAATTAGGAGATTTAAAATTTTATAAACCTCTAATCTATTATTTGGGTTTTTTATTAATTAGACTCAAAAAGCGTGTTTTTTTTTTTATATTCTCCACTTTAGTAATATTTACTCTCATTTTTACTTATGGATATAGATCAAATTGACCAAATCACATAAATTTAGTGTCCCTCATTTTCAGTTATTTTCCCTTATTTTTTGTTATTATCTTTAAGGGCTACAATTCAGAGTTTATCTCATAACAAACTAATATTAGAGCCAAATTCACTACAAAAATAACTATTATGATGATAATTAAGTATTATTTTGAGAAATTTTATTGAAGTGTCAACTTCAAAATGTGGTAAGTGAAGATAGAGGTCATGCTAGTTCAAGATGGTGTAAATATAGTATTACTAAAGAAGTAGAAAAAGTTAGAGAAGATGTCAGATGAAGAGTTTGCTGGTCTTAACAAAAAGGTCAAATTAGGTATCATTTTAAATCTTTCTAATGAGATTTTAAAAGAAATAGCTATTGAGATAATTGTTAAAGATTTATAGAAAAAATTAAAGGTTTTATATATGAAAAAAATAGTAGAGCATAAGCTTTGTTTAAAATAGAGTTTGTATATACTTTATATGCCTAAAAAATCATTTATATTATCGTATCTTGATAAATTTAATTTTTTACTTATAAATTTAGGATAATATAGATATTTATATTAAAGATAAGGATTAAGACTTGCTATTATTGTATTATCTTCTCTAGTCATTTAAGCATTTTAGAGAAACAATACTTTATGGTAAAAAAACTATTTTTTGTAAAAAAATTAAGTTTTTTTTTTAAGTTGAAAGACCAAATCAACAAGGATATAATTGGGAAGAATAATAGTGGTCAAGTTTTTAGCTTTGTGGTTTAGGGCAAATCTAACATGATTGCACGTACCATATGTATCCCAATAAGGATTGGTTTTCCACTTATAAATCTATTAAAAGTAAAGTTCTTATGATGGACAATAATATAATTTACAAAATTACTTGGATTGGTATAATTAGAATCAAAACTCATAATGTTGTTATGACAACACTTATATAGGTCAGACACATTATAGAATTGAATAAAAATCTCATCTCTTTGGAAACACTTGAGGCTCTTAACTATAAGTACGTTGGTGAAAAAAGAGTTTTAAAAGTTAATAAAGGTGCTCTTGTTGTCAAGAAAGCTTGTAAATCTAGAAATTTATACATTCTGCAAGGAACTATAGTTATTAGTACTACTGTGATCTCTACATCATCTAATTTAGAGGTAGATATTATAAAATTATAATATATCCGGTTAAGGCACATGAGTGAGAAAAGACTATCTATATTGTGCGAAAGAGGCCTTTTATTTAGATAACATATTGAGAAGTTAGACTTTTGTGAGTCTTACATCTTTGGGAAGTAGAATCATGTTAGTTTTAAATCTCTCCCAATTCACATGACAATAGGCACTTTGTATTATATTCACTTAGATATTTGTAAGTTATCTGACATTCTGTTAAAAGGTGGTACCATGTACATGTTAATTTTTATTGATGATTATTCAAGAAAATTTTGAGTTTTCTTTTTCTAAAGCACAAGAATGATGTTTTCTGAATATTTAAGAAGTGGAAAACATTAATTGAGTAACAAACAGGGAAGTGGATTAAGCGACTTAAGACAAATAATGGTTTGAAATTTTGTAAAGGTGAATTTAATGACTTTTATGAAAATGAAGGTATTATTTGTCACCGTATAGTCAAGATGACTCCTCAATAGAATGATATTATTAAACATATAAATAAAACACTTTTAGAGAGAACTCTCCATACAATTTCCAATGCTAGTTTGTTAAAAAACTTTTGGGTAAAGGCAGTTTCTATAACTTGTCATATCATTAATCATGCACTTTTAACATTTATAAAGTTCAAAACTCTAGAGGAAGTCTGGTCAGATACTCTTGTTAATTACTTTGGTTTGAAGATATTTGGATATCCTGCATATATGTATGTCAATGATGGAAAATTGGAACCTAGAGTTAAAAAGTGCATTTTCCTTTGGCATGCATATGGAGTGAAGGGATATCATTTATAGTGTCTTGATCCACCAAAATTTGTCAATAGTAGAGATTTTACATTTGATGAATCCCCTATGTTACATTTGAGAGGAGAGTATTCTAGTCCTTTTGATGTAAGTAAAGGTAACAATGCATATAAGTGAGTAAAGTTTGAAGTTGTGAATTGAGATATTTAACAGTGGAGTTCTCATAATTAGTCAGATTTATCAAATATTGTAGATTCCTTGGAAAATAAAAAGGATGATCATTCCATAGCCAAAGATAGATCAAGAAGAGAGATTCAACAACCACAAAGATATAATGATCATGTTACTTATACTCTTTTAATTGCATAGGAAACTAGTGAAAATGACGAGTCATCTACATATTAAAAAGCAGTTTCAAGTGTAGACTCATTTAAGTGATTGGTTGCGATGAATGAAAGAATAGAATCTCTTCAGAAAAATGACACAAAAGTTCATGTGAAGTCTTTTTTAGTTGTTAAGTTCAAGTAATACTTGAATTTAATTGATGTGGTGTGAGGATTTAGGAGTTTATAGAAAAGTGGAGTATTGTTACTATTTTTACATAAGAAATTTAAGTCAAAGTGAATATTTGTTAAATTGATGGTTAAAGTTTTGTAAGAAATTAAGTAAAATTAACTGATTTTGTTACTTATAAATAAGAAATAATATAATTTATTATAAAATTAAGAGAATTAAAATTTTATGAATTTCTAATCTATTATTTAAATTTTTATTAATTAAATTTAAAATTTTTTTTTTTATATTTTCTATTTTAATAATATTTATTTTTATTTTTATATATAAATATAAATTAAATTAATTAAATTATATAAATTTAATATTTTTATTTTAAATTATTTTTTTTTTATTTTTTTATTATTATCTTAAATGTTATAACTAAAAGTTGATATCCTAACAATACTCTGATCCTTTTTTACTTTCCGGCCCCGCCACTTTAATTGACCAAAGGGCCATTCAAAGGGGAACTTTTGACGACAAAATAAAGAAACAAATAGAAGAAGGTGGTGGATCGTCAATACCAGGCAAGTAACTTTGTTAATTGTGTCCAGATTTCCAGCTGTAACCACCCCTGCATCATCTAGATTATTGAACATCAAGTCCATAAAGTCCTCCTGTTGCTTCATAGCGCCAGAAACCATCTTGGTGTTTGTGCTCTTTCAACCATTTATCAACAATGGACTCCAATTACCTAGCAGTCATTTTCCATGGCCTTCTCGTGTCCACCAATATCCAAAAATCTCAAAAACGGTAGCCCATCAACCACCACAAATCTCCCAGTCATCTCGAAAAAATCCCTCAATGCTTGTCTTATCGTCCAGTCCTCTCTTCTTCCTCGTCTGTTGTCCCATGTCCGACAGATTTCCCAGCAATTATCCTTACGATCACGTTTAAGGTAATGTCCCCAAACCATCTCTTCATCTCTACGAGCACCCGCTTGTTTGAACTAATTTTGTTTCTCACCCATAATGAATATAACTCCTTTACCGACGTTCTAACCTCAGATTTGCGTACAATTTTGAAAATGTTAAGCGGACGGTTTGACAGAAGCTCTAGCGTGGCTATCTTGCGCACCTGACACCAATAAGGCCCGTATGTGGTCAACATCATCATGGCACCATCATAGGTCAAAAGCTCCGAGGAAAGAGTTCTTCGACGATTGGCAAAGGCTTTGTCATTGGTGGTCAAGCATTCCTTCGCAAACTTCCAGATGATAACAACCAGAACTCAATGCATGCCCATCTTGATGATGAAGATGGGTCCGAATTGGTCAGCCATAATGCCAAGAACTACGTGAGACGGTTGCCACCCTACTAGGAGATGAAGGTGGCCAATTACATGCCTCCCGCCTCCGGCTTCTATGACTGCCTTATTGGGAGAATTTGATCGTATACTTCTTGATGTCGGCCAGAAGATTTAAATAAAAACGAGGAACCTAACAAGGTGGCCGTAGCAATAGTTGGGAAAGATAGAGAGATGTCAATTGCGGGCAGCTTCGTTGTTGAGTAGTGGAAATCTGAGGATTTAGGAATGACGTATATAGATATGGACAGGCTTGTGTTCGCTTTAAACACAATAAGTGAAATAAGTGAAGCTTGAGATATACCAGCCTTTTTGCCGCAGTCTGAACCCAAAAGGATTTTTGCTGCTCTACATTTTTATGCCGACCATCACTCAAATGACTATTTTCTAAAGGTAAAAGATAATCAGGGGCATACGGGGTGTATAAGTTCGGTGCAGCACGGCAGTGAGGGACGGCTGTGCATGACATAATCTAGAGGAAAATGATAATAAGAGGCACATGGGTGTATGAAGAAATGGAAGAGTCTAAAACAAGGACAAAATTTAAGTGAGGGGTTTATAGATATTTTGCAATAGTCTTATCCTTAAATAAACGTTTTAAAGTATTAATTCATATGTGTGTAATAAATACTTGGTGTTTCAAATGTAAATATATCCCGTTGTTGCCAAGTAGCTATTTCTTTCAGTTGATTTGATATTTTGCTTCAAAAAAGGTTTTTAAATTATGTTCTGCTGTAAGAAGTATTAAATGTTTTGTGCAAACCAATGTTCTGAATATAATTGTAAATAATTTTTTAAAATAAGAAAAAGTTATGGTAATAAAAAATTAAAAATTTTGAATTATAAAATTTCAATTCAAACTCATCTAAATACGTTCAATTTTTTGATACTTTTGTAAGTGTCGCAATAATAGTGTAATATTATTTTATGTTAACCAATCTCACTTAAATATTTTCCCTCCATATTAAGTTAATTTGCAATTCCTTAAAAATGTCCTGGATGAAGTTGACAACCAAAAAAATGAAGAAAGCTTACAATGACCATGGCTTTCAAGACCGTGTCAGCATCATAACCATCATAACCGGCAAAGCTTTTGCCATCGAAATGGAAAGCAATACGTCCATGAAGTTCCTCTCTCCTATGTCGTCGCCTAAAGCCCCATTTCACTTACGCTCTTCCAACCATTGTTCTATAATATAGTCGAACACTTTTAAAGTCCTCTTCATTGCTTTTTCATGCAAGGTCGAGCCATCCAAAAAGGGGAAAAGTGTCATTCGGTAGAGGCATAAACACATAATGGAAAAATTCCCACTCACTTGCTGGCAACGACAAGCCTGATCATTCCCATCACCAAAGTGCATCTTACGAACGACCATCCTAAGAATTACCTTTAAATTAACGTCCGCAAGCCACTATTTTAGATCAACCATAACATGAGCAGCATCATCTTTGTTGACCGTCCAAGTGCTCCTTTATGGAGGACTCACTTCTTCAATTCTAACATGCTTGAGCAACTCAACGAGGCTGTGTTTTTTTTTTTCTTTTAAAATTTTTGAAGACTAAGTATGATAATATTAACTGCAATCTACTGTACAAAAAATATACATAAACCCTCAACAAAAAGAGGATAATCTCATGCATACAAGGCTAAAAAATGATGCCTCTAGCCTCTCTTGAAACCCAAACCAAAAGAAAACCCACATCACAAGGCAAATCCTAGAAGCATGATACCAAGCAAATCCATCAACAATAGGTAAGTCAATTCTTACACCCATGCAATGAAGTCAGTACTCTTAAGTAATCCATGCTTTACCACCACATTTGCAAAAAAGTTGCATTCCTATGGTCAAAAGACAAAGAAAAGTTAGTCTTTGATTTTATTTTTAATATCTCTAAATATCGATGTAAACTTCTAAGGTCTTCTTTTCTTGGTATTAATCCAATCAATTATCATACTTAAGTTACTTTTAATGGTTAGAAGGGCATTGCTTGCATCTTGCCACTAACTATAATATGATTGCTTGCCGAATTGCCAACAGCTCTGCTTCATTAATACTCTCCTCTACTATTGCTTTTGAGAATAGACAAATCACTATCCCTTCATAACCTTGCAATACACCCCCTATATCAGCCACCCTTAGCAACCTTATCATAGTAGCATTAATATTGAATTTGAAGGAGCCCTTCGATGGTGCCTCCCTTGTAAGAAAAATAGGATGAATCTTGTGTTTCCCCACCATTCTAACATCGCTAAAACTTATTAGAAAATCATCGCATGAAAGGGTGTGCATCAGCCACTTAGTCTTCATCCACCACCACATCTTAGTGTGCACCAAGTCACATATTTTCACCATTAAGAAAGATTTACTAACAAAATAATGCTTGTTCCTTGCTAGCCAAATAGACCATGTACTCATGTAGAATCCCATCAATTAGATCTCTTTTGACTTACATCTATGCCCTCGATCACACCATGAATTCCATACCTACTCCAATGATTCTAGGACCACCCATGAGATGCCCCACTAGCCTAAACATTTGCACCACACAAACTAGATAGAGGTACAATGAAAAAATAGGTGGTTGACTAATTCCAGCACTGTCCTACAAATCTCGCAACTCATGTCTAAACTTTCCTCTCCTTTGGCCAATTTAAGGCACTCCTTGACTAGTAACCTCTCCCTTATTAACTACTAAACGAAAATCTCTTCCTTTGGTGAAGCTAGCTATTGTCGCATGCAAGACAATGTAATGTCATACAACACCCTTTGATGATCCATTACATTGCAAAATAACTTCATAGTGAATACATCATCCCTTTTTGCTCACCAAATTAACTTGTCTTCCTCTGTGCATGAGAGACATTGGTATTCAACACCCACGTGAACTCCATGAGTAGCCCTTCCTCCTAATTAAATAACCTTTAATGCCATGGGATGTTCCATTCCCACCTATCACCTACGCATTGTCCGAAGCTATGTATTGGACCTTCTTTTAGCCTTGTTAGAGCAAAAGGATAGGGTAACCATTAGGCTAAAGTCAAATCTTTAATGCAAACCTGATTCCAAAAGTTCATCCTCTTACAATCCCTTATCAAGTATCTAAAGTTGGATTTTATAACACTCATATGAGTGGTTCCTCTTTACCATTTGGAACACACCACTCTCCATACTAATGTCATCTGTGAGCACCTTATGGCCCAGCTCATGTCTCTCCATATCCTACCTTGAGAACTCTTACCCAAAGTGCTCCATCTTCATTTTCCACTAGCCACAACCACTTTATCAGTAGCCCACTATCCCTCAATCTTCCAATGCCAAGCCCCTTTGTATCTTTTTTATACACATGAGGCCCTATTCCACCTAATGTATGCATTTGCTACCCTTTTGGTCACTAGAGAAGAAGTATCATTAAATCTTCTCTATCTGTCATTCCACTTGTTTTGGCATAAAACATAGACATAAAGTAAATTGGGAAGGACTAAATACATGACTTGAAAAGGACTAACCAACCCACCTTAGATAAGAATCTGGCTTTCCACATTGCTAACTAACCTTTCATCTTTCAAATGATGGGGTCTCATAAGCCTTACACTCTTAAATTGACCCTAAGTGGAAACCTGAGGTACTTTATAGGAAGTGAACCCACACTACATTTCTAGTACTTGGCCCACTACTAAATCTTTACTTCGTACCCCATTACTCCATATATGACACTCTTAGTTAAATTAATTTTTAGCCCTACATAACATTGGAAGCATATGAGAATTTTTTATAATTCTTTTTAAGTGGATATGAAAAAATTGAAACTACTAGTAAAAAAGCACCAAAGTTCATATATCATTAGGTGGATCAAATTAGTTGGGGAAATCTAAGTAACCAAACAATGTAAGTTTCCTTTCTTAATTGGTTAGTATATAGATAAAGTCTACTACAATGTTGTAAATATGAATACTTACCACTTATTGTTTAGGTGACCTTGGCAATTTGATGTTAATGCTTAGCACTTAAGCTAAAAGAATATCTACAAGTATAGGGAGGTAAAATATACATTACTGCTTATAATAGGAGGATCCCAAACCAAAACTTCTCAAGTGAAAGGGAGGATTTTTCTAACAATTACCTATTTAAATCAGGAGATTGAAAGTGGTAAAGGTGAAGCAACTAGTGGCATAGGGACAAAGCTTTTATAATCAATTAAGTTATTGTTGAATGAATTTAGTGAAATTGTACTAGATAAGTTACTAAGTGAGTTGCCACCAATGTGTAACATCCAATATGAGTTGATTTAGTTCCTAGAACTAGTTTGCCTAACCTACCACATTATTAGATGAGTCTTAAAAAGAGTAAGATCCTAACAAAGAAGGTAAATGTGTTGCTGTGAAAGAGGTATATCAAAAGAGAGCTTAAACCTATATGTAGTACCAACTTTGTTAACTCTAAAGAAAGATGACAATTGTTAGTTATATATTAATAATTGAGTCATCAATAACATTACTATTAGGAACAAATTTACAATTCCTAAACTAGATAACATGTTAGACAAACTCGATGTATCCATGGTGTTTTCAAAGATTGATCTTCAAAGTGGTTATCATCATATCAAGATCAATCCTAAAGACGAGTGGAAAACTACATTCAAAACTCAATATGGTCTTTATGAATGGCTAGTGATGTAATTTGGACTCTTTAACACCCCCAACACCTTTATGAGGTTGATAAACCAAGTATTGAACCCTTCTTTAGCAAGTTTATGGTTATATATTTTGATGATATTCTTATTTATATTCAAACAATGAAGGATCATGTTTTATACTTGAGAAAGGTTTTAGTGATATTGTAGGAAAATAAGCTATATGTGAATTTGAAGAATTGTAGATTCATAATGGTTACTTTTTGTGGGGTATATAGTTAATTCTAATTTTATCCAAGTTGCCAAAGAGTGCAAATAATTTGAAATTGGCTTACTCCAAAAATATTAAGTGACATGTAGAGTTTTCATGACCTAGCAACCTTTTATCGAAGGTTCATTTGCAATTTTAATGCCATTATGACACCTTATATTATGTGTCTTAAGAAAAATAAGTTTTAGTAAGGATATGAAAAAGAAAAATATTTTGCTCTCATTAAGGAGAAATTATTTACTACTTCAATGCTAGCCTTGCTTACCTTTGATAAGCTATTTGAAGTTAAGTGTAATGCTAGTAGAGTTAGAGTTCATGTTGTTCTTTCTCAAGAAAAGCAACCAGTTGCATATTTTAGCAAGAAAATCAATGAGCTTCGATTAATGTGGTCAACATATGATAAGAAATTTTATACAATTATAAGAGCTTTAAAGCACTAGGAACATTACTCAGTAGGACAAGAGTTCATCTTATATTTTAATCACCAAGCTCTAAAGTATCTTCATAGTTAAAAGTGAATTAGTAATGATATGCATGCTAAGTGGTCCACTTTCCTACAAAATTTCTCTTTCAATCTATTACACAAGGCAAGTCAACAAAATAAGGTTGCTGATTCTTTAAGTAGGAGAGCATCATTTTTAATCACATTAAACAATGAGATAATGTGCTTTGAATCTCTTCGTGAATTGAATAAACATGATGAGGACTTTGAAATAATTTGGGAGAAGTGTATTTAAAAGTATCTTGCTGATAATTTTCATATTTATGATGGATATTTGATGCGTGGAAATCAACTATGTATTCCTTGATCTTTATTAAGGACAAAATGGTTTGTGATTTGTATGAAGGTTGTCTTAAGGTCATCTTAGGCATGAGAAGACAATTTTTATCATCTAAGAGTGATATTATTGGCCATAGTTGAAGAAGGATATTGGCAAATTTGTCTAATGGTGCTATATTTGTCAAATAACCAAGGGTCAGTTGCAAAATACCAAACTCTTTATGTCTTTGCATGAAAGTGGTTTTAAAGGTCATTTTAGGCATGATAAGATAGAGTGATATTATTGGTCACAGTTAAAGAGGGACATTGACAAATTAGTCCAATGTTACTATATTTGTCAAATAACTAAGGGTTAGTCACAAAATGCCAAACTCTATATGCCTTTGCATGTCAAGTCAATATTTAGGAAGATTTGCTTATGGATTTTATTTAAGGTAACATAGTATGAATTTTGTATTTGTTATTGTTGACAAGTTTTCCAAAATGGGTCATTTTATTCCTTGCAACAGGGCCTTTAATGCCTTTAATGTAACTTGATTGTTCTTTAATAAGGTAGTACACCTACATAGAGTGCCCAAATCCATCACTTCCAATTGTGATACCAAGTTTCTTAATCATTTTTAGATTAATTTATGGAAGTTGTTTGATTTACTCTTGAAGTTCAACAATAGAACTTACTTTTAGATAGATGGTCATATTGAGTCACTCAATAGGACTTATGCAATCTTATTCAAAGAATTTATGGAGACAACCCAAAACATTTGGACTTTTCCTTGACTTAAGTAGTGTTTGTCTACAACAGTGCAACTCATATTGCTATAAGGAAGTCTTCTTTCTCTATTGTTTATACTAAATATCCATAACATGCTTTGGATTTGGTTAAACTTCCTCAATGATGGTGTTCCTTCACAAGGAGCAGTTTCCCATTCGTTCCTACACCAAGTTTCAACCTAAGAAGTATCATCTCGTTGGTTTCTATTCAATTGATAAACCTCTCTAATTAGAGTTTGACTTGAACTCAAGGTTAAGTTTTTTCCAAGTGAAGGGGACTAATGTATAACAAGTAGCCCAAAACTTTATGAACTAAAGGGACACTCAAATGCTTAAAGGAAAATTCTAGAAGACTTATTTCCTAAATATAATTCCACTATTCAAACATTATGTGAAACTATTCAAGAATTTTGCTAACTATTTAGACAATTTTATTTTGTACTTTTAGGTATTTCCTATTTCATTAAATATTTTTCTAATTAGTCATTAAAGTGTTTTCCCATTTAGAATACAATATTTTCTCAATTAGTTAGATGGTTTCACTTATCAATGTATAAGTTTAAAAGCTACTATATCCTAAAGAATAAATATTTCAATAAAGGCATTAACTTTATCTATATCTTTCTTTTTGAGAAATATTGTTTTTTTAGGCTTAATTGTATATTAGCCTTGTTTTTACTTTGGAATTGGATACTAACCAAGCCAAGGTGATGTCGTTTAAGGATATGCGAAAGATGAGGTAATTGAGTTTATGCTTCTCTTAACTTGCCACATCAAGAGTGTAGGGTTCATCAATCATACTCATGAGGACTGTGACATGACAACCAAACCCATTATTGAGATGGGTGCATTAAAGATCCATATGATATTTAGAAAGGAGAATGAGGAGTCACCCCAAACCCCACTAATCAAGCTATACAATCTAGACACTATTTATGGGTAACTAGGAGGATTAGGAGATTCCTTTATCACTTGTGTTTAATTTTAATTATATTTAATCATAATGAGTTACTTATAGTCACATATATATTTATTTTAAATATAATAAATTAAATAAATTAGTTTATAGGAAAAATTAAAAAATCAATGATAACTCCAAAATTTTATATATAATGACTCAAGTCCTTACATTTGAAATGAACAACAAATGTTTACACTAACTTGGACCACCATAGCTCAAAAGAGATTTGATTGGTACCTTATCTATCTCACTATCCAACTCATAAATCCCATTCTTTTTTTTATGTGGCAGGTATCATAGTGTATTAGTTAAAGACCTTTTAGGCAACCAATCCATCAATGTTTGATTCATGTCATATTTTTTAGTATGGAATTTGCCTTATGAATCTACATGTGCACCTACCCTATATGGAACCCAAAACTACAAAGAGTAAAAAAAAAAAAATAGAGAGAATTGGGTATTATGTGTTGAAGTAAATGGGATTAAGAGAGAGATAGTAAAAAAAAAAAATAAAAGAAAGAAAGAAAAGGTGAGATTACCTAGGTGTTCCTTGTAGAAGGAAGTGATGATTACGGTAGTTAAGGTGAGACTTGAGGATTAAAATACTTAGCAATTCCAAAGACTAATGTAAGCAATAAGACTATAAGGGAGCTAGCTGGTGAGAGCATTAAGGCAAAATTTGAAAGTGCAGCGACTAATAAGATAAGAGAACACCTTAACTAGCTGGTGGGTGATAAGGGACACTTTGGTTTCACTTGCAATGTACATCAACCAAGGAGCACTGAGAAGGAAGAGTGGCATTCTAAAAGAGAGTGATGCCTACTAAGCCCTTCAATTGGAGTGGTAATTTTGATTAATTGTGGATTTTGAGTTATTAAACGAGGGTGCTTGCTAATTGTATTCTCATTTTAAATAGTCAAATTTATTCACACATATTTTAAATAATTACTTAAATTGAGTTTTTTTATTTAAATATAATAAATTTTAAATAATTTAATATCTAATCTGTGTAAATTATATTAAAAAATTTTAAAATTTAAATAATAATATAATTTATTTGAGCAGTTAATCAAATCAAATATTTTTTTATTCAAATATGTTTTTTTTTTTATTTTTGAATTTTAAATAACTTTTAACTTAAATTATAAAAATTATATAAAAAATTTTTTAATTTTAAATAATATTAAAATTCAATTAAACAATTACTTAAATAGAATTTTTTTTATTTGAATCTAATATATTTTTATTTTTTAAAAAATTTTGTATAACTTGTTACTTTAATTATATAAATTAGATAAAAAAACACATAATTTAAATAATAATATGATTTATTTCAATAGTTATTCAATTAGACATTTTTTTATTAAAATATAACTTTTTATTTATTGTTGAATTTTAAATAAATTTTTATTTAAATTATAAAAATTATATATAAAAAAATATCTTAAATTTAAATAAAATAAGAATTTATTTAAATAAATACTCAACAAAAAATTATTTTAACAGTTAGTCAAATTTAATATTTTTAATTTAAATTTCACATATTTTACTTTAAGTAGTCATATTATTTAAGTATTAAATAACTAAAAAAAAAATTTATTTTACTCTCTTAAAAGGAAGTAAAATTAGATACTTTTCAATTTTAATTTATAGTTAAGTAATTATTCTTTTTTTTTTTTTTTGGGCTTGAAACTTTGTAAAGGCTCAATTTGTCTTAAGAGTAGTGGAGTCTTACGTGGAGCCTGCTCGGTACCTTTTTTTTTTTATGCATCAATTTATTTTGTATATAAACACATCACATTATAAGATTTAATGATTTTTAATGATTGAGGTCATGCTAGATTAGATTTGCTATCAAAATATTTTACATTCACTAAATGATTATTTTGTAAAAATTGAATATATATGAAATTATACAAAATTAAGAATTTATTTAGATATCAATTCTTAGGTAAAAACAAATCTCAAATATGTTAAAAGAAATTTTTGTTTTACAACTAAAATTTATTGTGTATCACAAAATGGAAGGATACAAAAAAAAAAGAGAGAGAGAGAGAGACTAAACAAAATAATAGAGTATATATGCATACAAAGATATAAAGATATAGATTACCTAATAAATGGATTAAACAAAAGAAGTTTTACCATTATGCACATATATGAAAGTGAGCAAACATATGCACATCATCCTCCATGACTTGGCATTTATTTGTGACCTCATTAACTCGAGCCCCTTTGACTTTAATTAGACATACAGGTGAGATGGTAGGCGTGGTTTGAGAACAACCTCCAGCGAGGTCTTTTTGAGGTTGGTTATTCGAATGCTCCCACTCATATCAACTGGTTCACCCAACGGGGTTGCAAAATAAAACCCTTTTAGGAACTTAGCAAGAGTTAGCTGCAAAACTTGAAGAGCAAAAGTGACTCCAGGGCACATTCTCCTGCCACTGCCAAATGGTATAAACTCAAAATTGTGACCCCTAAAATCCAAATCTTTGTGGGTCGTCAGAAACCTTTCCGGTTGAAACCCGCCAGGATTAGACCATACACGTGGGTCTCGAAGGATCTTCTGGATATTAACGAGAAGTGTTGTGCCTGCTGGAACATAGTAGTCACCTACGTTGTAGTCTTCCATGGACTCGTGCGGCACTGAGAGGGGCACAGCAGGATACAGGCGCAATGTTTCCTTGACGACGGCTTGGAGATATACCAAGTTTTTTGAGTCGAATTCTTCTACCTGCCTAGTTCTACCGACGTGGGTGTCCAATTCAATTTGGACCTTGTTCAGTGCATCGGGGTGATTAAGTAGCAAAGGTAGAGCCCCCATGTTAGAGTGACGGACGTCGTATCTGAGGCAGCCAAGATAAGAGTCTGCAAGTTGATCAACAAGAAAGCCCATGTAGTAATATTGTCGGACAGAAAGATTCTTTCTCCTAACATATCATTTTGCATCTTTGCCTAGATAGATTGGGTCTATTAGATCCAAACCAACGGGAAAAAGTCATTTATTCAATCTGCAAATTAGGATTTTGATTACACCACTAACTACCTGGTCCAATAATAGGCTTATCTATCTAGAGTCTCCAATTCTACTTCTTACAAACAAAATTTACATAGATTTGGTAGTTGTTACTTGTTTATGGGTATTAATCATAGGAGATAGCTTGGTTTGTCGTTGTAAGATAATTAATATTGGATCTTGATTTTTGCTACATAAATTTGGAAAGCACCATAACTTACATTTTCATAAAATTTCGTTAAAAAAAAAAAATCTTTTAATTCAAGAACACAAAAATGGCTCAACTAATTACACTTTTGGTTTATTTAAAAGATTTTCCAATTTAATTAATGTTGAATGTTGCAAATGCTTCTTTTTTTTCTTTTCACCTTATTTCTCGATTGACATCAAAATTATTTATAGTAAATATTTAAAAGATAAAATCACCATTGCAATAGAACTTGTTATTACCATATGTGTATATAATTTCATTAATTAAAAATGTTAACTGCAACACATTGTAAATGTTAATTATTATTGATGCCCTAAATGACTTTAAAACTTAAATAATGAATTGTGATTATTCTACCTCTATGTGGGCAGGGCAAAGTTAGGCCGAAGCCCATGCATAAGTGAGTCAGGCCGAGACTGAAAGGAAAATTTCAAGTCCTGGCATGAAGATGGAAGCTAGGCTCCAAGTATACCAAATGAAGAAAGCTATAAATAAACACTATAATTAATGCGATAATTAAAATTTTTCTTAATTGATATTGTGCAATTTTACAAGCATCGGATCAGGGTTTTTAACTCATAAATTTCGACCGAAAACAATTCGTACGGAAAGCGCAAAAATCAATTTATCTGTGTCAGGAGGTGGAGCACAACGTGGACGAAAGGTGTTGAGATGTAGACAGGTGCCTAAAATCCATGACAAGATGATAATGGTTATATAATCATGGAGGTCATTGAAAATTTTGTAGATGCACTGGGCAGATCAGGCAGCTCTGCTTCCGCAGAAGCATGATTATTAATACCACACCATCTTTCTGGATCGCTGCAATCGGTACCCTGCAAATAACTGCCACGGTTATGACAACTATATAGTCTTTGACAGCTGGGCTATGGTCCACGTAGCCCGTGTTGGCTGTTAGGCCACCTGCTATGTCGACACAAATGGTGTAATGGCATTAAGAATTTTTAGGAACATTTGGAGTTTTTTTTTTTTCTTTTCTTCTTTTAATCAGGGTAGTCATTTCTGTAGCCGATCTAATGCCAAGCACTCAATTCTTTTTTGTTAAAATTTCTGGTTGGAATTTCAAGGCCACCACCTGTGGATTGGAACTAAATATTGGAATCACTTCTTTTTTTTTCTTTTTCTTTTTTTAAATTTCATCTTCACACAACTATATTTATTGGACTTGATGTACCCAAAAAAATAAAAAATAAGACTTGAAAACTCATGACGAGTTACATCATTGTAACCCTAAGTATCAAATCTTTGTCAACAAGAGGAGAAGCACATTCACTTTATTCTCTAGATTAATTCTTAAGATTGAAGCTTATTAATTTGTGAAAGGTTGCTCCATGATGAATTTTGACATCAAATATATTCAAGCGGCTTTTATCGTCTAATCTATCAATTCTACAATTAAAACCTAAAGTCAGGCGCAATTTTTAGAAACCAACTTGTTGAATAAAATGAATTTTATATTAGCCAAGTTCTCTTTTATTGTCAGGTGGGGATATCTATCCTTAAACATAAATGAAAAATTAATGACACATGTGTGGCAAGTATGGAATGCATAGTTTCATGTCTGGAAATGATTAACCTGGTCACCCTTTCCTCCTGAAAAATTAACTGAGGCGAAAACCCATACAAAGCTTCAGTGTAATAAAAAAAATAAAATAAAATAAAACTATATATATATATATATATATAACTATTATCTACATTTTAGTGTGTAAGAGTCCTTTACATTAAAATACCAGTTTAATGAAATATGTAATAGTCTTTGGGGGTGAAAAAAAAAAGGACATTAACCATACATTATCATTATTCATGTTAAATAATAATTATGATGGGTCATAAATATATATCTTATAGACTTGTTTAATTCTAATCTTAACAATAAGAATCAATTTTAATAGTTTTTTAAACTTGACTTGAAATAAGCAATAATTTTTTTTTTTTATAAAAAAAAGTCTATATTTACAATATAAAGTCAACAAAACTCAAAATTAATGTTTTGAAAATCAAATCAGGCTGGCCAATCAAATTAGTTCAATTGTGAAGGATTAGATTATCAATTCCATTTAAACTTAAAAATTAGACAAAACTTGAGCAAATCAATAACTAGTCAAACCTATGAAATAGGTCAAAATTGGTAGAAAAAAAATGAAAAAGTTAAAATTGGTTCAATTTGTGGTTAGATTAATTTTGGTTTAAATATAAAAAATTATGAATTGAGCTCAAAACATTGTTTAACTAATAATTGGATCCTAAATTTAATTCAAATTTGTAATTATATTATAAATATTATGTAAACTTTTAATTTAGTTATTAAAACTAAAAACTTAATAATATATCAACATTTTTTATAGTTTTTTTAAAAAATATTTAAAATTAACTATTAAACATGACTTTTAGTCAAAATATATCATATATAATTTTTATTTTTTAATTACTTTTATAAATATCTATTTATTATAAAATATTAATTTTACCTATTCAAACTTCAATTTAATTTATTGAATATGTTTAACCTTAAACTTTTAACTTTCTCAATTTAATGATTGGTTCATTTTTCAAAACATTGCTATGAAGTGGAAATTAAAAAAATAAAATAAAATTGGTTAGAATGTCTAAACTATATGGGCATAAATATTTTCGCCACATTCAATTGACATTAAAATGCAAACAATAATAAAGTTGCAAAGCAATATCCATTTTGATGCAAGGATTGAATTTAACCTACTTCCATCTAAGGATATCTATACTTGTAACTAAGGATAACTCTACACGGGTTGGGAACCTGTAATGATTAATGGGTTGAGATGTCTCACTAATGTTCACAATAATTTCTTGTTGCTTTTTTTCCATTTTTTGTTCATCAAAAAATATTACTAGTTTAAATTTTTGAACTTTATATTTAGGTGTTAAGAAGGCTCGAAAGTAAGAAAGAATATTATTCAAGAAGCCCAAAATGTAACATGGTTTAATTTGGAATACAAGACAATCACATCACCAATGAGTTCTCCTAAGTCCTAATAAATCATATATGGATAGGATTCAAGCCTCAATTAAGGAATTGAAGGAACAAATGTAGCAAATAGTATAATTATTCGCTAAAGGAAATACAACTGTAGGGGACATAGTTTCTCATGAAAGCTCTCATGCCTTGGCTGATGGACAATTTTAGATAACCCTAATGTTGAGAAATTTTCTAGCACCCTTCATTGACTCTCAATTAGTCATGCATCTTTTTTTCATAACAAATAGTAACTGGGTGGTCATTGAGCACCAAAATATATGCATCAAACATCACTCAGGCACATCACCTTATTGAAGTACAAAGGCATAAGAAGTATAGAGTATTTCATGAAATAGAAGATCAATCTCTTATAGGAGGAAGTTAAAACCATCAAAAGGGATGGTGTTCATGCTTTCCTAAGTGCATTGAATCTCTGTTTTGGCTCAAGATGTAGTCCTCCCATCAAAATTCAAGGTTTTAGAGATTGAAAAGTATGACAAGATAGGGCCACTTTTAGACCACTTGATCATGTACATATGAAAGATGACAGAATTTAATCAACCCATTAAAAATTTTAGTAGACCAAATAAAATAAGAAAAAAGATAAATTATGGAATTATTTTGTACATTTTGATTGAACATTTATTCAATGTAGTTATATATGTTTTCTACTTGTTGAAACAATATTGTACCTACATTGAAAAAATATTAAAATTTTTAGAATCAAAATGTTTAAAATAAATCACTTATTTTTTGAGTCAAATACAATTTTTAATAGGTGACTAATTTCAATCCAAAAATGTAGTTTAGTGAAATAGCAACCAAAGGTTTAGGATTAAAATGACAAAGTAAAAAGGCAGTACTTTGTTGGAAGAGATGTGATATACCATGCTACACAACTATTATACTATAATTAAAAAGTTCAAATGACTTGTAACCATGTGTAGTCCTATCTTAATCCAAATGTTATTCTTGTACTAAAGTATTTTGAGCTGATAAGTTGGACTTAATTTGATTGGTTGCAAAGCAAACCTCTTTGGAAATAGAACACATTTGAACTCCCACTCTCGCAAATTCTTATTAAATATGTCGAGGAACAACAAAAAGGAAAAAAAGACTTATAAGCTAAGTTTTACCATTTGACTGCTTAAATCAATAGGATTGGCAATTACCTACTATTTGCTTTATTTTATTTACTTTATTTTATTATTCTTTTCTTTTTATCTTTATTTGCTTCATGTTTTATTGGCAAAAAACGTTGAAATTAGTATACAAAGTCCATCAAACATAATGGGTAAGGAAGCCGAGGGGGTAGGCATTGTACTACATTGTAAACAACATATAAACACAAGATGAATGAATCATGTGATCTTGGTCATTAAGTCAACATTTCTCACACGGTCAAAATTGTATATTGGTAGGCATTTTTATGTTATTTTTATTTTAAGTATATATTACTACATGTTTATGTGTCATTTTTATCTCAAATATGTAGAAAAAAAATAGAGTTGATTAAAAAGTAAGTGATTGATATGAGATTTATTTATTTATTTTAGATCGTAGTTGCTTAAGAAATATGTAAAAGAATGGATTAAATAAAGAAAGAAAAAAATCTTATATAGAATAAAAAGAAAAAAGAGACAATTGTTATTGTTATATCTAAAGATAACAAGAGGATTTTAAATTTTTTTTTTTTTTAAAATAAAGACAATGAAGAGAAGAGAAAATGGAACATTGTTGATTCACTATAATGAATAAGATGACGTTTTACATATGATTGTTGTAATCTGTACCTTTACAGAAAATTTAACATGATAATCCTTTTGCTTTCTCAATTTAGTCTTGTATTATTACTTTTTGTTCTAATTTATATTTGGAAAAATTTTCAACTCATTAAAAATTGTAATTGATTAAATAAAATACATGAAAAGAATGAGAATTTATTGAATCATTGTTTACATTTTGATTGTATATTTATTCAATATTATACCTACATTGAAAAAATGTTTCAATGTTTAGAACTAAAATATTTAAAACAAATCACTTATTTATCAAGTCAAATATAATTTTTAATGAGTGATCACTTTCTATCAAAAAAATGTAATAAACAGAAATAACAACAAAATATATGAGATTAAAATGACAAAATTAAAAGATACAAAACTACTTTAAACAAATCTATAAGGATTTGGATTAAAATTTGACTTATCCCAATAAAGCTCATAAACACCTCTAAGAAATTGAGAAATTAATTTAGTCTTGTTTGATCACTGTATTATTATTTTAATTTTTTATTATTTTATTTTTACTTTTTGTACATATGTTGTCCACAATTATTTTTTAAATTTTTTTTAATAATTATTATTAGTAAAAGACATAGAAGATCATAGAGAGAGAAAGAAATGAGTAAACTAAAAATTTTAAGCCCAAGCTTCCAAATAATTAATATATGTGTAAATTTTGTTTGTTCATTTTAAGTTTTCTTAGTTGCCCATCAAAACAAAATTTTATTTAAGGAATAATTTTAATAATTTTTTGTATCATTTTTATTTTATTTTTAAATCTTTTTTATCAATTAATTATTATTTTATTAACTTTGTCTTTACAAATTCATAAGCACTATGATTTGTTTTAAAATACAATACCCATAAAATTGATTGGCCGTGGCTTCGGAAAACCCTATACGGATAAGGTTACTATAAAAGTGCTACTACATCGACAACCTCCATGTACCGCCCCCATGTACAGGGAACTGGCACAGCAGCCCCACACGTTATTTCTATTTTTTTTCTCAAAAAATAAGAAAAATGTACAAATAGATGGATTAAATGTACAAAAAGAACAATAAAATTTGTATAATCATTCTTCATGTAAATTTAATCGAATGCATATTTTATTGTATTTTAAAAATAATATATAATAAGGTGAGTGCAGCTATTTGTACAGTATAATTTTTCTTTTCAAAAAGGAAAAAAAGACGTGAATCCTATATGGGGCCACACGCCTAATCGGTTGTCTCAGGTTCGTTTACCTAACATTTCCTTTACTTTAAAGGAGGTGCATGCACCTAAAAAACCAAGGTGGTTGTCTTCTTCTTTTTCCTATCTAGCACCAATTCAAGATGTCAACATTCATGAGTCTTGGGTGCAGAAAAGGACGTGTACACAAAATCTGCAAGTTGAATAAAATCCAAGTGATTAGCTTAATTTAAAGATGTTTTACTTAATCCAAGATTTCTGAATAACGTGTTACTTAATAGCCAAAGAAATCAAAAAGAAACAATCTCAAATAATTACTCAATTCAAACGTTTAACTATTTGCTTCTTTAAGTTCATTTGCTTCATTTTATTTGGTGGCACACATAGTTGAAATTAGTATAAAAGGTCCCATCAAACATAGTGGGGAAGGTAGTAAATAGCATTATACAAATGGGAGGAAAAATGAATATTATCATCTATGTACTGAAGTCAGCATTTTTCATGCTATCAAACTTATATATTGACATGTGTTCCCCTATCGTTTTTATTTCAAGTATTTAAAAGAATGAGTAAATTAAAAAGTAAGTGATTGACGTGAGATTTTAAGAAAAATATATCTTAAACAGAACGAAAGAAAGAAGTAACAAATCTTACTGCTTTATTCAAAGATGATAAGAAGATTGAAAAAAAGAAAGCGGGGAGGAGGAGAAGAGGAGACAGAACATTGGTGATTTAAGATGATGTTTTACCAACGATTGCGGTAAACAGCTAAAAGTGTCTGAGAATAGACATGTAATCTTTTACGGAAAACATAACACAAGATACCCTTTTGCTTTGTCAATTTAATCCTATATTATTTCTTTTTTCCTAATCTAATTTTGCATGGTAGGCTTCCAGTCCATAACCATATAATCCTCTCTAAACAGTAATTGCTAAAATTATCGTCACTGTCATCCTCTTCTACCATTTAAGCACTAAAAAGAATCTAACTTTATCACCAAATTGATTGCAATAGATGTTGGCCTCACAGCACTAAGAAGACTAAGTGGCATTTCAGAAGAAGAAAGTGGAGTCCACTAAGTTATTTTCTTGCAGTTATATTTTTGATTAAATGGAGATTTTGTGTTATTAACTCAATTGTATTAAATATATTATTACTTTAATTTTTGATTAACTAAATTTTAGTTTAGTTGGGGTTTGGAAATCTATAAAAACTCAATTTGACTTAAGAAGAAGTAAATTTTTATAGGAAATTTATTAAGTATTTTTTTATTGTAAATTTAATTTATATATAAATATATTACGTTATAAGATTTGACATTTTTTTGTTAATAGAAATAATAGTAGATTAAATTTGATATTAAATTATTTTATTTTTATTAAATTATTATTTTTAAAATTTAGATAATATTTATAAAAATATACAATTAAAAATTTATTTGAATATAATTTATAAAAAACTTTAAAATGAGTTAAAAAAATTGTTTTTTAATTTAAAGTCAATGCGTCTTACAAAATTAAATGACACCAAAACAAAGATTAAACAAGAAAATAGAGCAAATATGCATATACAAAGATATAGATTATTTAATGAAAGAATTAAACAAAAAAAAAATACACAAAATACAAGAATCAAATTGAAATTTATTGAAAAAAATTATGAAAATTGATGAAAACTCCAAAATTTTGTATATAATGACTTACGCCCCCACATATGAAATAGACAAAGGGCTTCTACACTAGCTTTGATCACCACAATTTGAAAAAGATTTAATTAATACTTTATTTATCTCACTATTTAACTCATAAATCTCATTCTTTTTGACACGGGGGTATCACATTGTATTAGTAAAAGACTTTTTGGCCAACCATTCCAATAATGTTTGATTTTGATTGGGAGCAAAGTGTTTAACTTCATGTAATTTAGGTACATATTTTTTAATGTGGCATTTGTCCTACAAATCTACATGTGCATTTGCCTCTATATGGAACCTAAAATCACCAAGAGTAAAAGAAAAAATGAGAATTGGTTACTAGGAATTGAAGTAAATGGGATGGAGAGAGAAATAGTGAAAGAAGAGAGAGAGATTGCCATGGTCTTTCTTGAAGAAAGAAGTGACGATTTAATTTGGGCCAAGTGAGGCCGAGTAGCACTCTAGAAGAGAGTGATGCCTACTTAGCACTTCACTTGGAATTGTAATTTTGATTAATTTTGAGTTATTAAATGAGTTGTATTAGATATATCATTATTTTAAAATTTTAATTAACTAAATTCTAATTTACTTTGGGTTTAAAACTTTGTAAAAGTCCAATTTGGCCTAAGAGTAATAGAGTCATAGGTGAAGTCCACTAAGTACTTTTTTTTTTTCTATTTGTTACCTCAAATCATAAGATTTAATGATTTCTATTGATGGAGGTAATATAGATTAAATTTGCTATTAAAATATTTTATATTTATTAAATAGTTATTTTATAAAAATTAGATAATATTTATAAAAATATAAAAAAGTTATAATTTATTTATTTATCAATTTAAAAAAATTGTAAAATAAAATAAAATAAATTTATTTTTTACAATTAAAATTTATCGACAAAATTAAAAATATACTAAAATAAAAAAATTAAATAATTAAAAAAAAATATATACATATAAAAATTCGGATTACTTAATTAATGGATTAAACAAAAAAAGTTTTACAAATATGTACATGTCAAAGTGAGCAAACATATTCGCATATTATCCTCCAATGACTTCGCATTTATTTGTAAACTTATTAACTAAAACTCCTTTGACATTAATTAGAAATACAGGTGAGATGGAAGGCGTGGATTGAGAAGAACCTCCAGCGGGGTCTTTTTGAGGTTGGTTATTCCAATGCTCTCGCTCATATCCATTGGTTCACCCAATGGGGTTGCAAAATAAAACCCTTGTAGGAACTTACCAAGAGTTAGCTGCAAAACTTGAAGAGCAAAAGAGACTCCAGGGCACATCCTCCTGCCACTGCCAAATGGTATAAACTGAAAATTCTGACCTCGGAAGTCCAAATCTTTGTGGGTCATTAGAAATCTTTCCGGTTGAAACTCGCCTGGATTAGACCATACACGTGGATCTCGATGGATCTTCTGGATATTAACGAGAAGTGTTGTGCCTGCTGGAACATAGTAATCACCTACGTTGCAGTCTTCCATGGACTCGTGCGGCACTGAGAGGGGCACAGCAGGATATAGGCGCAATGTTTCCTTGATGACGGCTTGGAGATATACCAAGTTTTTTGAGTCGAATTCTTCTACCTGCCTAGTTCTACCGACGTGGGTGTCCAATTCAATTTGGACCTTGTTCAGTGCATCGGGGTGGTTGAGTAGCAAAGATAGAGCCCATGTTAGAGTGACGGACGTCGTATCTGAGGCAGCCAAGATAAGATTCTGCAAATTGATCAACAAGAAAGTCCATGTAGTAATTGTCGGACAGGAAGATTCTTTCTCCTAACATATCATTTTGCATCTTGGCCTAGATAGATTGGGTCTGTTAGATCCAAACCAACGGGAAAAAGTCATTTAATCAATCAAAGGACATTAAAAAAAATTTCAAACTTATCACATAAGTAATTTTATTAATATTTTTAATAAAATAATTGCTTCCTTACCAACAATAATATTTAGGTGGCAACCAAAAAAAAAAAAATCATTATTCTTCTCTCCATTTGATTTATTTCAATGGGTCACCCAATAGTAAGTAAATAGAATGGGGTATGTTTTTGGTCAATACTAACAATTTATGACGTCACATCCAAAAGATATGTAAGACCAAAGAGGTCAAGAAGTGTCCAAAATGACTAATTCTTTTGCGTTCCAAAACCATTGCAATGACCATTCAATAGGGGACTTTTGAGGACAAAATGAAGAAATAAATAGAAGGAGATGGTGGATCGTAATTACCAGGCATGTAGCCTTGTTGACTGTATCCGAATCTCGACCTGAAACCACATCTGCATCGTCTAGAATATTGAGCATCAAGTCCATGAAGTCCTCCTCTTCCTTCATAACGGCAGAAACCTTCTTACGTTTGTGCTCTTTCAACCATTCATCGACAATGGAGTCCAATTCCTTAGCAGTCTTTTTCATGGCCTTTTCATGTCCGCCAATATCCAAGAATCTCAAAACCGGTAGCCCATCAGCCACCACAAATCTCCCTGTCATATCAAAAAAGTCCCTCAAAGCTTGTTTCCATCGTCCAGTCCTCTCTTCCTCCACGTCTGTTGTCATATATCCGACAGATTTTCCAACAATTATCCTTAAGATCACGTTTATGGTTGTGTCCCCAAACCATCTCTTCATCTCTACGAGCACCTGCTTGTTTGAACTATTTTTGTTCCTCTCCCATAATGAATATAACCCCTTTACCGACGTTCTAACCTCGGATTCGCGTACAGTTTTGAACATGTCAAGCCGACGGTTTGACAGAACCTCGAGCGTGGTGATCTTGCGCACCTGACGCCAATAAGGCCCGTAAGTGGAGAGCGCGAATAAGGCACGATCAAAGGTCAAAAGCTCCGTGGCAAGAGTTTTTGGACGATTGGCAAAGGCTTTGTCGTTGGTGGTCAAGCATTCCTCTGCGTACTCCCAGGTGCTAACAACCAGAGCTCGACGCAAGCCAACCTTGATGGTGAAGATGGGTCCGTATTTGTCAGCCATGTTGTCAAGAACAACGTGAGGTGGTTGCGGCCCTCCTAGGAGATGGAGGTGGCCAATTACAGGCCACGCACCTCCAGCTTCTGGTGCTGCCTTTTTGCAAGAATTTGGTTGGATACGTGGTGATTTCGGCCAGAGGAAGTAAAGAAAAACGAGGAAGCCTAACAAGGTGGCCGCAGCAAGAGCCAGGAAAGGCAGAGAGATGTCCATTGCTTGCAGCTTCGTTGTAGAGTAGTTGAAGTCTTAGTTAGGATTTCGGAATGACACGTATAGATATGGACAGGCTGGTGTTCGCTTAAACACAATAAGTGAAGCTTGAGATATATCAGCCTTTTTTCTCCGCAGTATGAACCCAAAAAAGGACTTTTGCTGAAAGTAAAAGATAATCAGAGGCATCAGCATGTACGTGTTTGGACGGCTGCGTATGACTTGACAAGTAAACATAAATTAAAAAAATTATCCTAAAATGTAGCTGCTAGATCTAGTCTAATAGTAACTCAAGTATTATTTGAGGGGAAAAGTCATAGAGTCGTTCAATTATTTCGTCTAACTGTCGTGTGAAAATGTTACCATACTTTTGGAATCATCTCGCTCTCTCTCTCTATTCTGTTATTTTCTCCTGCCTGTCAAAATGCGTCCTATCATGTCGCCTTGTGGGCGAACCGGAAAGCAATCACGACCCGCTAGCTTTTAAATTTTGAGAGGACACTCTCCCTCGCCCGCGGGCAATTTAGTGGGTGATTCTAAAGAACATATCCCTCCCAAATATTCTGCTTTTTAAGTGTGTATAATTATTAGTTAATTATATTGAGAGATTATTCACTTTAATTAAAAAAATAGAATGTAACATTTTTTTTTACCATTTTAAGAATTTTTTTCTTATTTTATCTTTTATAATTTATAAAAAAAAATTTATTATAATTAAATTTAAATTGATTGAATATTATTAAATTTTTATAATTATAATTATAGTATATTTTTATATATTTTATTTACAAATTTATAAAAAATTATTTTATAAATAATATTTAAATATTTTCTCAATTTCAACAATATATATTATATAAAAATTTCTAAATGATATTTTGTGCGCCTTACATTCTCTCGTTGTCTCATACAATATTATCTTATAAAATATTAAACCAACCAGTGGATTGACAGGAGTTATAATTTGTTTAAGAACAAATCCTAGACAAACTATTTGTACAAATGAGATGGAAAGCGTGGATTGGAGTCAAATGCTCTCTTTCATACCAAGAGGTCCACTGGGATGGTTCTTCAAGTCTCATTGTTTTACTTTACCTTTGACGGCCTAGGGTGTCCAACTCATTTTGGGGTTTTTTTTTTACTATTTTAGGAGCCATTATTGGGTGGATCTAGTCTCCTATGGATTTTGTGCCGTAAGTTGTGTGTTGTCACTAAATCCACAAGATTTTTTAATTTAAACTAATTATACAGGTAGAATAATTTATAATAATAAAATCAAAAATACAAATTAGATTAAAGAAATTAAAAATTTAGGTAATTTAATTTTTAAATTATTTTCATACTAAAAATAATTTTTTCAATATATTTTATTATGAAATAAAAAAACATTTACAATTAGTATTTAAAAATAATTTATAATCTAAAATCACATCAGATCAAAGAAACTCTTCTTTTCTATTTTTACAAACTTTATTCATCATGATAAAAATTTTATTCAAAAATTATGAGAAAACCACTTATATTCTAATAAGAATTATTTGAGATAATAATATATAATAATATATAATATCATTATTTACAAATTGGGTCACGTTATGATTGAATTTTTAATAAAAATATCATTTAAGAATAAGCTAATATGATTAATTGAGAAATTGTAGCATCCTCTCACTTTACTTGATTAAAATCTATTAATTATTATGTGTAAATGATAATAATAATTTTTTTTATTTGTAATTTCATTATAATACAATAATATGATAATCATTTATTTTCAATTTTTAATTTCTCCCGATATACCTATGTCTCTAACTCATATTTAGCATATTTTATAAAGCCATTTTTGGATGGACCTAATTTTGCATGGAATTTATGAAATATGGTTGTGTTAAACAATTAATGATAATAGTCCCTAAAGTTACCTTTCAAATACCTTACCTAATAAACAATTTGAATGTTCTTATTTAAACTTTCGTTAGGTTATGGGTTAGCTGATACTTTAACTGCGTTCACAACTTAATTCAAAATATATAATGTAAAGCAAATTAAGGACACACGAAATTTACGTGGTTCCGTCAATATGACATACATCCACGGTGGTAGGGACTCTCCCTTACCGAGACCATCCACTATACTTGAGAATTCTAATTACAATAGATGTCTTAATTTTCTACTCCTTTAATATTACAAATACTAAGTAAGTACAATACAAAAAATGTCACTTACTGTGTCTAACTTTCTTCTAACTTGTCTTGTCTCTATTGAATTAAAAGGCTGCTCCACTGCCGCTTAAAAATTCACCGCAATACTCTCTAACCTCTCTTGAAGAAATTTAGAAATACGTTGAGTTCTTTCCGATATTTCGCCGAATTCCTTCTCTATATTGTCTCACACAGCTCCTACTTTCACCGTTTCGGTCTCACCTGTCTCCTTGTCTCACGGCTCGCCTCACGGTTTCTGTTTTCGTCCAGCCCTTGTATCTGTCACCGTTGACCAGACCCCTGTTCTGCCGGATCTGTCACCGTCGACCGGATCTCCTTCTGCCGGATCTCTCACCGTCCCAACCGGCTCTCTCTCACGCTATCACTGGATCTCCTCTGTCCCAACCAGATCTCTCTCACGCCGTCGTCGGATCTCCTCTGTCCCAGCCGTATCTCTCTCACGCCGTCGCCGGATCTCCTTTGTCCCAGCTGGATCTCTCTCACGGCGTTGCCGGATCTCCTCTGTCCCAGCCGGATCTGTCACTGTCCCAGCCGAATCTCCTTCTGCTGTTGCCGGATCTCCTCCTGCTGTTGCCAGATCTCCTCTATCCCAGCCAGATCTCCTTCTGCTGTCGCCAGATCTCCTTCCTGTCCCAGCCGGATCTGTCACCGTCCCAGCCGGATCTCCTTCTGCTGTCGCCGGATCTCCTCTATCCCAGCCGGATCTGTCACCGTCCTAACCGGATCTGTCACCTTCCCAGCCGGATCTCACGCTGTCACCGGATCTGTCACCGTCCCAGCCGGATCTCACGCCATCGCCGGATCTCTCACCGTCTGCCAGATCTGTCTCGCCGTCTGGTCTGCCAACTGCTGGTGTGCCGATTTACTCAGCTGCCGACTGCTGGTGTGCCGGTGGTGTTTGTTTTTCCAACTGGCCACTGTTCTGCCGTGTATAATTTTTCTCTCTTCCAATGGCTTCTTCTTTGGTCGGCTGGTTGTCTAGGTTTTCTGTCCGTTTTACTCAATTGCCCAACACGTCTTTGTCTTGTTGTCTTCCGATAGCTTTTATATACTCCTTCATGAAACCCCAATAGGGCTTACTTGTGGCGAATTTACTGTCTTACCCTTTTCATGTGACTTTTACGTTTTTGCACACTTAAACCTAATTGACAATAATTACAATCTATACAAAACTGTGAGAACAACAAAGGAAGAAGTAAATATTAAGCAACCTTTAGGTTTTGAAGGCATTAAATATTAAAATCATGTGTTTAAGTTCTTTAAAGTCTTGTATAAATTAAAACAAACTCTTAGAGTTTGGTATGGGTGACTTAGCTCTTTTCTAATTAAAAAAGACTTCTCAAAAGGTAAGTTAGACATGACCTTGTTCATAAAGATGAGAAATAAAGTTCTCTTAATTGTGCAAATTTACATTGATGATTTTTTTTTTGGTGCCATTAATGAATCTTTGTGGAAGGAATATGCTTCTCAAATAAAGAAGGGATCTGAAATGCCTATGATGAGAGAATTTGCTCAATTTTGCTAGTGCAAAGTTAATTTTTAAATTTAATTACATCACATGTGCTCTAATATCTTCTTTGTATACCCCTTCATGTCAATGTGTAATAAGCAACCAAAAGCTTTATGAAATTGTTAAATGCTCCCACTTACAACCAATTTCAATGGATAAAAGACATATTGCATAAGGACATACTATACACAATATCATGTGAACAAACATGATTGGTTACATAACAACTAAATTATGTTGGCATATCAAAAACAAAGAGCACATGATGTAATACTATAATAGTGTCATAGTCGATTTGGTAACTTACAGGCCTTAATGTCATCAAGTGCTTAAGATCGACACCCTTAAGCTTCTATCTAATGGTCAGCTTAATGCGTTCAAAATCATCCAAGAATTTAAGGTTAAATGTTCGTAAAAGAGTTGTATTCATTATAGGAAAGGTGCAAAAATAGTTCAAACAAGCAAGTGATAGTAGAGATGAAAAGATGGTTTGGGAACATAACCTTAAATGTGATCTTAAGGATAATTATAAGGAATGACAACAAACAATAAAGAAGGATGGGCTGGATGATGGAAACAAGTGTTAAGGGACATTGTCAAGATGATAGGGAGATTTATGTTGACTGATTGACAACCATTTTTAAGATTCTTGGATATTGGTGAACATGAGAAGGCTATGAAAAACACGGCTAAGGAATTAGACTCCATTGCTAATGAATAGTTGAAAGAACACAAACACAAGAAGGTTTTTGGTGCTATAAAAGGAGAGAAGGACTACATGGACTTGATGTTCAATATTCTCAACGATGTAGAGGTGGTTTCAAGTCTAGATTCAAACTTAATTGACAAAGCTACATGCCTAGTATTTACAATTAACCATCTTCTTTTATTTGTTTTTTTTATATTGTCATCAAAAGTCTCTCATTTGTTGGTAATTGCAAAGGTTTTGACTGCAAAGAATTAAAGTCATTTTTGGCACTTTTTGTTTATTTTGTTGTAAATAGGCACAAAATCTGCATACATTATTTGAGGTCATTTTTAGGTATACATATTAGAATTTCTCAATTAATTATATTAGAATATTCTCAAACAATATTCCTATTAAAGACTCAATCATAATATGATCTAATTCATGAAAAATGAGTTTGTGTGTTATTGCACCATTAAGGACAATAATCTTGAACTTCATTTAGGCATGATGGACTTGCTTAATTTAAATTATGAAACTGTGTATATGTGTATGTGTGTGTGTGTGTGTATAATCAATCTTTTTTGTTCCTTATATATATGAAAACTCTATCTAATAACTTGTTATTATAATAAAGGTCAAGAGTGAGAAATTAGTTATAAGGCTAATGCAAAATCTCCAGATGCATCAATGGCTTTAGTACTCATAAACTCAAGTATGTTATTCACAGTATTATTTATACAAAATTTTTTCAATTTCAATATTAGAAATTAATGTTTAACAAGGATTTTATAATTTAAGAAATCTAACAAGTGGTATTTGAGCATGTATTTTGAAACTAAATAGTTTTTAGTGTAAAATAAAGAGCATATATACTTGATTAATAATTGTTCTTTGACCCTATGAAAATAGTAAGATTTTATGTTAGCCTATAATTGATTCTTACACTCTTATGTGGAAATTTAAAAAATATATATATATATTGAAACCTTTCATCATAAGCTACACTAGAAGTAATGATGGAACGTGTCTCATTATTGTATCTTAAGGAATTTTGATTTTTTTCTCACTAAATGGGATCTTACAAGGATAAAACTTATGTTTCTTATAAGGAAGGGATTGTTGGCAACCATTAAACCAACTTCATCATGTTAACTAGGATGTCACATAATGAATAGCAGCTATTTATGCTTGAGAAATTGTGAATTCATTTAAGAATTAAGGAAGTCAAATTATGCAAGGGTTATAAATTCCTTTTATTAGGTCACCAATTATTCCTTTTTCTAGCAAGATTTAAGACCCTAAGACTAATATGAAGGACTCTTTTCTAATGCAATTCATTTTGAACTCATTACCTTTTGAGTATGAGTCATTTTCAATTCATCACAATACTATAAAAGAAAAGTAAAATGTTAATAAATTAACCAATATATTTATTCTAGAGGGAACAAGAGAAAAAAATTAAGTGGGTCACTTTATTAATCTCATCGGCAGGAAAGTTGGAAAATGAATGAAAGTGAAAGTCAACTAATTTAAGAAATGAAAGATCTTACTTATACTTCTTAAACTGAAACGAGGAAATAAAAGGGTGATAAGTGTCACTTATATATATATATATATAAAAGTTAGACATTATCAAAAAAAAGTTACCCAAAATGTAAGGTTTGATTTGAAAAAGTGAAGTAAATTAAATACCTTAGTTGTTTTGAATCAAATTTAAATAATATTCCTCATAATACTTGATGGCTTGATTCTAGTGTTACTATTCATGCATTCATATTGATACAAGGATTCATTATGTTTTGATTGTTTCAAGTTAATAAAAGAATACAAACAACTTTTTAAATGTATTTTCATTAATGTTTTATGCATAGCACAATAAATTCTATATACTTGTGACATAAATGTTTGCTTATATATCCAAAGAAAGATTAGTGAAATTGGTTAATAATGAAATTTTTTTGAATTTAGATTTTTGTTGATGTTAGATATATGGATTGCATCATGTGTAAGCAAACCAAACATAACATATAAAAAAGCCATAAGAAGCACCCATCTTTTTTAAAATTATACATACTAATATTTATAAACCTTTTGACACTATAGCCTTAATGAAGAATTGTATTTCATCATCTTTATAAATTTCTTTTCACGTTATAGTTATATTTATTTGCTTTATGAAAATCCCATTTCTTGGATACCTTGAAGTTTATATAAAAGATGTTAGAAGCAATTAAACAAAAGGTGAAAATCATAAAATCTTATAACAAGGATGAATATTATAGAAAATATAATGATTTGGAGCAATGTCTAGATTTAATTATGAAATTTCTCAAAAATCATGTCATATGTGTATAGTAAACTATGTCAAGCACCTGTAACAAAAGGCATGACAAAAAGGCATAATCAAACATTAACAAATATGGTTAGGAGCATAATGAATAATTCCTTTTTACCTTAATCGTTTTGGATGTACGTACTCAAAATTAAAAATTATTTGTTAAATAAAGTTCTTAGTAAAGCAATTCAAAATACTTCTATTAAATTATGGACAAATAGGAAACCTAATTTAAGGCACTTAAATGATTAAGGTTGCTTAATAAGAGTAAAAACTCATATAAAAAGAAATTAGACTCTCAAAGAATTAATGGTTATTTTATTAAGAAGTCTAAAGGATATATAACCATAGTATGAGAACCATAGAAATTGATAATATAAGATTCATTGAGAATGATGATGTTAGTAGGAGTAATGGATATCAAAATATGGGTATAAAAGAAATTAGGGTAAATATTTCTTTACCCATAATAGTTTATTCATCCATTATAATATTGAATGTTATTTCATAAATTGAAGGGCATTTGGATGAAAATATCCTCCTTAAAGAAACTAGCTCATGACTAGCTAATATAAATAAATAACAAGTGGTCATATTAAGAAGATCTCAAAGGGAAAGGAAATAAACTATTTTGGATGATTATGTCATTTATTTGCAAGAGTCAAGATTTTGATATTGGAATCAATAAGGATTCAGTTTCATTTTTATAGCCATAAAAATATTGAATCTAATTATGACATTAGAGACTTAGTATAACTTAAAGCAAATTGGAAGTGGAAGTTTACATGGATCAACTTTAAGGCTTTTTCATTGAAGGTAAAGATTAAATAATATGTAGACAAAAGAAGTCAAGATAAGGACTAAAATAAGTTTCTTACAATGATACATTAAGTTCAATGATATTATGACATTCTTTGGATTCAAGAGAGAATATTATTAATTGATGTATGTACCAAAAGATTAGTAAAAGTATGTTTATTTTCTAGTCCTATATGTTGCTTATTGTTGCTATTATTTTATATGTTGTTTGTTACTAATGTTTTAAGTATATTGTGTAATATTAAATATTCTCTTAAAAAATTTGATAATAAAAAGATATGAGAGAAACATATTATATGATAGGATTAGAAATATTTTGTAATAGATCACACTGAATAATAATTGTCTCGAAATAGTTTATATTAAGAAAATTTTAAAGAAATTTAACATGAGTAAGTGTTCACCTATTCTTACAGGGAAAGGGGACGAATTCAATCTTATTCAATGTTTTGAAATAATATGGAATGTAAGGAAATAGAATCAATTTCATATGCCTTTGTTATTGGTAGCTTAATATATCTACAAATCTCATTAGAATGAATGTTCGTTTTATGGTCAAAATATTAATTAGGTGTAAAAGTAATACTAGAATGGGTCACTAGAAAATTGTAAAAAAAGTATTGAGATATTTAAAGAAACAAAGAATCACATACATATGTACAAAAAATTCAATCACTTAGATGTGATTGGATATTCAGATTTAGTTTTTGTTGGATGTATTAAAGACAAAAAATTCACATTTAGTTATATGTTCCTATTAAAAGAAGAAGCATTTTTATGGAATAATGGAATACTATCTATTATTACTTCATCAATTATAAAATAGAGTTTGTGATATGATTTAATGTCATAATTCATACATTATAGATATGAAACTTTATTTCAAGACTTGGGATTGATAATGTCATTACCAAACTACTAAAACTTTATGTGATAATTTTATAATAGTATTTTCTTTTAAGAATGACAAATATTTAAAAGGTACCAAATTTATAAGAATTAAAATATTTTGTCATTAAAAAATATAGTTAGAAACTAAGAGTGCCTATAAAGTGTTAATTAATTTTATAATAATAAATTAATATAAAAGTTTGTAATTAACATTATATAGATAATATATTATTTTAATAATTTTAGGTTGTATTAGTGATAATTAATAATATGTTATATAATGACACTTTAAATTCATTAATATATTTCTAACATATATTATATATTTTTTATTATTTTATAATTATGTGTGTATTACTATTTTAAATTTAATAAAAAAAAATTTATAAGATATTATTATAAATTATTATGAAATTATATATATTTTATAAATATTATAGTATATAAAAGAAAGTATTATAAACAATAAATGGTATATAATGTTATAATTTATATTAAATAATTTATTATATTATGTTATTAAGATAAAATAACAAAAATATTATTATTATTATTTATATATAATGATTGATAAATTTTAATTACGATAAGTACAAAAATGTTAAAATTTTTTAATTAATTTTATTAAAATATTTTCAAATAATTATATTATTAAGAATACAATTATAACGTGATTTATTTGTAAAAAAATAATTATGTGCATTATCACACATTACTACTTTGAATGATTCTTATTAGAATATATGTTTTAACATATATACAAATACTACTTTTCTCCTTTTGAGACACTAAAAGTTAGGTAAATTTAATATTTTTCTTTTCTTTTCTCCTTTTTTTGAGAAGAAGAATTTGAGAGTTAGGTAAGTTCTTATCATAATCTATCTCTACTTATTAATTGTGCCCCTTGTCAGTTATTCCCTTAATTCCTTGCTATATTTCTACTCTTATCTTACTTATTTCAAAACATCAACTTGGTTCTTATGATAAGATAGTCTATAAAGGTCCACACTTTATTCCTTTTAAATTATTTCAACTCATCCTCCACAACATGCTCTTAATGCTCATCAATCAATGCATCTTTTACATGGTTTGGTTATGCTTGAGAAATGAATGCAATGTTGGCGTTTGTATTCCTCAATGATGATCTAGGCCTTACGAAATCAAAAATATTACCAATGATTTGATATTGGAAGGATTTACCGGTATGTTTCCGCTCTTTTATCATCTTTTGTGTGACATTTTGTGTGTTGTTCATATTTGACACACCTGCTTCAAGTGGCTCAATTTTATCATTTACACCATTATTTTGTGTTTTCTCACTTGGTGTATTATGTAGACTCACATCATTGGAATGCATGATTATACATGCATAGTCATAAACATTCTCCTTTCTTGAATTCTAGGTGTCAGCTTCAACAAAAGTAACATGCATGGATTCTTCACTTATTAAGGTTCTTTTATTTAAAATTCTATATATCTCACTAGTAAAAGAATATCCTAAAAGAATACCATCTTTGGTCTTTAAATCAAAATTTTTAAGATCATTTTGGTGTTTAAAATAAATAATTTCAACCAAAAACTTTGATATAATTGATTCTTTTCTTTCTATTAATCCATTATTTACACGGAGTCTTTTTGAGCATGGGATGTATGAGAACCCAATTAGAGATACGACACATTATGTGGACAACTTGGGCCCAAAGATAAGCTAAACTCATTTAGCATAATCCCCTATTCATCTATTATAAAATTCTACTTTTATATTCAATTACCCCTTTTTGTTAAGGTGTTTATGGTGTTGAAAATTGGTGAGAAATTCCTTAGGTATCAAAAAATTTTTTGAAGCCCTCATTTTCACATTCAACTTTATGTTCATTTCAAATTGAAATGATAAGGTATCCTTTCTCATTTTGTCATTGTCTACAAGGTTTGTCTATTGTATTTTCTTTTTGTATTTCATTTTTATAAGAAAGAAAAAATGGAATAGTAAATAATAGAAATTAAAAATCTTTTTAATTTCTAAAGCATATTAGGAGTGGATGTAGCCAAATGGATCAACGCAGTGGATTGTGAATCCACCATGTGCAAGTTCAATTCCCATCATTCGCCCATAACCACTGTGCCTATAACCCTAATAAAAAAATAAAGAAATATGAAATATGAATAAAGTAGTATAAATAATAAAATAAGTTAAATTTCATATAATTTAATTTTATCATTCAATGAATGATTGAAAAATGATCCATTGATCCAATTAAAATATTTGTTATTTGATTTTGTATATAAGCAAAACATTCCAAATCCTACATTGTTTTTATACCATTATTCTTTTTTTATACATTTAGGAGTCTATACCTCCAAGAAATTCCGATTCTTCTCACATTTTATCCTTTCTCATTTTGTAATTGTCTACAAGGCCTTTCAAAGGCATTCAAGGCTTCATTTTATAAGCAAGAAATGTAACCCAAGCAAACCAAATGAAATCATTTACAGGGAAAAATGCATTATACTTCCCACCTAATACAGATACTCTAAATAAACCAAATAAATCTATATGCAACAATTGAATAAGTTTCAAGGTAAATCATATTTTCTTACTTTTAAAAGAGCTTTTCACTTTCTTATCCATTTAACATGCATCAAAAATCTCACTTTTCTCATATTTAGGCTTAGGCAACCCTTTACAAGACCATGGTGGTTCAATTTGGATAAAGCTTCATGGTCATATGTCCCAAGTGTTTATGCCATGTCAAAAGCTCTTCATTTAAAGAAGCAAAACACTTAACATTGTAGGTAGATAAGGAATGAAATTTAATATCATAAACATTATCAATTTTATTTGCAATGAATAAGGTTTCATTTGAATTGGAATTGATAACGTAACATGCATTGGATTCTAAAGATACATTATAGGCACTATCACAAATTTGGTTAATGCAAGGCAAGTTAAATTTCAAACCTTCAATCAAAGACACAATATCAATGGTGGGACAATTATTTTCTTTGATTTTACCAATACCAATTATTTTATCTTTGATGTTGTCACTAAAAGTTACCTTTTCTCTATCACATTGAAAGAGATGAAATTTTTTGAATCACTAGCCATGTGCCTTGAACACTTACTATCCAAGTATCATTTATTCTTTTTCATCTTTCCCTTTAAGCAAATATGCGTAAATTATTTAATTTAGGCACTTTAATTTTCTTAGGCCTTTAAGGGTTGGATTTCGGTGCCTTTTGCACCGCCATAAAATTTACTCATATCATTTATGATTTTTCTAATGTTGAGTGCACCAACCCTATATCCATAATTCCCACAATAATAAAATTTAATGTTATATGTCTTATAAGGAAGTGAGTGACCATGAGATGCTCTAACAAAATTAATTTTATGAGATTGTGATGCATGAAATGGTATCTTGGCTGAACCACTAGAAGCATGAGATGCATTATGTTGTTGTGAGATATGAACATGCATAAAAGATAATTTGGAAAAAGAAAAAAAGAAACCTATGATATGATGTTGATGCTTGTGTTTGCCATAGGCAGCCATGGTTTGGGTCCTGTTTGAATGACGTGCAAGATTAAAACTCAATATGCTCTTGCCATTTAAAGGGCTTTAAGAGTCAAGTAAGGAACCAAGCTTTGCTTTCACTTTAACAAACTTTGCATTGGATCTTTGGAGAATTGAAACTTCCTTCTTAAGTATAATGTTCTTTCCCTTATGCTTGTTAGCCACTTGCACTTTAATAATTACTTCATCATGCGCCTTTTGTAAATCATTACCCTTTTGAGTGAGTTATTTATTTTTGTACTTTAACACTTGTTTTCTTGCTCCAATAACATAACTAAAACATTAAGATCCTTGTGTTTGGCCATCATCTTATGGAACTCCCTATTCATGCATTCTAAAGTGTCTTAAAGCTCATAAATTAAATTATCATCGCAAGGGTGAAAATTAGATTGTACCTCATTATCTTTAGCAATGAAGGGCATATTTGTCATCTCATCATAACATAATTCACTATCCAAGTCAGTAAAATCATCCAATGTGGCCTTGTAAGCCTTTTTGATTGGCTTTCTACTTGTCTTCTTATTTGGGTAGTTATATGAAGACACATCTTTCCCCTCTAAAATCAAAAGATGAAACAAATTCATATAAATTGTGTTTAATTTAAATTATATTTAATCATAATGAATTATTTATAGTCATGTATATATTTATTTTAAATATAATAAATTAATTTATAAGAAAAATTATAAAAAATTAATGACAACTCCAAAATTTTATATATAATGACTTAATTCCTCACATTTGAAGTGGACAATAAACTTTTACACTGACTTGGACCACTATAGCTCAAAAGAGATCTAATTGACACCTTATCAATCTCACTATCCAACTCGTAAAACCCATTCTTTTTTATGTGGGAGGTATCACATTGTATTAGTTAAAGACCTTTTGGCCAACCAATCCATTAATGTTTGATTTTGAGAGGGGGCAAAGTGATTGACCTTGTGTAATTCATGTACATATTTTTTAATATGGCATTTGCCTTATGAATCTACACATGCATCTGCCTTAGATGGAACCCAAAACTACCAAGAGTAAAAGAAAATTAAAGAATTAGGTATTATGTGTTGAAGTAAATGGGACTAAGAGAAAGATAGTGAAAAAAAGAGTGAAATTATCAAGGTGTTTCTTGTAAAGGGAAGTGATGATTATGGTGGTTGAGGTAAGACTTGAGGATTACAATAGTTAGCAATTCCAAAGACTAGTATAAGCAACAAGATTATGGGGGAGCTGGTTGGTGAGAGCATTAAGGCAAAGTTTAAAAGTGTAGAGACTAGTGAGATAGGAGAACAATTCAATTAGCTACTAGGTGACAAGGGACACTTTGGTTTTGCTTACAATGTATGTCGACCAAGGAGCATTGAGAAGGATGAGTGGCATTCCTGAAGAGATTGGTGCCTACTAAGCCCTTCACTTTCAGTAGTAATTTTGATTAATTAAGGATTTTGAGTTATTAAATAAGGGTGCATGCTAATTGTACTCCCATTTTAAGTAGTCAAATTTCGTCATGCATATTATAAGTAATTACTTAAATTGAGTTTTTTTTTTAATTCAAATATTATATTTTTGAGTAACTTGTTACTTAAATTATATAACTTATATTAAAAAATCTTAGAATTTAAATAATAATATAATTTACTTGACTAATTACTTAAATCAGTCATTTTTTATTCAAATATGACATTTTTTTATTCTTAAATTTTGAGTAATTTTTTATTTAAATTATGAAAATTATATAAAAAAAATTTTAAATTTATATAATTTTAAAATCTATTTAAACAATTACTTAAATAATTTTTTTATTTGAATCTAATATATTTTTACTTTTTCTTGAATTTTGTGTAATTTATTATTTAAATTGTATGAATTAGATTAAACAATACTCATAATTTAAATAATAATATAATTTATTTAAATAACTATTTAAATTAGATGTTTTTTATTCATATATAATTTTTTATTTATTCTTAAATTTTGATTATCTTTTTATTTAAATTATGAAAATTATATAAAAAATAAAACTTAAATTTGAGTAATATTGTGATCCATTTAAATAGTTATTCAAATAAAACATTTGCTATCCAAATTAAACTTAATTTTACTTTTTCTTAAATTTTATATAATTCATTACTTAAATTATTTAAATTATATAAAAAGATTTAAAATTCAAATAATAATATGATTTATTTAAATAATAATTTAAATTAAATATTTTTTATTTATTTTTTAAATTTTAAGTAATTTTTTCTTTAAAATATTAAAATTGTATAAAAAAAATTTTAAATTTGAATAATATTAAAACTTATTTAAATAATTACTTGATAAAAAATTATTTGAATAATTAATTAAATTTAATATTTTTAATTTAAATTTGAAATATTTTATTTTAAATAGTTTTATTTTTTAAATATTAAGTAATTTAAAAAAAAAATTAATTTTACTTTATTAAAAGAAAATCAAATTAGTTTTTTTTTAATTTTAATTTCTAGTTAACTATATTCTATTTTGGTTTGTGCTTGAAACTCTGTAAAGGCTCAATTTGGTTGATCGAATCGTGGCAGATCCAATGAATTGGTAAATGAAAAATCTACCCGTTTTAACACTCGGATAAAAACCTAGGAAAGGCGAGGCAAGGGGTTCTCCATCTCTGGGAAGATTGTGTCCAAGATCTGGTAATCTAAGCCTTGCTTCTTCTGGTCGGCTCGTATTAGCCTGTGCTTTATTACACCCCCTTTCCTTTAGTCTTTTCAACGGTACTTGCATCTTAAGTCGCGGTCATGTCTCGCCCCCCAGTATAGTGACCGGTCCCATGTTTCCCCCGAATTTTATCAGTTCCAGGCTCAAGTGCCTGCTCATCCATCTTCATTCAAAAGGCGAAAATAAGGGGCTTCTTACTTCCCAAACAGATTTTTCTACGTCTATATATAAATGCTGATTTATAAGAAATACGCAAAAAAAGCATTTTGATTTGTTGATTCATATGACTTAAAACCTAGAGTTCATTATCTACTGTAAGTCTTAGGTGTAGCCTACTTAGTACTTTCTTTTTTTTTTGATTGCATCAATTTATTTTATATATAAACACATCACATTATAAGATTTAATGATTTTCATTAATAGAGGTCGTGGTAAATTAGATTTGTTATCAAAATATTATATATTTATAAAATATTTATTTTATAAAAATTAGATGATATTTGTAAAATTAAAAATTTATTTATATATCAATTCTTAGGAGAAAAAAATTTAGAATATGTTAAAAGAAATTTTTGTTTTGTAACAAAAAATGCTTGACGTATCACAGAATCAAAGGACACCAAAAAATAAAAAAGACTAAACAAAAGAATAGAGTATATATGCATACAAGGATATATATTACTTAACGAAGAGATTAAATAAAAAAAGTTTTACAAATATGTACATGTCAAAGTGAGCAAACATATTCGCATATTATCCTCCAATGACTTCGCATTTATTTGTAAACTTATTAACTAAAACTCCTTTGACATTAATTAGAAATACAGGTGAGATGGAAGGCGTGGATTGAGAAGAACCTCCAGCGGGGTCTTTTTGAGGTTGGTTATTCCAATGCTCTCGCTCATATCCATTGGTTCACCCAATGGGGTTGCAAAATAAAACCCTTGTAGGAACTTACCAAGAGTTAGCTGCAAAACTTGAAGAGCAAAAGAGACTCCAGGGCACATCCTCCTGCCACTGCCAAATGGTATAAACTGAAAATTCTGACCTCGGAAGTCCAAATCTTTGTGGGTCATTAGAAATCTTTCCGGTTGAAACTCGCCTGGATTAGACCATACACGTGGATCTCGATGGATCTTCTGGATATTAACGAGAAGTGTTGTGCCTGCTGGAACATAGTAATCACCTACGTTGCAGTCTTCCATGGACTCGTGCGGCACTGAGAGGGGCACAGCAGGATATAGGCGCAATGTTTCCTTGATGAAGGCTTGGAGATATACCAAGTTTTTTGAGTCGAATTCTTCTACCTGCCTAGTTCTACCGACGTGGGTGTCCAATTCAATTTGGACCTTGTTCAGTGCATCGGGGTGGTTGAGTAGCAAAGATAGAGCCCATGTTAGAGTGACGGACGTCGTATCTGAGGCAGCCAAGATAAGATTCTGCAAATTGATCAACAAGAAAGTCCATGTAGTAATTGTCGGACAGGAAGATTCTTTCTCCTAACATATCATTTTGCATCTTGGCCCAGATAGATTGGGTCTGTTAGATCCAAACCAACGGGAAAAAGTCATTTAATCAATCGAAGGACATTAAAAAAAATTTCAAACTTATCACATAAGTAATTTTATTAATATTTTTAATAAAATAATTGCTTCCTTACCAACAATAATATTTAGGTGGCAATACTAATTCTTTATGACGTCACATCCAAAAGATATGTAAGACCAAAGAGGTCAAGAAGTGTCCAAAATGACTAATTCTTTTGCGTTCCAAAACCATTGCAATGACCATTCAATAGGGGACTTTTGAGGACAAAATGAAGAAATAAATAGAAAGAGATGGTGGATCGTAATTACCAGGCATGTAGCCTTGTTGACTGTATCCGAATCTCGACCTGAAACCACATCTGCATCGTCTAGAATATTGAGCATCAAGTCCATGAAGTCCTCCTCTTCCTTCATAACGGCAGAAACCTTCTTATGTTTGTGCTCTTTCAACCATTCGTCGACAATGGAGTCCAATTCCTTAGCAGTCCTTTTCATGGCCTTTTCATGTCCGCCAATATCCAAGAATCTCAAAACCGGTAGCCCATCAGCCACCACAAATCTCCCTGTCATATCCAAAAAGTCCCTCAAAGCTTGTTTCCATCGTCCAGTCCTCTCTTCCTCCACGTCTGTTGTCATATATCCGACAGATTTTCCAACAATTATCCTTAAGATCACGTTTATGGTTATGTCCCCAAACCATCTCTTCATCTCTACGAGCACCTGCTTGTTTGAACTATTTTTGTTCCTCTCCCATAATGAATATAACCCCTTTACCGACGTTCTAACCTCGGATTCGCGTACAGTTTTGAACATGTCAAGCCGACGGTTTGACAGAAGCTCGAGCGTGGTGATCTTGCGCACCTGACGCCAATAAGGCCCGTAACTGGAGAACGCGAATAAGGCACGATCAAAGGCCAAAAGCTCCGTGGCAAGAGTTTTTGGACGATTGGCAAAGGCTTTGTCGTTGGTGGTCAAGCATTCCTCTGCGTACTCCCAGGTGCTAACAACCAGAGCTCGACGCAAGCCAACCTTGATGGTGAAGATGGGTCCGTATTTGTCAGCCATGTTGTCAAGAACAACGTGAGGTGGTTGCGGCCCTCCTAGGAGATGGAGGTGGCCAATTACAGGCCACGCACCTCCAGCTTCTGGTGCTGCCTTTTTGCAAGAATTTGGTTGGATACGTGGTGATTTCGGCCAGAGGAAGTAAAGAAAAACGAGGAAGCCTAACAAGGTGGCCGCAGCAAGAGCCAGGAAAGGCAGAGAGATGTCCATTGCTTGCAGCTTCGTTGTAGAGTAGTTGAAGTCTTAGTTAGGATTCGGAATGACACGTATAGATATGGACAGGCTGGTGTTCGCTTAAACACAATAAGTGAAGCTTGAGATATATCAGCCTTTTTTCTCCGCAGTATGAACCCAAAAAAGGACTTTTGCTGAAAGTAAAAGATAATCAGAGGCATCAGCATGTACGTGTTTGGACGGCTGCGTATGACTTGACAAGTAAACATAAATTAAAAAAATTATCCTAAAATGTAGCTGCTATAGATCTAGTCTAATAGTAACTCAAGTATTATTTGAGGGGAAAAGTCATAGAGTCGTTCAATTATTTCGTCTAACTGTCGTGTGAAAATGTTACCATACTTTTGGAATCATCTCGCTTTCTCTCTCTCTATTCTGTTATTTTCTCCTGCCTGTCAAAATGCGTCCTATCATGTCGCCTTGTGGGCGAACCGGAAAGCAATCACGACCCGCTAGCTTTTAAATTTTGAGAGGACACTCTCCCTCGCCCGCGGGCAATTTAGTGGGTGATTCTAAAGAACATATCCCTCCCAAATATTCTGCTTTTTAAGTGTGTATAATTATTAGTTAATTATATTGAGAGATTATTCACTTTAATTAAAAAAATAGAATGTAACATTTTTTTTTACCATTTTAAGAATTTTTTTCTTATTTTATCTTTTATAATTTATAAAAAAAAATTTATTATAATTAAATTTAAATTGATTGAATATTATTAAATTTTTATAATTATAATTATATATATTTTTATATATTTTATTTACAAATTTATAAAAAATTATTTTATAAATAATATTTAAATATTTTCTCAATTTCAACAATATATATTATATAAAAATTTCTAAATGATATTTTGTGCGCCTTACATTCTCTCGTTGTCTCATACAATATTATCTTATAAAATATTAAACCAACCAGTGGATTGACAGGAGTTATAATTTGTTTAAGAACAAATCCTAGACAAACTATTTGTACAAATGAGATGGAAAGCGTGGATTGGAGTCAAATGCTCTCTTTCATACCAAGAGGTCCACTGGGATGGTTCTTCAAGTCTCATTGTTTTACTTTACCTTTGACGGCCTAGGGTGTCCAACTCATTTTGGGGTTTTTTTTTTACTATTTTAGGAGCCATTATTGGGTGGATCTAGTCTCCTATGGATTTTGTGCCGTAAGTTGTGTGTTGTCACTAAATCCACAAGATTTTTTAATTTAAACTAATTATACAGGTTGAATAATTTATAATAATAAAATCAAAAATACAAACTAGATTAAAGAAATTAAAAATTTAGGTAATTTAATTTTTAAATTATTTTCATCCTAAAAATAATTTTTTCAAAATATTTTATTATAAAATAAAAAAACATTTATAATTAGTATTTAAAAAATAATTTACAATCTAAAATCACATCAGATCAAAGAAACTCTTCTCTTCTATTTTTACAAACTTTATTCATCATGATAAAAATTTTATTCAAAAATTATGAGAAAACCACTTATATTCTAATAAGAATTATTTGAGATAATAATATATAATATCATTATTTACAAATTGGGTCACGTTATGATTGAATTTTTAATAAAAATATCATTTAAGAATAAGCTAATATGATTAATTGAGAAATTGTAACATCCTCTCACTTGACTTGATTAAAATCTATTAATTATTATGTGTAAATGATAATAATAATTTTTTTTATTTGTAATTTCATTATAATACAATAATATGATAATCATTTATTTTCAATTTTTAATTTCTCCCGATATACCTATGTCTCTAACTCATATTTAGCATATTTTATAAAGCCATTTTTGGATGGACCTAATTTTGCATGGAATTTATGAAATATGGTTGTGTTAAACAATTAATGACAATAAAAATAATAGAACAAACCAAATTCAAGAATATAAGAATTTATGTAATTTGGCTTTAGAATACTTTCATAACTAGCATTTGATTGTCTTGACTTTGTAGGGCTTTAAGATCTTGGATCTCTTACTTGATTTAGTTTATTTCATGTTTGAGATCTATCAAAGTAACAAGCTTAGTTTGGGGCTGAGCAAAACATTTTAAAACATCCTTAAAATTATAAGGGGCTTGGATGGACTTAAGGAGTGAATTTGGGCTCGTAGAGAAGGAAGGGCATTCAAGAAGCTTTTGTAGAAACTAGGTTTTAGCTTGATCATTTCTTATTGTGTTAAGAATCCTAAGATTTGTTTTTGATCAAGCGTTAGGACGCTGACCTCCTTTTCTTCTGATCCCATTTTAGAAGCTTCGAGTTTGTCAACTTAAAGGTCAATCTCTTCCTTTAAAGATGGTTCAAGAATACTAGCTTCTAAGGTCTCAAGCAAAAATGCTTGGAGTTGGGCTTGCATAGTTTTAGGCAATTCAAGAGTTTGGAGTTTTTTGTGAAGCTTACAATATTTAGAAGTATGGCCAGGCTTTCCACAATTGTAACAAACATATCTAAATGTTTAAGCTTTTGTTTATTTAGGCCTACATGATTTGGGCATAAAAGTTGTTTTGGGCTTAGATTGTTGGTACTATTTAGGCTTAAATTTTGAATATAGAGGATTTTTGTACTTCGTATTGAGCTTACGATTTATTATTTTTTTTGGACTTTTCTTTTTGGTACAAGTTATTATCAAATTGGGTACAAAAAGATTCTAACTCTTTCCAAGTCTACTTTTTCTCTTATTTAATATGCTTTTAAAGCTTTAAATCTGCATGGATTCACAAACCTTCTTTCTAGACAAAACTTAACGGTTCACTGTAAGCAAACTGATGATAAAGGATTTAACCATTATATTGAACTTGAAGCTTTAATCTTACCTTATCACCAAGTAATCTTGGTAAACCTACTAGAAACTTCTCCTTCCAAAAGACTTCATTTGCATTGTTTGGTTACATGACACGCATTAGAAACATATCTTTTTACTAATAAAAATTGTGTAGGTATTTGCATTTAAGGTTTGATAAGAGCTACAAGTTCTTATCCTTTAAGTGAGATGGGTCACCTATGAAATGCTTTGTTATGGCAAAGATCAGACTTGCCATAGCATCCAGAATTGATTGTTGGTTATTATCAAGAAGTGGTTTAGCATAAACATCTCTCTTATAAGCTTGGAAAATGTTTATGCAATCAATTGGAGTGAGAATATAGTCCCATCAACCTTTGAGTTGTCTTGAGAATCCTACAACTAGGACCTCAGTAATGGCTTGATCCGACATATGATTATGAGTCCTATAAGCCTTGGACACCATTATCATCTATTGAAGGAGATTCATAATCTAATATTTTGAATACCCATCAATATTTCATTTGTAAATTGAATTGGAAATGCATTTTGTTTGAAGAAAAGCTTTTCTTCAAAGGTTAGGTTAAGAATCGTAGGTCTAAGATAGTACAACTTTAAAAATGCTCCCAATGGTTCCATTTTGTTACCTTGTACTTTTAGGGATTCTATATTAGAGACAAAAGCTTGGGAGGAGTTGTCTTCTAGTGCAATTAGAACTTATACTATTTTACTCGATGATGCCTCAAGTTTAGATTCTTATAGAGCCTATAGCCTAAGCATCAAGGGTTCACAAAATTCATTAGAAGTTATGTTTAAAATTTGAAAAAGTTTAAAAACAAGTTTTGATGAAAACTCTATAGTAGAGGCTTTTGGTTTTGAAATTTCTTTTGAATTTGAAAAGTTTGAAATAGTGGCATCTACATTTAAAAGTTGGTTGCCAATTATTTGCAAAAGTTTATTTTATAATTATTTTATTCAATAAGCTTTAGAATATCTTTTATGGAATAATCTTTATGCTTTCTACATACATTGAATGGTGACGTAAGAATAGAAAAGCCTTTGCTTGAATTGAATTTCATATATTGGAGGGTGAACTAACTCAAATTTGAAGCCATTCACTAACTCTCATTATTGTAATTGGATTTGAGCTTGTAATTCATCTTCCTCTATGAAAGATGACCACTGATACTCATATCCCCATTGAAAATAGTACTCATCAAACCAATCAAAGAATAAAACATGTCCTTTATTTTTGTTCATCTAATTATAATAATCTTACTAGACTTCTAATTTTTTCTCATTTTGAAAATTTTTGAAAAACCAATCTCTTTTTTTAGCATTATACTAGCCATAAAATTCATTTTATAAAATTTTTTTTTAGATCACAAAATCGTTTTCCAAAACATTGAGCTCAAGATATACCTCAAGCTCATAAAGAAATTGAACCTATGATGTTGTAACTTTAAAGATCCTAGAGACTACTACTGTGTTGACACATAAGTAGCTTGAGGAACTTATCCACGTAGATCTACACCTACAAGGTTAGATCTTACACTACCAAATCTAACATAAGTGCTAGATGGCCATCTTGCTAAAAAGCTTCGCTAAAGATAATTTGAAATTTTTGTTTCAAGATCTATATCCTTACTAAACTCAAATGTGGTGCTTGTAGAGTGTTTAGCAAAAGATATGTTGACATTACCATCTTTATGTTGGGTAATCTTGTTGACATCTATTGTCACAAGAGGTTTTAGGGCAGTAACATTTTCAAGTTTCCAGGTGTTAGGCAAATTTACCTCATGTCATTTAATATACTTAGACATTTATAGGTTAGCTCTACATATGTCTATTTCCCACAAAATAGTTTCTTCTCGTATTCCATAATGAAGGGCTTTGGTGTTGAACACCATTTTCATAGCCTTATAATGCATTCTATACACTAGGCTTAATGGAATAAATCCTTTTATGAATCAATTATTATAGAACTTGATTTGCAAGGTAAGAACATTAAAAATATTCTTATAATGCATAGACACTATGAAATTTGGAAACAATTAAAATAAATTGGATCAAAATACAGGCTTATCTCAATAATACCTAAGAGAGAATCATCAAAGTTTAAAAGACAATAATCTTTAAAGGCCACAAGAACAGAAGTATTTAACTCTTCTCCAAAAAGGGGCTTAATTCCTACCTAGACTAGGCTAAATTGCAATAAATTGTAATGCTTTTGGTGGTGCTTTATAGAGGTAAAGGTTATAAGCTTTACCATTTTAAAGGAATTGTAAAGACAACAATCTCGTTCCTTTATCTTAATTGTATAATTGATGCTCAATAAGAGCTTCAATTGGCTTAACTAGTAAATTTGCCTCTTGGCAAGATTTGGAATTTGCCACATATCTATGGACTTATCAAAATCTTCAATTAGATTTTTTTTTTCCCAATTAATGATTTTTAAGGAGGAGGCTTCAAAATCATGACTTGATGCAGAGGATCGAAAGATAGCAAACATAATTAAGTTTTAACAGATAGACCTACAATTAAAGCTAGTGAAGGTTTTTGGCAATTTCCTTATGTACATCCTACGACTTACCAATGATCTTACTACCTTAGTTAGGACTCGCTACCTAAAACACCTTCATTCAGTTTCTCTTCAATCACACTTAACTTTCTAGTGCTCACATTCGATTTCTCCCTTATCGGTCAACTATGGAAACTTTCTTTTCTTCCCCTAACAAAAAGAAATGGCTCTAATACCATTAGTGCCTTTGTAACAAATTATACTTTCAAAAGAGAGAAAAATAAATAAAGTATTAACATGAAAAGCATAGAAGTAAAAGCAAGTGAACATTAATCCCATTATGTACGAGTGACATTTGGGTTGGCTACAACCTTCTTCAAATGTAATTATGCTCTTGAATCCCAAAGAATGCTATTGACTCAGGCCAAATCACTCATAGTGTTCCCATTGCAACTAAACTTATTGGTGGCAACTCTTGTATCCTAAATTCAATCACATTCAATGTTTTAAGAATGATAAGATGTAAGGAAATGGAATCAATTTCATATGTCTTCATTATTGCTAACTTAATGTATTTGTAAACCTTATAAGATCGAATATCAATTTTAAAGTCAAAATATTAGTCCAATGTAAAAGTAATAGTACAATGAATCACTAAATAACTGTAAAAAAAGTATTAAAGTGTTTGAAGAAAGAAAGAATTACATGCTCATGTACAAAAAATCCAACCACTTACAAATGAAGAGATATTCAAATTCAGACTTTGATGGATTCGTTGATACCAGAAAATCTATATATAATTATTAAAAAAATTTTAGTGCTTATATATATAAAAAATTATTTATTTATTTAATAATATATATTGATTTGACCAATTTAACCCTAATTATACTAGTTGAACCAATTAAACGTTAAACTTTAGAATTTTTCCTATTTAATAACCAATTTATTTCTTAAAACCTTGGCAAGGAAAGACTTATGAACAAAACAAATATTGGCAAGCTAGTCTTTCTCTAAGCACTTGTTATTAGCTAGCTATTTTATTTCATCATTCTTATTACAGATTTAATTCACTTGTTTGTTCATCATATTTTTTCTTGAAAAAACAAGAAAGAGTATAAGGAATGATGAAACATACATACCATTATTAAAAAAATGTGCATACGAATGATACACTTTTCATCATTCATCAAGTCAATATAATTTATTTGTTTATAAGTTTTATATATATATATTAAAAAAAAAAAAAAAAAGGAAAGAGCATGTGAGGTCTACTATGTCAAGTGCCTTATACATTAACCCTAACAACATAAGGTTGTTTGAAGGCAGAACCAATCACTTTCACGGGTATCTTATTTTAAAGCAAATCATAATGCTTAAGTTGTCATATGTAAATCTTCCAAAAGATGTTTATCTTAATGCTATTCAATAACACTTATGAAAGACATATATAATCTTACCCTTTACTTGGAGATATGCTTAATTCCCTCTATAACCCTATACATGCCTTCATAAACATAACCTAAAGAAAGTTTTTCATCTGAATCAACATTGCATAACAACTTCATAAGTGGATTAGCAACCTTCATAATCACTAAGTAATCATCCCAAAATTTATTATCTAAGATAATAGCACACATAACCTTTCCTTTCCCACTCTATGCAAGTTTATGACTTGTGAAAAAATTTCTTGTTGCAAAATTTTGTAAAATTTTCTTATGGTCATGGATGCTCTTCAAATTAATAAATATGGTTGCAAAATAAATTGGTCATAAGTGCACAATTTTTCTCCAATCATAATTTTCTCTTAACTTAGATAGAAACTATGGATGATTGTAGACAAATCTTGTAATGACAACAGTATGTGATACAAGATCAACTATATGAGATATTTTACCAATATCTTTAAAGATGAAGTTTAAGCAATAAGTAGTATAAGGAGACTAATATATGTGCTTATAGCTTTCATGAAGCAATCTTCCAACTGCTACATAATTAGATGCATTATTCGTAACAACACAAATAACATTTTGAGCCCAACCCATTTAACAATGTATGAAAGCAAATTGCATAAACTTGTGGAGGCAAAAACCCATTATAAATAGTCCCAAAGAGAGTTACCCATAGTCCAAGGCTTCTAATGATCCCATATTAAGGTTGTCATTAAAGAATCAAAAAAAGTTCATGTACTAGTGGTAAAGGTGAAGTAACCAGTAGTCTAAAGTTAGAGTTTCTAAAACCAATCAAGTCATTGTTGGATGAATTCAATGAAATTATATTAAAGGAGTTATCCGAATGGGTTGCCACCAATATGTAACATCAAATATCAGTTTGATTTAGTTCCTAAAGCTAGTCTTCTTAACTTGTCACATTATTAGATGCCTCCCAAAGAGAGTGAGATCCTAAAGGAGAAGGTAGAAGGTAAAAGAGTTGCTATGAAAGAGGTGTATCAAAGAAAGCTTAAGTTCATGTGTAGTACTAGTCTTGTTAACTCTAAAGAAAGATGGCAATTGGCAAATGAATAATTAATCGTCAGGTTATCAATAACATTACCATTGGGTACAAGTTTATAATTCCTAGACTAAATGATATTTTAGACCAATTAAATGAATTCAAGATGTTTTTAAAGATTAATTTTCAAAATGGTTATCATCAAATCAAGATCAAACTTAAAGACAAGTGGAAAACTATATTCAAAATTCAAAATGGTCTTTATGAATGGCTAATGATGTAATTCGGTCTCTTTAATGCCCTCAACACCTTCATGAGGTTGATAAAGAAAGTATTGAAACTGTATGGTTGTAGACTTTGATGATATTCTTATTTATAGTTATAATAGAGGATCATATTTTATACTTAAAAAAGGTGTTAATGACACTGTAAAAAAATAAGTTATATATAAATTTTAAAAATTGCAATTTCATAATTAACAAGTTACACTTTGTGAGGTATATAATCAATTCTAATGTTATCTAAGTAGTCAAGGACAAAGTGTTGACAATTTAAAATTAGCTTACTCTCAAAACAGTAAGTGACATAAAGAGTTTTCATGGTCTTATAACCTTTTATTAAAGGTTCAATTGCAATTTTAGTACCATTATGCCACCTAATATTATGTCTTAAGAAAAGTAAGTTCTAGTGGAGGTATGAAGAAGAATAATATTTTGCTCTTATGAAGGAGAAATTATGTAAACCTTACCTAATTTTGATATGCTATTTAAAGTTGAGTGCGATACTAGTGGAGTTAAAGTCAATACTGTTCTTTTTTCAAGAAAAGCAACCAATTGCATATTTCAATGAAAAACTCAATAAGACTTGATTGAAATGTTCAATATAGGGTAAGAAATTTTATGAAATTATAAGAGTTCTGAAGCATTAGAAACATTACTTAGTAAGATGTGATTTCATTTTATACTCTAATCACCAAACCCTAAAGTATCATTATAGTCAAAAGTAAATTAATAATGACATGTATGCTTGGTGGTCCACTTTTCTATAAAAGTTCTCTTTCAAGCAATTTCTCAAGGCAGAAAGAATCTTTACCAGGCTCTTATCTTGGCGGCTTCAGATACAAGATCGGTCACTCTGACTTGGACTCTATCTTTGCTGTGTAATCATCACGATGCACTGAACGAGGTCCAAACTGAGTCGGACATCCATGTTGGCAGAGATAGGCAAGTAGAAGAACCCGACTCAAAGAATTTGGAATATCTTCAAGCCATCATCAAGGAAGCGATGCACCTATACCCTGCTGCACCCCTTTCGGTGCTACACGAATATGTGGAAGACTACACCGTAGGTGATTACTACGTTCCAGCAGGCACAAGACTTCTCGTTAATGTCCGGAAGATTCATCGGGATCTACATGTATGGTCGAATCCTGATGAGCTTCAACCGGAAAGCTTTCTAGCAGCCCACAAGGATTTGGATTTTCGAGGTCAGAATTTTAAGTTTATACTATTTGGCAGTGGCAGGAGAATGTGCCCTAGAGTTTCTTTTGCTCTTCAAGTTTTGCGGCTCAGTCTTGCAAAGTTCCTACAAGGTTTTCATTTTGCAACTCCATCGGGTGAACTAGTGGATATGAGTGAGAGCATTGGATTAAACCCCCTCAAAATGACACCGCTGGAGCTTCTTCTCAATCCGCACCTTCCATCTCACCTGTTTGCCTAATTAATGTCAACAGGACTTCTAGTTTATTAGGTTACCAAATAAATACTAAGCCATGGACGCTGATATGCAAATATGTTTGCTCACTTTTAGGCTTGAGCCATGTGTATAATTATTCAACTTTTCCATTGTGTTCCCTTTGAAGGGTCCCTCAATTTGATTCTTGTATTTCGTGTATTTCTTTTGTTTAATCCGTCTGTTAAATGATTTATATCTTTGCATGGATATTTGCTTTATTTTGTTGTTTAATCTTTGTTTTGGCATCATTTAATTTTATGAGACGCATTGACTTTCAAAATGGCTCTCTGAAAAAGGCCCAAAATGAGTTGGACACCAAAGCATACAAGAGGTGCGTAGAAGAATGAGACTTGAAGAACCTGTTCAAAATCTGGACAGACCCAAAGATTATAATTAGTGGGACAAGTTTTATGTAGTTAATAAATTAATAATTAATTGATAAAAATTAATAATTAAAAAATAAAGTAAAAATAAGAATAATATAAATAGTTTTAACTTTATTACTTAGATAAATATTTTCTTTTGATGGAACAACTAAGAAAACTTAAAATAAACAAACAAAATATACACATATATTAGTTGTTTTTAATATAGGAGATTTTATGTATACGTTAGTCATCTCTACTTCTACCATCATTAAGTTTACACTCTACTAAACTTCTCTTTGTGCCCCCACTAGTGCATGAAAGCCCACACTGTAGGAGGCTGCCAAATTCCAGCAGGCACAAGACTTCTTGTCAGTCCGTGGAAGACTCATCGCAATCGGCGTGTGGCCATTCCATATTCGGATGTTTGGGCCCAAAATTTTGAGTTCATACCATTTAAAGAGCGATAGGAGGCCCTGGAATCCCTTTTGCTCTTCAAATCATGCAATCAATACTCTTTGCATTGTCAGACGGGTTTGATTTTGGATTCAAAATACTGGTTGACACAAAACATTCAAAGAAATAGCTACTTGGCAACAACATCACACCCACTGTCCCAAGGCAAAAGTCCACCCAGAATTTGGAAAAGACTACCAATTAAGACATAGATACAAAGTTATAAAACATCAAACTTTGTTCTCACCAAGAATTTTAGTGATTAATTTTTTTTTTTAAAGTTTAAAACAAAAAGCCACTATACTCATCTCATGTCATGAACACAACAACAATCCAAAATTGTTTTTATGGAATAATGTTATTTACATCTAGCTCAAATAAAATGTACTTAAGTAAGCTGACGAAATATTCCTAATAAAAATATCCTTACATGCTAAATGTGAAATAAAAAATTGCAGTAAAATTATTTTAATACATTTCCCTTATTTCAGTCAACAGACTTGATTGGTAGGTTGGAAAGGTTGTATTGAAATTAATTGAGTCCAATGAAAGTCCAAACACCGGAGAATATTACGGATAATTTTAAAATTTATCTACGAATTACGCACCAAAAAAATAATAATTTACCTTTTTACAAAGTTTAAATACCTAAACTCTTCCACTGTTTTTTCTTTCATAGAGTATGCTAACAGGCGGAAGTGACGCGGGCTCGGTTGCTTCTGCTGAACAAACAAACGTGTTGAGAAAGGCCCGAGAGGAATTGGACACTCGTGTTGGCGAGGAAAGATTGGTGAACGAGACAGATATTAGCAAGCTAGTTTGTCTCCGAGCAATCAATCGTTATATTTATATATAGAAAAGAAAGAGTACGAGGAATGATGAAACGTGCATACCGCTATTAAAAAATGTGCACAAGGAATGACACACATTTAATCATTCATCAAGCCAATTTAATTTATCCTTTTGTACATTATATATATATATATATATATATATTAACAAAAAGGAGAAAGAGCATGCGAGGTCTACTACATCGGGTTTTCTGCGTAAGGTTTTCCGAAGCCAGATGTCACGAGATCATTACTTTCTTCTCAAAAGGCAACCTGTTGAGGTGTGCAGTACACCCGCTTATATGGCCTAATCATTACTTTCTCCCTAAAAGGTAACCTGTTGGGGTATACAGTACACCCGTTTTTATATGCAAGATCCCCCTATTCCTTAACAATATGGGAGTGGTACAGACAGGGAACCGAATTCATCGACGTCCTCGTCGATGTTCTTGGACAACCTGTTGGGGTGTGCAGCACACCCGCTTATATGCAAGATCCCCCTATTCCTTGACAATATGGGAGTGGTACGGACAGGGAACTGAATTCATCGACGTCCTCGTCAATGTTCTTGGACACATACCGATCCCCCTATTCCTTGACAATATGGGAGTGGTACGGACAGGGAACCGAATTCATCGACGTCCTCGTCGATGTTCTTGGACACGTAACGAGCCGGTGAAACCGGAGGTTCTCGGCATTTCCACGCCAAGTCAAGGTCCCACGGCGGGAGGGATAGGCTCTGATACCACTGTCATGGGGTTATTACTTTCTCTCCAAAAGACAACCTGTTGGGGTGTACAGCACACCCGCTTATGTGGCCCAAGATTCCCTATTCCTTGACAATATGGGAGTGATACGGACAGGGAGTAACCCGTTACACAGAGTTAGTCAATTTCATGGGTATCGTATTTCAAGGCAAATCTTAGTGCTTAATGCCTTGAAGACACAAAAGAAAGATACTATAAATGAACATGGATATGGATACATACATACAAATATATAATCATAAATATCAGTTATAGCACGGCCGCACCGAACACTAGCCTGTCCTTATCTGTATATGTCATTCCTAAATCCTAATACTTCCACTACACGACAACGGAGCTGCAAACAATTGACATCTCTCTGCCTTGCCTGGCTATTGCTGCGGCCACCTTTTTATGCTTCCTTGTTTTTCTTTACTTCCTCTGGCCGACATGAAGAAGTATTCAATCAAATTCTCCCAAAAAGGCAGCACCAGAAGCCAGAGGCGCAAGGCGTGTTATTGGCCACCTCCATCTCCTAGGAGGGCTGCAACCGCTTTATGTAGTTCTTGGCGACATGGCTGACAAATACGGACCCATCTTCACCATCAAGATGGGCTTGCATCGAGAGGGCTTATGACCTATGATGGTGCCATGTTTGGGTTGACCACTTACGGGCCTTACTGGCGTCAGGTGCGCAAGATGGCCACGCTCGAGCTTCTGTCAAACCATCGGCTTGATATGTTCAAAACTGTACGCGAATCTGAGGTTAGAACGTCGGTAAAGGAGTTATATTCATTATGGGAGAGGAACAAAAATCGTTCAAACAAGCAGGTGCTCGTAGATATGAAGAGATGATTTGGGGACATAACCTTAAACGTGATCTTAAGGATAATTGTTGGGAAATCTGTGGGATATATGACAACAGACAAGGGAGAAGACAGGACTGGGCGATGGAAACAAGCATTGAGGGACTTTTTCGAGATGACTGGGAGATTTGTGGTGGCTGATGGGCTACCGTTTTTGAGATTCTTGGATATTGGCGGACATGAGAAGGCCATGAAAAGGACAGCTAAGGAATTGGACAAAAGTCATGTCGTATAGTTAAGTCTCATTCTTGTAAAAAGAGAAACAAATTATCGAAAATCTAGTTGAAATCTAGTGGGAAAAAATGTGGAAAAAGACAACTCATAGTCGTGTGCTCCAAAAGGGCATTATTTTTTTTAAAAAAAAATTGTTTGAGCATTAGGGAAGTAATACCTAGTGGCATTAAGCCGTGTAATGACTAACTAATCTAGCATTTTGAGGTCAAATAATATAAATATTTGTTGAGACCCTAGGGTTCCATATTAAGTTTTGATGATAACAAAATATTAAGTGTTACTAATGTGTATGTTTAATGTTTAAGTGTGATTTGTAAAATGATTTAATTAAACAAACACATAAATTTAAAGTAAGTAATGCAAGCACAAGAAAAGTAGGGAGCCAACCATATAAAGCTCTAGCGATCTCTTACACTATAAAAAAGGAATCATAATTTTTAAAGCTTTCTACAAGATGATATATCCATTTTACAAGAAGGTGTTACAAAAGAAAATCATTACAAGGAGTTGTCAAGTGGCAAACAACTAAAATCAAGTACAATCCAAGGCCATAACTCTAAAAGTTGTGATCTTTTTACACAACTATTTAAACATTATATAATGACAATTTAAAAATAAATTAGGAAAACTATATACAAGTAATGTTCAATATCTTTCTCTATTGTATTATATTTACTCTTGAGATTGAAAGTGAGAGTGAGAAAAATTATTACATAAGAGCAAGTGAGCTTAAAGAGAGAATGTGAGAAGAAAGAGTGATTTAAGTGTGTGAGAGTGAGCCTAAAAGCTCAGAAGACTTGAAATAAGTTGTAATTGGATTGAGTGACTTTAGTGTGTTTGTGATTGTTTCCCTTTTGATTTGGGTAGTTCAATAATGTATCAAAATTCTCAAGGTGTAAGCCTTAAAGAGAGTACTTATGTTTAAGATAACCTAAACTCTATAAATCAAGTTGTCTCATTTTCTATATCACTTAAACTCTCTTTATTATTATTCATCAACACATTTAATTGTACACATTTATCTTGTTTCAATATATTGTGTTTATTTTAATTTTATTTGCTCACCATTCACATTTTAAGGAACATGTTCTTGACATTCCAATACACTTTTGCTCTTAGATAGTTTCAAGACCAACTTTTAGTATTAAAGTAGGTGTCTTGGCCAAAGGTTTCTCAAACTAAAGTCAATCCATGGCTTTCCTTGCTCCTTTATGTTGGATAGTAACATTAATAGACCACTTATTTTTTATGGTGCCAATTATAATTATTGGAAAACTAAAATTACTATCTTTCTCCAATCACATGACTTTAAAATATGGATAATTTTTGCCAATGGATCTAGGAGAATCATCAAAACCATAAAGAGTGGAGTGATAGAAAAATCATGACTATTTAGGCCATAAAGGACTTTAGAATCCAAACTCTCAAATCCAAAGCATGTCATATGCTTTATTGCTCCTTAAGTGTTGAAGAATGCAATTGAATCTCTTTATGCAAGTTTGTTAAAGAACTATGGGATAAGCTTTTAGTGACACATAAGGAAACCACCCAAATGAAGGACATAAGGATTAATGTTCTTATTTGTGATTATGAATTATTTGAAATGAGGAGTGATGAATCTATTTCTAAAATATACAAGTTTTACTAACATTGTTAATGCTCTTAAAAATCTTGGAAAAGAAATTGTAAATGTAATCCTTGTTAAAAAGTTGTTTTTGTCACTTTTGGAATCATGGAATCTAAAGGCAATTACAATTTCAAAGTCAAAGGACTTAAACACATGAACTCTTGATGAGCTTGTGGGTTCTTTGCTTACATATGAAATGACAATCAATAAGAAAGTTAATAACAAGAAGAAAAGCATGGCTTTCAAGTCCTCTAATTCAACTACCAAAGAAATTGTTGATGATGATAATGATGATGATGATGATGAAGAAAACAATGCATTTAATGAGCAAGAAAAATATGAGCTTATGAAGCTTGTTTAAAAAATTCAGCAAGCTCATAAAGAAGTGAAAGGAAGATGGACAGAGGTCATTTAGACATGCTACCAAAGATGAGGGCTAGCAAAAGAAGGAAAATCTTTATTATGAATGTAACAATCCCAAACATATTGCCATTAACTACTTAAATAAGAAGACAAGTAGAAAGCCAATCAAAAAAGCTTACAAGGCCACATTGAATGATTTTACTGACTTGGATAGCGAATTATGTTATGATGAGATGACAAATATGCCCTTCATTGCTAAAGACAATGAGGTACAATCTAATTTTCACCCTTGTGATGATAATTTAATTTATGAGCTTTAAGACACTTTAGAATGCATGAATAGGGAGTTCCATAAGATGATGGCCAAGCACAAGGATCTTAATGTTTTAGTTATGTTATTGGAGCAAGAAAACAAGTGTTAAAGTACAAAAATAAATAACTCACTCAAAAGGGTAATGATTTACAAAAGGCACATGATGAAGTAATTATTAAAGTGCAAGTGGCTAACAAGCATAAGGGAAGAACATTATACTTAAGAAGGAAGTTTCAATTCTCCAAAGATCCAATGCAAAGTTTGTTAAAGTGAAAGCAAAGCTTGATTCCTTACTTGAATCTTAAAGCCCTTTAAATGGCAAGAGCATATTGAGTTTTAATCTTGCACGTCATTCAAATAGAACCCAAACCATGGTTGCCTATGGCAAACACAAGCATCAACATCATATCATAGGTTTTTTTTTTCCAAATTATCTTTTATGCATGTTCATATCTCACAACAACATAATGCATCCCATGCTTATAGTGGTTGAGCCAAGATACCATTTCATGCATCATAATCTCATAAAATTAATTTTGTTAGAGCATCTTATGGTCACTCACTTCCTTATAACACATATAACATTAAATTTCATTATTGTGGGAATTATGGATATAGGGTTGGTGCACTCAACAATAGAAAAATCATAAATAATATAAGTAAATTTTATGGTAGTGCAAAAGGCACCAAATCCAACCCCTAAAGGCCTAAGAAAATTAAAGTGCCTAAATTAAATAATTTTTACACATATTTGCTTAAATGGAAAGATGAAAAAGAATAAATGGTACTTGGATAGTAAGTGTTCAAGGCACATGGCTAGTAATTCAAAAAATTTCATCTCTTTCAATGTGATAGAGAAAAGGTAACTTTCAATGACAACATCAAAGATAAAATAATTGGTATTGGTAAAATCAAAGCAAATAATTGTCCCACCATTGATATTGTGTCTTTGATTGAAGGTTTGAAATTTAACTTGTTTTGCATTAACCAAATATGTGATAGTGCCTATAATGTATCTTTAGAATCCAATGCATGTTGTGTTATCAATTCCGATACAAATGAAACCTTATTCATTGCAAATAAAATTGATAATGTTTATGATATTAAAATTCACTCCATATCTACCTACAATGTTAATTGTTTTGCTTCTTTAAATGAAGAGCTTTTGACATGGCATAAACACTTAGGACACATGACCATGAAGCTTTATCCAAATTGAACCACCATGGTCTTGTAAAGAGGTTGCCTAAGCCTAAATATGAGAAAAGTGAGATTTTTGATGCATGTTAAATGGATAAAAATGTGAAAAGCTCTTTTAAAAGTAAGAAAATATGATTTACCTTGAAACTCATTCAATTGTTGCATATAGATTTATTTGGTTTATTTAAAGTATCTATATTAGGTGGGAAGTATAATGCATTTTTCCTTGTAAATGATTTCATTTGGTTTGCTTGGGTTACATTTCTTGCTTATAAAAATGAAGCCTCGAATGCCTTTGAAAGGCCTTGTAGATAATTACAAAATGAGAAAGGATAATATGTGAGAAGAATCTGAATCTCTTGGAGCTATAGACTCCTAAATGTATAGAAAAAGAATAATGGTATAAAAACAATGTAGGATTTGGAATGTTTTGTTTATATACAAAATCAAATAACAAACATTTTAATTGGATTAATGAATCATTTTTCAATCATTCATTGAATGATAAAATTAAATTATATGAAATTTAACTTATTTTATTATTTATACTACTTTATTCATATTTCATATTTCTTTACTTTTTTTATTAGGGTTATAGGCATAGTGGTTATGGGCGAATGATGGGAATTGAACTCACACATGGTGGATTCACAATCCACTACATTGATCCATTTGGCTACATCCACTCCTAATATGCTTTACAAATTAAAAAGATTTGTAATTTCTAGCATTTACTATTCCATTTTTTCTTTCTTATAAAAATGAAATACAAAAAGAAAATACAATAGAGAAGCCTTGTAGACAATGACAAAATGAGAAAGGATACCTTATCATTTCAATTTGAAATGAACATAAAGTTGAATGTAAAAATGAGAGCTTCAAAAAATTTTGTGATACCTAAGGAATTTCTCGCCAATTTTCAACACCATAAACACCTCAACAAAAAGGGGTAATTAAATGTAAAAATAGAATTTTATAATAGATGAATAGGGGATTATGCTAAATGAGTTTAGCTTATCTTTGGGCCAAAGTTGTCCACACAATGTGTCGTATCTCTAATCGGGTTCTCATACATCCCATGCTCAAAAAGACTTTGTGTAAGTAATGGATTAATAGAAAGAAAAGAATCAATTATATCAAAGTTTTTGGTTGAAATTTTTATTTTAAACACCAAAATGATCTTGAAAATTTTGATTTAAAGACCAAAGATGGTATTCTTTTAGGATATTTTTTTACTAGTGAGATATATAGAATTTTTAATAAAAGAACCTTAATAAGTGAAGAATCCATGCATGTTACTTTTGTTGAAGCTGACACCTAGATTTCAAGAAAGGAGAATGTTTATGACTATGCATGTATAATCATACATTCCAATGATGTGACTCTACATAATACACCAAGTGAGAAAACACAAAATAATGGTGTAAATGATAAAATTGAGCCACTTGAAGCAAGTGTGTCAAATATGAACAACATGCAAAATGTCACACAAAAGATGATAAAAAAGTGGAAACATACCGGTAAATCCTTCCAATATCAAATCATTGGTAATATTTTTGATTTCGTAAGGCCTAGATCATCATTGAGGAATACAAACGCCAACATTGCATTTATTTCTCAAGTATAACCAAACCATGTAAAAGATGCATTAATTGATGAGCATTAAGAGCATGTTGTAGAGGATGAGTTGAAATAATTTAAAAGGAATAAAGTGTGGACCTTTATAGACCATCCTATCATAAGAACCAAGTTGATGTTTTGAAATAAGCAAGATAAGAGTAGAAATATAGCAATGAATTAAGGGAATAACTAACAAGGGGCACCATTAATAAGTAGAGATAAATTATGATAAGAACTTTGTACTTATGGCTAGAATAGAAGCTATTCACATCTTGGTTGCACATGCATCATACATGAACTTTATATCAAATAGATGTAAAAAGTCATTTTTTAAAAAATATTATTGAGGATGAAGTTCTTGACTTCTCCCTAAGATCTACTAGTTTGTGATGGTGAATCAGTATCACCACAATTCACAATTCGCAGGTAAGTGAACAACTTCAACCTCTTCTTAAAAGCGAACTCTTTATCAGACTCGCCTAAGGTAGATCTATTACTACTTACTAATCACAATAGTCCCCAAAGTTACCTTTCAGACACCTTACCTAATAGACAATTTGAATGTTCTTATTTAAACCTTCATTAGGTTATGAGTTAGCTGATACTTTAACTGTATTCACAACTCAATTCAAAACACAGAATGTAAAGCAAATTAAGGACACACGAGATTTATGTGGTTCCGTCAATATGACATACATCCACGGTAGTAGGGACTCTCCCTTATCGAGACCATCCACTATACTTGAGAATTCCAGTTACAATGGATGTCTTAATTCTCTACTCCTTTCACTATTGCAAATACTAAGCAAGTACAATACAAAGAGTGTCACTTACTGTGTCTAACCTTCTTCTAACTTGTCTTATTTCTATTGAATTAAAAGGCTGCTCCACTGCCGCTTAGAAGTTTACCGCAATGCTCTCTAACCTCTCTTGAAGAAATCTGGAAATACGTTGAGTTCTTTCCGATGTTTCGCCAAATTCCTTCTCTAGGTTGTCTCACACAACTCCTGCTTTCACTGTCTCGGTCTCACCCGTCTCCTTGTCTCACGGCTCGCCTCACGGTTTCTGTTTTCGTCCAGCCCCTGTATCTGTCACCGTGGACCAGACCCTTGTTCTGCCGGATCTATCACCGTCGACCGGATCTCCTTCTATCGGATCTCTCACCGTCCCAACCGGTTCTCTCTCATGCTGTCACTGGATCTCCTCTGTCCCAGCTGGATCTCTCTCACGCCGTCGTCGGATCTCCTCTGTCCCAGCCGGATCTCCTTTGTCCCAGCCGGATCTCCTTCTGCTGTCGCCGGATCTCCTATGTCCCAGCCGGATCTCCTTCTGCTGTCGCCGGATCTCCTTCCTGTCCTAGCCAGATCTCCTTCTGCTGTCGCCGGATCTCCTCTGTCCCAGCCGGATCTGTCACCGTCCCAGCCGGATCTCATGCCGTCGCCGGATCTCTTACCATCTGCCGGATTTGTCTCGCCGTCTGGTCTGCCGACTGCTGGTGTGCCGATCTACTCAGCTACCGACTGCTGATGTGCCGGTGGTGTGTGTCGTTACTCACCGGTTTCTCTCTCTTGCCGGTGGTGTTTGTTTTTCCAACTGGCCACTGTTCTGCCGTGTATAATTTTTCTCTCTCTTCCAATGGCTTCTTCTTTGGTCGGCTGGTTGTCTAGGTTTTCTGTCTGTTTTACTCAATTGCCTGACACGTCTTTGTCTTGTTGTCTTCCGATGGCCTTTATATACTCTTTCATGAAACCCCAATAGGGTTTACTTGCAGCGAATTTACTATCTTACCCTTTTCATGTGACTTTTACGTTCTTGCACACTTAAACCTAATTGACAATAATTACAACCTCTACAAAACTGTGGGATCAACAAAGAAAGAAGTAAATATTAAGCAACCTTTAGGTTTTAAAGGCATTAAATATTAAAATCATGTGTTTAAGTTCTTTAAAATCTTGTATAAATTAAAACAAACTCTTAGAGTTTGGTATGGGTGACTTAGCTCTTTTCTAATTAAAAAAGACTTCTCAAAATGTAAGTTAGACATGACCTTGTTCATAAAGATGAGAAATAAAGTTCTCTTAATTGTGCAAATTTACATTGATGATTTTTTTTTGGGTGCCATTAATGAATCTTTGTGGAAGGAATATGCTTCTCAAATAAAGAAGGAATCTAAAATGCCTATGATGAGAGAATTTGCTCAATTTTGCTAGTGCAAAGTTAATTTTTAAATTTAATTACATCACATGTGCTCTAATATCTTCTTTGTATACCCCTTCATGTCAATGTGTAATAAGCAACCAAAAGCTTTATGAAATTGTTAAATGCTCCCACTTACAACCAATTTCAATGGATAAAAGACATATTGCATAAGGACATACTATGCACAATATCATGTGAACAAACATGAATGGTTACATAACAACTAAATTATGTTGGCATATCAAAAACAAAGAGCACATGATGTAATACTATAATAGTGTCATAGTCAATTTGGTAACTTACAGGCCTTAATGTCATCAAGTGCTTAAGATCGACACCCTTAAGCTTCTATCTAATGGTCAGCTTAATGCGTTCAAAATCATCCAAGAATTTAAGGTTAAATGTTCATAAAAGAGTTGTATTCATTATAGGAAAGGTGCAAAAATAGTTCAAACAAGCAAGTGATAGTAGAGATGAAAAGATGGTTTGGGAACATAACCTTAAATGTGATCTTAAGGATAATTATAAGGAATGACAACAAACAATAAACAAGGATGGGCTGGATGATGGAAACAAGTGTTGAGGGACATTGTCAAGATGATAGGGAGATTTGTGTTGATTGATTGACAACCATTTTTAAGATTCTTGGATATTGGTGAACATGAGAAGCCTATGAAAAACACTACTAAGGAATTAGACTCCATTGCTAATGAATAGTTGAAAGAGCACAAACACAAGAAGGTTTTTGGTGCTATAAAAGGAGAGAAGGACTACATGGACTTGATGTTCAATATTCTCAACGATGCAGAGGTGGTTTCAAGTCTAGATTCAAACTTAATTGACAAAGCTACATGCCTAGTATTTACAATTGACCATCTTCTTCCATTTGTTTTTTTATATTGTCATCAAAAGTCTCTCATTTGTTGGTAATTGCAAAGGTTTTGACTGCAAAGAATTAAAGTCAATTTTGGCACTTTTTGTTTATCTTGTTGTAAATAGGCATAAAATGTGCATACATTATTTGAGGTCATTTTTAGGTATATATATTAGAATTTCTCAATTAATTATATTAGAATATTCTCAAATAATATTCCTATTAAAGACTCAATCATAATATGATCTAATTCATGAAAAATGAGTTTGTGTGTTATTGCACCATTAAGGACAATAATCTTGAACTTCATTTAGGCATGATGGACTTGCTTAATTTAAATTATGAAACTGTGTATATGTGTATGTGTGTGTGTGTGTGTGTGTATAATCAATCTTTTTTGTTCCTTATATATATGAAAACTTTATCTAATAACTTGTTATTATAATAAAGGTCAAGAGTGAGAAATTAGTTATAAGGCTAATGCAAAATCTCCAGATGCATCAATGGCTTTAGTACTCATAAACTCAAGTATGTTATTCACAGTATTATTTATACAAAAATTTTTCAATTGCAATATTAGAAATTAATGTTTAACAAGGATTTTATAATTTAAGAAATCTAACAAGTGGTATTTGAGCATGTATTTTGAAACTAAATAGTTTTTAGTGTAAAATAAAGAGCATATATACTTGATTAATAATTGTTCTTTGACCCTATGAAAATAGTAAGATTTTATGTTAGCCTATAATTGATTCTTACACTCTTATGTGGAAATTTAAAATATATATATATATATTGAAACCTTTCATCATTAGCTACACTAGAAGTAATGATGGAATGTGTCTCATTACTGTATCTTAAGGAATTTTGATTTTTTTTCTCACTAAATGGGATCTTACAAGGATAAAACTTATGTTTCTTATAAGGAAGGGATTGTTGGCAACCATTAAACCAACTTCATCATGTTAACTAGGATGTCACATAATGAATAGCAGCTATTTATGCTTGAGAAATTGTGAATTCATTTAAGAATTAAGGAAGTCAAATTATGTAAGGGATTATAAATTCCTTTTATTAGGTCAACAATTATTCCTTTTTCTAGCAAGACTTAAGACCCTAAGACTAATATGAAGGACTCTTTTCTAATGCAATTCATTTTGAACTCATTACCTTTTGAGTGGAGTCATTTTCAATTCACCACAATACTATAAAAGAAAAGTAAAATGTTAATAAATTAACCAATATATTTATTTTGGAGGGAACAAGAGAAAAAAATTAAGTGGGTCACTTTATTAATCTCATAGGCAGGAAAGTTGGAAAATGAATGAAAGTGAAAGTCAACTAATTTAAGAAATGAAAGATCTTACTTATACTTCTTAAACTGAAACGAGGAAATAAAAGGGTGATAAGTGTCACTTTTATATATATATATATATATAAAAGTTAGACATTATCAAAAAAAGTTACCCAAAATGTAAGGTTTGATTTGAAAAAGTGAAGTAAATTAAATACCTTAGTTGTTTTGAATCAAATTTAAATAATATTCCTCATAATACTTGATGGCTTGATTCTAATGTTACTATTCATGCATTCATATTGATACAAGGATTCATTATGTTTTGATTGTTTCAGTTAATAAAAGAATACAAACAACTTTTTAAATGTATTTTCATTAATGTTTTATGTCAACTTAAACATGATAAAGTTTAAAAGAATCCATACTTACAATGTCTTATAAAATTTGAATTATGCATAGCACAATAAATTCTATATACTTGTGACATAAATGTTTGCTTATATATCCAAAGAAAGATTAGTGAAATTGGTTAATAACGAAATTTTTTTGAATTTAGATTTTTGTTGATGTTAGATATATGGATTGCATCATGTGTAAGCAAACCAAACATAACATATAAAAAAGCCATAAGAAGCACCCATCTTCTTAAATTATACATACTAATATTTATAAACCTTTTGACACTATAGCCTTAATGAAGAATTGTATTTCATCATCTTTATAAATTTCTTTTCACGTTATAGTTATATTTATTTGCTTTATGAAAATCCCATTTCTTGGATACCCTTGAAGTTTATATAAAAGATGTTAGAAGCAATTAAACAAAAGGTGAAAATCATAAAATCTTATAACAAAGATGAATATTATAGAAAATATAATGATTTGGAACAATGTTTAGATTTAATTATGAAATTTCTCAAAAATCATGTCATATGTGTATAGTAAACTATGTCAAGCACCTGTAACAAAAGGCATGACAAGAAGGCATAATCAAACATTAACAAATATGGTTAGGAGCATAATGAATAATTCCTTTTTACCTTAATCGTTTTGGATGTACGCACTCAAAATTAAAAACTATTTGTTAAATAAAGTTCTTAGTAAAGCAATTCAAAATACTTCTATTAAACTATGGACAAATAGGAAACCTAATTTAAGGCACTTAAATGATTAAGGTTGCTTAATAAGAGTAAAAACTCATATAAAAAGAAATTAGACTCTCAAAAAATTAATGGTTATTTTATTAAGAAGTCTAAAGGATATATAACCATAGTATGAGAACCATAGAAATTGATAATATAAGATTCATTGAGAATGATGATGTTAGTGGAAGTAATGGATGTCAAAATATGGGTATAAAAGAAATTAGAGTAAATATTTCTTTACCCATAATAGTTTATTCATCCATTATAATATTGAATGTTATTTCATAAATTGAAGGGCATTTGTATAAAATATCCTCCTTAAAGAAACTAGCTCATGACTAGCTAATATAAATAAATAACAAGTAGTCGTATTAAGAAGATCTCAAAGAGAAAGGAAATAAATTATTTTGGATGATTATGTCATTTATTTGCAAGAGTCAAGATTTTGATATTGGAATCAATAAGGATTCAGTTTCATTTTTACAGTCATAAAAATATTGAATCTAATTATGACATTAGAGACTTAGTATAACTTAAAGCAAATTGGAAGTGGAAGTTTACATGGATCAAATTTAAGGCTTTTTCATTAAAGGTAAAGATTAAATAATATGTAGACTAAAGAAGTCAAGATAAGGACTAAAATAAGTTTCTTACAATAATACATTAAGTTAAATGATATTATGACATCTTTTGGATTTAAGAGAGAATATTATTAATCGATGTATGTACCAAAAAGATTAGTAGAAGTATGTTTATTTTCTAGTCCTATATGTTGCTTATTGTTGCTATTATTTTATATGTTGTTTGTTACTAATGTTTTAAGTATATTGTGTAATATTAAATATTCTCTTAAAAAATTTTATAATAAAAATATGAGAAAAACATATTATATGATAAGAATAAAAATATTTTGTAATAGATCACAATGAATGATAATTGTCTCAAAATAGTTATATTAAGAAAATTTTAGAGAAATTTAACATGAGTAAGTGTTCACCTATTCTTACATGGAAAGGGGACAAATTCAATCTTATTCGATGTTTTGAAAATAATAATGTAAATGTAAGGAAATAGAATCAATTTTATATGCCTTTGTTGTTGGTAGCTTAATATATCTACAAATCTCATTAGAATGAATGTTTGTTTTATGGTTAAAATATTAATTAGGTGTAAAAGTAATACTAGAATGGGTCACTAGAAAATTGCAAAGAAAGTATTGAGATATTTAAAGAAACAAGGAATCACATACTTATGTACAAAAAATTCAATCACTTAGATGTGATTGGATATTCAAATTTAGCTTTTGTTGGATGCATTGAAGACAAAAAATTCACATTTAGTTATATGTTCCTATTAAAAGAAGAAGCAATTGTATGGAATAATGGAATACTATCTATTATTACTTCATCAATTATAAAAATAGAGTTTGTGATATGATTTAAAGTCATAATTCATACATTATAGATATGAAATTTTATTTCAAGACTTGGGATTGATGATGTCATTACCAAATTGCTGAAATTTTATGTGATAATTTTATAATAATATTTTTTTTTTAAGAATGACAAATATTTAAAGAGTACCAAATTTGATGAGAATTAAAGTATTTTGTTATTAAAAAAATAATTAAAAACTAAAAGTGTTTATAAAATGCTAATTAATCTTATAATAATAGATTAATATAAAAGTTTGTAATTAACATTATATAGATAATATATTATCCTAATAAATTTTGATTGTACCAGTGATAATTAATAATATATTATATAATGACACTTTAAATTTATTAATATATTTCTAATATATATTATATATTTTTTATTATTTTATAATTATGTGTGTATTATTATTTTAAATTTAATAAAAAAAATTTATAAGATATTATTATAATTATTATGAAATTATATATATTTTATAAATATTATAATATATAAAATGAAATATTATAAACAATAAATGATATATAATATTATAATTTATACTAAATAATTTATTATATTATGTTATTAATATAAAATAACAAAAATATTATTATTATTATTATTTATATATAATTTGATAAATTTTAATTAAAATAAGTATAAAAATATTAAAATTTTTTAATTAATTAGATTAAAATATTTTTAAATAATTTTATTGTGAAAAATACAATTATAACGTGATTTATTTATAAAAAAAAATAATTATTAGTATTATCACACGTTAGTACTTTGAATGATTCTTACTAGAATATATGTTTTAACATATATACAAATACTACTTCGTATACATACGTTATTGTCTACAGGTGCTTTGAAGTCTCCACTGCTGCTTTCGTCCTCCATGGATATATTGTTGGAATAGCTGCATTGTCTAAAAATGTTTTTGACAGCTTGTTATTTTATTTTGTGGGATGGTTTTACGGTCAGCAGCATTGTCTTAAAATTTGGTGCTTTCTGCTCCTTTTTAATGAATATGACCTTGACTTATCAAAATAAAATGTTATTATCTATGAGCAAATAATTTTATACACGGGCCTATGGTAAATTGTATAGAGTCCAGAACACATTTACGTCATTTTGGTGGAATATGACAAGTCCTATAGTTTACTTCATAATAAAATATTTTTTAAAATTATTTTTGTTATGAAAGTAATATAAAAATTGAATTACCTAAATTCTTATGTTCTTAAATTTAGTGTGTGTTATTGATTTTATCATTATCAATTATTCCATCTATATAATTAGCTTAAATTCAAAAATCTTAGTCACAACACACCACTTACGTCACAAAATCTATACGAGAGTAGGTCCACCCAATAAAAACAGGCCTAAAATGAGTTGGACACCCTAGGCTCAAAATAAGTTGGGATTGAGACCTGAAGAACTTGAACCATCCCCAGTGGATCCCTTGTTAGGAAAGAGAGTATTAGATTTGAACCATGTCCTCTCTCTTAAACAAATTATAACTCATATCAATCCGTTGGTTGGATTTATTAATTAAATATATTATAATTGTAAAAATTTAGTTATAATTAAATTTTAATTTTATAAATTGATTAATATAGTTAAATTATAATTAAATTAAAATTTTATTAATGTATAAAATTTTATCTTAATTATAATTTAATTTTTATAATTAAAAAATTTTTTTAACAAAAAAAATTAAAAATAAAAAAATAAAAAAAATTTACTCTCAAATTCTTCTTCTCAAATGGAAAAAAAGAAAAGAAAAATATTAAATTTACCTAATTTTTAGTGTCTCAAATGCAACGGGCAAGATTTTTAGGAGTGATATGTTATCTAGGATCACCCACTAAATTTTATGTGGTCGAGGAAGAACGGCTTGTAGTGACCTCTCAAAATTGCTATCCACTGCCCTCAGAAGGCGACAAGATACGAGGCTTTTTGAGTGATGCATCGAACAATTATATGCTAATGCCTCTGATTATTCATTTCTTTCAGAAAGTAGTCATTTGAGTGACGGTCGACATAGGTAATAAGCAGCAAAAAAATCTTTTTGAGTTTATACTGCGGAGACAAGGCTGATATATCTCAAGCCTCACTTATTGTGATTAAAGCGAACACTCAACGGGGCTGCAAGCAATGGACATCTCTCTGCCTTTCCCGGCTGTTGCTGCGGCCACCTTGTTAGGCTTCCTCGTTTTTCTTTACTTCCTCTGCCTAAAATCAACACGTATCCAATCAAATTCTTGCAAAAAGGCAGCACCAGAAGCTGGACGCGCGTGCCCTGTAATTGGCCACCTCCATCTCCTAGGAGGGCCGCAACCACCTCACGTTGTTCTTGGCGACATGGCTGACAAATACGGACCCATCTTCACCGTCAAGATGGGCTTGCATCGAGCTCTGGTTGTTAGCACCTGGGAGTACGCAAAGGAATGCTTGACCACCAACGACAAAGCCTTTGCCAATCGTCCAAAAACTCTTGCCACGGGGCTTATGACCTATGATGGTGCCATGTTTGGGTTGGCCACTTACGGGCCTTACTGGCGTCAGGTGCGCAAGATCGCCACGCTCAAGCTTCTGTCAAACCATCGGCTTGACATGTTCAAAACTGGACGCGAATCTGAGGTTAGAACGTCGGTAAAGGAGTTATATTCATTATGGGAGAGGAGCAAAACTAGTTCAAACAAGCAGGTGCTCGTAGATATGAAAAGATGGTTTGGGGACATAACCTTAAACGTGATCTTAAGGATAATTGTTGGGAAATCTGTGGGATATATGACAACAGACAAGGGAGAAGACAGGACTGGGCGATGGAAACAAGCATTGAGGGACTTTTTCGAGATGACTGGGAGATTTGTGGTGGCTGATGGGCTACCGTTTTTGAGATTCTTGGATATTGGCGGACATGAGAAGGCCATGAAAAGGACAGCTAAGGAATTGGACTCCATTGTTGATGAATGGTTTAAAGAACACAAACATAAGAAAGTCTGTATTTACCAAGGATGAGGAGGACTTCATGGACTCAATGTTCAATATTCTAGACGATGCAGGTGTGGTTTCAGGTCGAGATTCGGACACAGTCAACAAAGCTACATGCCTGGTAATTACGATCGACCATATTTTTCTATTTCTTTCTTTATTTTGTCGCCAAAATTCCCCCATTGATAGCCATTGCAAAGGTTTGGACCGCAAAAGAATTGCAGTCACTTTGGAAATTTTGTGTTTTTTCTTCTGTTATGGTTACTTTGGGTCATATAAAGTACGGTCTGCAGCAGAACTTCAGGATTTTGTAAGTTTTTGCTCTTAGCTCCTTCATACTGAATATGAACTTGACTTATCAACAATGTGTTATTGACTATGGGAAAATGATTTTATAAGCTGGTTAGCAGGTTAATTGTACAGAGTCCAGAACACATTTATGTCATTTTTGGTGGAATATCACAAGTCCTACTGTTTGTAAATCTATCATCCTTCATGTTATTTTTTCCTTTTAACATATGTGTAGATCTACTTACCTCGGACGTAATGTCATATGCACTAAATTGTCGGTAATAGTGAAAAGCGTACTCCCATACTTTTTTATTATCAATTTGGTTCATTATTAACGATATAATATGCAAGTAAATGTAATTTATTATTAATTATTACTATCACCTAAATAAATATTTTTAAATTTTTAAAATTAATTAAATTAATTATTTAAAAAAAATTAAATTTTTATTTTATAATATAATTAGATGATATATCAAAATAAATCAAATAAAAAATAAATATAATATAATTATAATTTTATTTTATCATAATATAAATATTATGGTTCAAATGTATAAATAATTTTTTATTAAAAATATTAGTAAAATTACATAGATCTTATAGTGTGATAAATTTGAAACATTTGTTTTGTTTTTTTTTTTTTTTTCTTAATGTTAATTGATTGAATAAATGCCTTTTTTTCAGCTGTTTGAATAAATGCCCTAGAAAGATCTGCAAGAATCTTTGTGTCCAACTATTACTACATGGGCTTTCTTATTGATCAATTTGCAGAATCTTATCCTGGGGGCCTCAGATTCAACAGCGGTCACTTTGACATGGGCTCTATCTTTGATGCTCAACCACCCCGATGCACTGAACAAGGTCCAAACTGAATTGGACACCCATGTCGGTAGAACTAGGCAGGTAGAAGAATCTGACTCAATGAACTTGGTATATCTCCAAGCCATTATCAAGGAGACATTGCGCCTATATCCTGCTGCACCCCTCTCAGGGCCACATGAGTCCATGGAAGACTGCAACGTAGGCGACTACTATGTTCCAGCAGGCACTGTACTTCTCATTAATATCCAGAAGATCCAGCAGGACCCATGTGTATGGTCTAATCCAGACGAGTTTCAACCGGAAAGGTTTCTGATGACCCACAAAGATTTGAATTTTCGGGGTCAGAATTTTGAGTTTATACCATTTGGCAGTGGCAGGAGAATGTGCCCTGGAGTCTCTTTTGCTCTTCAAGTTTTGCAACTAATTCTTGCTAAGTTCCTACAAGGGTTTTATTTTGCAACCCCGTTGGGCGAACCAGTGGATATGAGTGAGAGCATCGGATTAACCAACCTCAAAAAGACCCCGCTGGACGTTCTTCTCAAACCACGCCTTCCATCTCACCTGTATGTCTAATTAATGTCGAAGGGGTTCTAGTTAATAAGGTTACAAATAAATGCCAAGTCATGGAGGATGATGCGCATGTGTTAGCTCAGTTTGATATGTCCATAATTGTGAAACTTATTTTGTTTAATCTCTTCGTTAAGTAATATATATCCTTGTATGCATATACACTCTATTCTTTTGTTTAGTCTTTTTTATTTTTTGGTGTCCTTTGATTCTGTGATACGTCAAGCATTTTTTGTTACAAAACAAAAATTTCTTTTAACATATTCTAAATTTTTTTTCTCCTAAGAATTGATATATAAATAAATTTTTAATTTTACAAATATCATCTAATTTTTTATAAATAAATATTTTATAAATATATAATATTTTGATAACAAATCTAATTTACCACGATCTCTATTAATGAAAATCATTAAATCTTATAATGTGATGTGTTTATATATAAAATAAATTGATGCAATCAAAAAAAAAAAGAAAGTACTAAGTAGGCTACACCTAAGACTTACAGTAGATAATGAACTCTAGGTTTTAAGTCATATGAATCAACAAATCAAAATGCTTTTTTTGCGTATTTCTTATAAATCAGCATTTATATATAGACGCAGAAAAATCTGTTTGGGAAGTAAGAAGCCCCTTATTTTCGCCTTTTGAATGAAGATGGATGAGCAGGCACTTGAGCCTGGAACTGATGAAATTCGGGGGAAACATGGGACCGGTCACTATACTGGGGGGCGAGACATGACCGCGACTTAAGATGCAAGTACCGTTGAAAAGACTAAAGGAAAGGGGGTGTAATAAAGCACAGGCTAATACGAGCCGACCAGAAGAAGCAAGGCTTAGATTACCAGATCTTGGACACAATCTTCCCAGAGATGGAGAACCCCTTGCCTCGCCTTTCCTAGGTTTTTATCCGAGTGTTTAAAACGGGTAGATTTTTCATTTACCAATTCATTGGATCTGCCACGATTCGATCAACCAAATTGAGCCTTTACAGAGTTTCAAGCACAAACCAAAATAGAATATAGTTAACTAGAAATTAAAATTAAAAAAAAACTAATTTGATTTTCTTTTAATAAAGTAAAATTAATTTTTTTTTTAATTACTTAATATTTAAAAAATAAAACTATTTAAAATAAAATATTTCAAATTTAAATTAAAAATATTAAATTTAATTAATTATTCAAATAATTTTTTATCAAGTAATTATTTAAATAAGTTTTAATATTATTCAAATTTAAAATTTTTTTTTATACAATTTTAATATTTTAAAGAAAAAATTACTTAAAATTTAAAAATAAATAAAAAATATTTAATTTAAATTATTATTTAAATAAATCATATTATTATTTGAATTTTAAATCTTTTATATAATTTAAATAATTTAAGTAATAAATTATATAAAATTTAAGAAAAAGTAAAATTAAGTCCTATAGTTTACTTCATAATAAAATATTTTTAAAATTATTTTTGTTATGAAAGTAATATAAAAATTGAATTACCTAAATTCTTATGTTCTTAAATTTAGTGTGTGTTATTGATTTTATCATTATCAATTATTCCATCTATATAATTAGCTTAAATTCAAAAATCTTAGTCACAACACACCACTTACGTCACAAAATCTATACGAGAGTAGGTCCACCCAATAAAAACAGGCCTAAAATGAGTTGGACACCCTCGGCTCAAAATAAGTTGGCAAAGTGAAAGATTGAGACCTGAAGAACTTGAACCATCTTGTTAGGAAGGAGAGTATTAGATTTGAACCAAGTCCTCTCCAATACACGCCCATCTCATCTGTACAAATAATTTGCCTAGGATTTGCTCTTAAACAAATTATAACTCATATCGATCCCTTGGTTAAATATCTTAAAAGACAATGTTATATGTGTTGATGATAATTTAAATTATGAGTTAATTTAAATTAAAAATTTTTATATAATAAAAATTTAAATTAAATTTAATTTAAAATTTAATTATTTTAATAAATTTAAATATTTATATCTATATAAAAATAAATAATTTATATTATTTATATATTAAAATATTTATATTTTAAAATAATTATATATTTATATAATAATTATATAAAATAATATTTTAAAATAATATTTATATATTAAAAATAATTTATATTTTTAAATTATTATTAAAATATTTTAGTTATATATTCATTTTAGTATAAATATCTGCGTCCGTGTTTAAATTACAAAGAGTGATTTTGGTAATTGACCTCCACGGACCTATTCCCAGACGAAACGCGTCCTGTTGAAATCTTTCCAAATATCCTCCCACTGTGCGTGATTGATCCACGTGCTGGTATTACTTCTGATGTGCCGAATCTGATCCTCCGCTGCTGTCGTTGCTACTGTTGTTGCCGCCGTTGCTACTGCCACCAATACGGTTGTTGCCACCATTGCTGCTGCCACCGCTGCTGTTGTTGCCGCCACTGTTGTTGACCCTCAAACTCCTTCCATCTACAGAGCCGGTAAAATGGCAAGCTCGGTTGCATCAGTGATTATTTGGGAGGTCAAATCTCTGCCTCTCCGCCTCTTGTTGTTCGGGAGCTTCCCGGAGAATCTGCTCGGCAGTGACCTAAAAGAGGAAAGTACAGAGAATTGCAGTTAAGGAGTCAGATTGCAAATAACAAATTCTCGGGGTCTAGATTAAAAATAATAAAGTTTGAGGGTCAAATTAAAAATAATAAAAGTTTGGGGGGCCAAATTAGAAAAAATTATGAATTTCAACATGAACGACACAATCTCTATTTCAGTTTCCGTTTTATATGGAAAAAATTATAATAGATAGAGTGTGCAGATAAAAGTTTTATTTGATTATAATGAACTGCTGAGTATTGTGGAGTATAACGTTATATAACTCACAGCAGATACTACAAAAGCACAAAAGGTCGTTCATCGAGAGTTATAAAAGAAAAATAAAAAGGCACTCTATTTCATCCATCAAGGGGTGAATGATGAAATTTTTTAGAAGATTACAAAAGCAACCTTGTCAAAGCAAGCATGGGATATCTTGACGATGTCATTCCAAGGTGCAAACAGAGTTAAAAAGGTGAAACTACAAACCTTACGACATCAGTTTGAGCTTTTGCAGATGAAAACTTCAGAACCAGTTTCAATTTATATAGACAGAGTACTTGCCCTAACAAATCAAATGAGAATCTATGGAAAGCAATTGAATGATCAAGTGAAAGTTGAAAAAATCTTGCAGACACTCATATCACAGTATGAGCCCATCGTGGTTGCTATAGAAGAAGCACATGATTTGTTCCAAATGTCTGTTGATGTACTAACATGCACATTACAAGCTCATGAACAACGCATGAATGAGAAGCACACTGAGAAGCCAATAAAGCAAGCACTTCAAAGTCAAACTCCTACCAAAAGTAATCAAAGTGATCAATCAAAACAGAGGCAAGGTTCTTCTTGTGGAAGAGGACAAGGACATGGTAATAACCACTACAACAATAGAGGTTAAAGAGGTCACTATAATAACTATGGAGATGATGACAATCAATACAATGACCAAAGGAGATCAGACTAGATGTATAAAGGTCAAGGTCGAGCTTAAAACCAAGGAAGAGGTCGTGGTAGAGGAAGGCATGACAAGTCTCACATTGAGTGTTACTCTTGTTACAAGTATGGTCATTATGCTAATAAGTCTAAGTCTCAAGGGTATAATCAAACAATTCATTGTGCATGAGAGAGAGATTCAGATGGTGGAAATAAAGCACTTATGATGGTTACTGCAGCTGCTAAAAAACCAAATTACAATACCTAGTTCCTTGATACCGGGTGTACCAATCATATGTGTGGGAAAAAGAAGCTCTTTATTGATCTTGATGAGTCAATCCACTTTACAGTCAAGTTTACTAATGATAGTAGTATTCCAATGATGGGAAAAGGGCAAATTCTTATCAAGTTGAAGAATGGAGATAATAATTACATCTCAAATGTATTTTATGTACCAAATATGAAGAGTAACCTTCTCAGTTTGGGCCAATTATTTGAAATTTGGTATAACATGCAGTTATGTGATAACTATCTCTCAATTCTTGATGGTAAAGGTACACTCATTCTTAAAGCCCCTTTAATAAAGAATCGGATGTTTCGAGTTGATATGCCACTGATGTTTACACTTATTTAAGTGCTGTTGTTAAAGATGAGTCTTGGTTATGACATCTTCGTTTTGGCCATCTAAATTTTCACAATTTAAGGTTGCTTGAACAAAAAAAACATGGTGATAGGCTTGCCCAAGATACATCATCCTAATCAAATTTGTGAAGCATGTATTCTTACCAAACAGAGTAGACAACCCTTTGTGACAAGGACTTGGCGTACAAGACAACCACTCTAACTTATTCACTCTGATGTTTGTGGACCAATAAGTATGTCATCACATAGCAACAATAGGTATTTTCTTACCTTCATTGATGATTTTACAAGGAAGACATGAGTTTATTGCATGCAAAGAAAGTCTGATGTATTTGATTATTTTAAAAAATTTAAGGCTTATATTGAAAGACAAAGTGGATACCGTGTTAAAATTCTGAGAATTGATGAAAATGGTGAGTATATTTCTAATGAATTCAAAAAATATTGTAAAGCACAGGGAATAAAGTATGAAGTTACAATTCCCTATACCCCACAACATAATAGAGTTGATAAAAGAGAGAACAAATCAATCATGAATATGGTGAGAAACTTGTTAAAGGCCAAGGGAGTTCCTAATCCATTTTGGGCATAAACTGTTTTATGTGTTATTTACTTATTGAATAGATTTCCAAAAACAAGTATTCAAAATGTGACTCCTGAAGAAGTTTAGAGCAGTTTTAAGCTTAGTGTAAGGCATCTTAAGGTGTTTGGTTCTATTACTTATACTCACGTTCCAGTAGAGACAAGGACAAAGTTAGATAATCGAGAAGTGAAAACAATTTTTTTTGGCTACAGAAAAAGAGGATATAAGTTATTCAATCCTACGACAAAGAAGGTAATTGTAAGTAAAGATGTAACTTTTGTTGAAGATAAAGTTTGGAACTTTGATACTGAGGAGCAATATAACTCTCAAAGATGTCCAATTGCTATTTTGGGAGAAGAAGAAACTCAAGCTGCAATCCCCACTATAAATGGGAAAGTCTCACCAGTTGATGCACAGAATCTTACGCCACAAGTTCTACAAGAAAATGGAAGACCAAGGAGAAATTGCCAACAATCAATTAGATTGCAAGATTATAAGGTAATTCCTAATAATGTTATCGATGATGATAGGGATTTGGTGCACTTTGCCATGTTTGCAGATTGTGAACCAGTGACATTTGATGAGGTGATTCAAGATACAAAGTAAGTCAATGCCATGAATGAAGAAATCAAGGCAATTAAAAAGAATGATACATGGGAACTTGCAGCTATTTCATAAGGTCAAAAGGCTATTGATGTGAAATGGGTCTTTAAGACTAAGAAGAAATCAAATGGAGAAGTAAAGAGATATAAAGTAAGACTAGTTGCAAAAAAATTTGAACAATGACCTGACCATGATTATCACGAGGTGTTCTCTCCTGTCGCTCAAATGGAAACTGTCATACTTATAATTGCTTTGACTACGCAAAATTACTGGAAAACTCATCAAATAGATTAAAGTCAACTGAAGCAGATGTTGAGATTGAAAACATCACCTAATCAAAATTAAGGAGTATATTGATGATAATCCAAATTAGGAGTCAACTGAAATTAGAAGTTTATTATAATAGAAATCTAGGTTGAGTTTAATTTAGAGTTTAATTATTTGGATAGATTTAAATATCCGTTTTTATATAAGGACACGTAATTTATATTATTTGTATATTTTAAAATTATTAATTTGAATATTTTTCAGTTATTATTAGATTATTTTAATTATATACTCATTTTATCATATTAATAAAATTATAATATTCTCTATTTATGTTATCAAAGTTAAATTTCTAATAGTATGAGACAATTCCAAAAAACATCGAATAAACAAAATATCATTTAGGAACTTATATGTAATCATATATTTTTAAAACTGATAAAAAAAGTTAGATATTATTTTATATAATGATTTTTTTAATTTTTTAATTAAATATATTATAATTATAAAAATTTAGTTATAATTAAATTTTAATTTTATAAATTAATTAATATAAGTTAAATTATAATTAAATTAAAATTTTATTAATGTATAAAATTTTATCTTAATTATAATTCAATTTTTATAATTATAAAATTTTTCTAACAAAAAAAATTAAATATAAAAAAATAAAAAAAATTTACTCTCAAATTCTTCTTCTCAAAATGGAGAAAAGAAAAGAAAAATATTAAATTTACCTAATTTTTAGTGTCTCAAATGCAACGGTCAAGATTTTTAGGAGTGATATGTTATCTAGGATCACCCACTAAATTTTATGTGGTCGAGGAAGAACGGCTTGTAGTGACCTCTCAAAATTGCTATCCACTGCCCTCAGAAGGCGACAAGATACGAGGCTTTTTGAGTGATGCATCGAACAATTATATGCTAATGCCTCTGATTATTCATTTCTTTCAGAAAGTAGTCATTTGAGTGACGGTCGACATAGGTAATAAGCAGCAAAAAAATCTTTTTGAGTTTATACTGCGGAGACAAGGCTGATATATCTCAAGCCTCACTTATTGTGATTAAAGCGAACACTCAACGGGGCTGCAAGCAATGGACATCTCTCTGCCTTTCCCGGCTGTTGCTGCGGCCACCTTGTTAGGCTTCCTCGTTTTTCTTTCCTTCCTCTGCCTAAAATCAACACGTATCCAATCAAATTCTTGCAAAAAGGCAGCACCAGAAGCTGGACGCGCGTGGCCTGTAATTGGCCACCTCCATCTCCTAGGAGGGCCGCAACCACCTCACGTTGTTCTTGGCGACATGGCTGACAAATACGGACCCATCTTCACCGTCAAGATTGGCTTACATCGAGCTTTGGTTGTTAGCACCTGGGTGTACGCAAAGGAATGCTTGACCACCAACGACAAAGCCTTTGCCAATCGTCCAAAAACTCTTGCCACGGAGCTTTTGACCTATGATCGTGCCATGTTTGGGTTGACCACTTACGGACCTTCTTGGCGTCAGGTGCGCACGATCGCCACGCTCGAGCTTCTGTGAAACCGTCGGCTTGACATGTTCAAAACTGTACGCGAATCTGAGGTTAGAACGCCGGTAAAGGAGTTATATTCATTATGGGAGAGGAACAAAAATAGTTCAAACAAGCAGGTGCTCGTAGAGACGGAGATGGTTTGGGGACACAACCTTAAATGTGATCTTAAGGATAATTGTTGGGTTAATCTGTCGGATATATGACAACAGACGAGGGAGAAGAGAGGACTGGACGATGGAAACAAGCGTTGAGGGACATTTTCGAGATGACAGGGAAATTTGTGGTGGCTGATGGGCTACCTTTGAGATTCTTGGATATTGGCGGACATGAGAAGGCCATGAAAAAGGCTGCTGAGGAATTGGACTCCGTTATCGATGAATGGTTGAAAGAACACAAATATAAGAAGGTTTCTGCCACTATAAAGGAAGAGGAGGACTTCATGCACTTGATGTTCAATATTCTAGACGATGCAGAGGTGGTTTCAGGTCGAGATTCGGACACAGTCAACAAGGCTACATGCCTGGTAATTATGATCCACCATCTTCTTTTACTTCTTTCTTTATTTTGTCCTCAGAAGTCCCGCACTGCATGGTAATTGCAATGGTTTGGACCGCAAAAGAATTAATCATGTTGGACGCCATGTTTGTCTCATTGTAAACAGGCACAGTATGTAGAGACCCATTTGGTCTTGCATATGTCTCAGATGTATGTCATAAATTGTAAGTACTAACTAAAAGCATACTCTCATGCTTTTCTGTTTATCTATTTAACTCATTTTCCAATGTTCCCTTAAAGGTTATGCTATAAAATTTTCCAAACACAAAAACCTTAAAATTTATAATCCATATTGTGGTTTTCTCATAATTTATGGATAAATTTTTATTTAAATAGGTGATTTTTTGTATTTGATAATGAATATATATATATATATATATATGTCTGGATTGTGTAGCTAGATTAGTGGGGTTTAGGTGACTCTTCTTTCTCCTCTCTAAAGATCATATGGATCTTTAATGCACCCAACTCAATAGTAGCTTTGGTTATCACATCACAATCACCATGGTATGATTGATGAACCCTACGCTCTCAAAGTGGTAAGTTAAAAGAAGTACAAGCTCGATTACCTCATCTTTTGTGTATCCTTAAACGACATCACCTTGGCTTAGTTAGTATTTGGTTTTAAAACTGATGCAACATCTAGCAAAAGCAAGGCTAAAACTTAATTAAGCTTGAGAAAATAATATTTCTCAAAGAGAAAGATAGAAATAAAGTCGATGCCTTTATTGAAATATTTATTCTTTAAGATACTTAACTCTTAAACTCATATATATTTATAAGTAAAATCATCTAACTAATTAAGAAAATATTGTAACTTAAATAAAAAAATATTTTAATAATTAATTAGAAAAATATCTAATTAAATGGGAAATACTTAAAATTAGAAAAGTGATCCAATTGGTACTTTATCAATGTGAGATGGACTTGGGCCACCATAACCCAAAAGTGATCCAATTGGTACTTTATCAATGTCACTATTGGACTTGTAAATCTCATTCTTTTTTTATGTGGGTGGGGGTATCATGTTATATTAGTTAAAGACTGTTTGGCCAACCAATCCAATAGTGTTTGATTTTGATTGAGGGTAGAGTGTAGAACTTCTTGTAATTTATGTACATATTTTTTAGTATGGCATTTGCCCCTATAGGAAACCCAAAACCACTTAGAGTAAAAGAAAAATAAAGAATTGGGTATTGGGTATTGAATTAAATGGGATTAAGAGAGAGAGAGAGAGAGAGAGAGAGAGATTGTCAAGGTGTTTCTTGAAGAAGGAAGTGACTATTGTAGTGGTTGAGGTGAAACTTGAGGATTACAACACTTAGTGATTATAAAGACTAGTATAAGTGACAAGATCATGAGGGAGCTGGTTGGTGGGAGCTGGTTGGTGAAAGCATTAAGGCAAAGTTTGAGAGTGTGGAGGCTAGTGAGATAAAAGAACATTTCAATTAGTAGCTAGGTGATAAAGGACACTATGGTTTTGCTTGCAATGGACATCTACCAAGGAGCAATGAGATGGTTGAGTGGCATTCCAAAAGATAGTGATGCAGCCAAGCACTTCATTTGCACTAATAATTTTGATTAATTGGAAAATTTGAATTATTAAATGAGTTATATTAGATATATTATTATTTTTAATTTTTGGTCAACTAAATTCTAATTTGATTTGGGCTCAAAACTTTATAAAAGCCCAATTTGGCCTAAGAATAGTGGAGTCTTAGGTGGAAACCTACTAAGTACCTTTTTTTTTTTCACATAAATTTATTTTATAAGCATATCACATCATACAATTTCATGATTTTCAATGATGGAAATAATGGTTGATTATATTTGCTAACAAAATATTTTATATTCATTAAATGGTTATTTTATAAAATTTAGACAACATTTGTGAAAGTACATGAAGTTAAGAATTTAATTATATATCAATTCTAAGCCTACCAAAAAAATGGGTTAAGGCAATGGTTTTGAAACCATTACTTAAAGTCTAATGCAGCGATTTTTAGACCGCTACATTTGCAAGCACTACACTAAATCTAAGGTAGCAATTTTTTCTACTAATAACAACACATATGAAATTACTGCCTAAAAACATTTTAAGCAGTGGTTTTATTAAGAGAATAGGAAATAGTTTTTTAAGAATAGATAATAGTTTTTTTAGAAAATATACAGCAATTTTTTGAAAATAAGCAATGGTTTTTCTAAATGAATAAAAAGTGATTTTTTAAGTGAATAGGCAGTAATTTTTTAAAAAATAGGTAGTTATTTTTTTAAGAGAATAAGCAACAGTCTTTTGGCAATAGGTAGCAATTTAAAAAAAAAAAAAAAAATAGATAGTGATTTTTTTAAGAGAATATATAACAATTTTTTATAAGATTAAATAATGATTTTTTAAACTAATAATCATCAATTTTCTAGCTATTTCAATTTTCTAAAACTATTACATTTGTGACAATTATTTAAATGAAACTTCAGATATTGATAAAATATGAAGTTATCCCTAAAGAACACATTTTTTCACATTAAATGCATTTTCAAAATGAAATTCAACTTCAAAGATAACATGTAATCATTAGTATAATGACTACATCTGCTAAGAAACATGATATCAAATAGTTAGGGCATACTCTTTTAAAATATTAAATACATATATCAATTGCAATCAAGTATAATTTGGCAATTTACAGAACAATCATGTTAAATATCTCTAAATTTTTTTATTAAATAGGTCCTAAATTTATATATAACCACAACATATGCATCAATAAGCCATAATAACACTTACAGAAATTTACAAACTTTGAATATCTTCTCTTCAAGTTATCTTCAAAGGTCTTTTCGATGTCCTCAGCCTTGAGAGGGAGCATCATCCTACAAAAGATAAATATAATTTTTGATCTAAATTTATAAACATTTAAAATAAAGTAACAAACTAAAAATAAGTAAAAATGAGAAATAAATTATACATTAGAAAAAATTAAGATTAAGAAAAAAATAGAAGGAACATTAAAATATGTGGACTGTATGTGCCTCCTGAACATAAATGGGGTCTTTGCTATAACTCTTGCTTAGGAGCATTGAATGCATCCATGGCTGAAGGAGCTATTTCTATGTTTGAGGCATCTTAATATTATTGTTTAGCCTAGAATTTTACTATTGTAATTTATGGAACATTGCATAGAAATGGTGCGTTATTGATATAATTTGTTGTTCCATTCTTTTTTGCAGCTTTTCTATTTGTGCTTTAAATTTTTGCATCTCAGCTTCTACATCCTCCCTAACAAATTGCATAACGTTTGATGAAACTTTGACATGTCCAATAATTGATTTACCTTTCAAAAGGTAGAAAATGATTTTGTTGTAACTTCAATTATTCTTTCTTAGCAATATATTTTAATCAATCACATGTACTAGAAATATAAGGTGAAGCTTGAGTGATGAAATGTAACATTGAAGGTAGCTCTTGTTTTTTCAACTAGCTATTTAAATTAATCAAGTTATTATTTTATATTTGTTTTCATCCAATAGGCTTGATGCAAGAAAATGGTGAGATTTCATGGTATTTCATACTTGTTGACTTATATTTGGTGAGAAATGATGATAATTACCATGCCATATTAATTTTATTTCTACATTTCATATGTTAAATTTTTATTGATTTTGACTAAGGCTCATTTTTCTGACAATAATTAATCATAGTAGTAGGCCTCCTTTCCAATCCTATTGTTTAATTTTCATTGGATTCCTAGCAAAAAATGCAAAGTATACAAATTTCTCACCTTATAAAATTTTCTAGTAAGATAAGTTAATTAAATCTTTTTTTATCTATTGACAATTAACAAACAATTAAAAAAATACAAAAAAAAGAGAAAAGTGGAAACTTCTAGGAAAAGGATGACAAAGTCATCATACATATTGATGGTACTTCAAAAGATTGTTAATGATGGTAAGTTGACTAAACTAACTAAAACAATAAAGATGAAGGATAGTGAACCTCAGTTCCTTTCTTTGATCTACCTATATTGTTTCACATAGTTGTTTCAAAACCTTGCCATTCTAGAGAAAAAGGTTAATTGACAATACCCTTGACTAATTGAATAGAAAGGAATATCACTAATAACAAGTTGCATCAAAAAATAAAAGGAAGACTTAGAAGGAGAGAAAAAAAAAATGGTGAAAGAGAGAATAAAATGGACAAAAAGTGCACAACTAACTATAACCCTAATTGGATTGTGATACAACAAGAAATTTCAAGAAAGATGCCAAAAAATGGAGGGGCATGAGGAATCACAAAGATTGTTCTTTCCCTAAAATTCAATGCATGAATTATGGGCTTCCGTCCAATGTTCACACGCAACTAAATGACTCTCCAATCCAATGTACACTACTAATATCGATGGTAGAAAGACCTAATCAACAAAATGATTTACGGTAAAAATAGACACGAAAATCTAAGATTGAATCAATATCTATAAAAAAAAAAAAAATGAAAAACATGCAATTTCAAATAACAAAGCCTAAAACCAACGTGCACATAGTCTGAGACGTGAACTAAACAAGAAGAATAACATCATGAGAACATTATGATAATTATGAGTTTTCAAAACCACACACCTTCAATTGAGGTTTCAATTGAATATCAAGGAGAAAGATGGCAATAAAACCCGCACTGACAATGTGTTAATATAGTACATTTTTCTAATTCTTACAATACAGCAAAGTATTACGCATTTAGAAAAAAAACATTCAAGAAAAGTACACAGAAAAATAAATTCCAAAATACAATAGAAAATTTTGTGTTTGTGGAAGTAGGCAGGCAGGCAACAAATCAATTAGTTAAGCAGCATGGCAAAGCTAGGGCAATTTGTTTCCTCTTCATCACTCAACAAAGCCATAGCAAATAACAATAAGAAGAAGAAGAAAAAGAAAAAGGAGGACTGTACCTGTTTGTTTGTAGCCGACAATGACGGGCTTCATGGAGCTAAGAAAGTTAGTACAAAATCAACGATAGATAGATAGATAGATAGATAGATAGATGGAAAAATGGAAAGAAAGCAAAGCTCCCTCTCTGTCTGTCTTGCTTTCTAAATGAACCAGTCGACTGAGAGAGAAAGAGTGTAAGAGAGAAAGAAAGATGTATTGTTTAGGTTTTTTTTAAACCGCCATCCCTATCCTAAATTCGCAGGCCTTCCCCAACCCTAATAAGAAAGACGAGGTGTTTTCTATTGAAACGATGTAGTTATAGATGGAAAATCAGTTGTATTTCTTTAATTGTCTTTTTTTTTTTTTTTATAATTAGAGGAGCATGAGAGGTAAACCTTTGTAACGTGGAGTAAAATTTTATATCCGTTGACAAAGACAACTCGATTATTAATCTCAAAACAACATCACTAATTACATAAGGCACACTCCCGAAAACCATTCACGGAAATAAAATGTTTGGGCATGTGCCGAGCGTTATGAAACATATTATACAATATTTGTAATATGGCGTAGCTCAATGAACGGATATAGACTACTCAATGAACGGATTAAACAAAACAAGTTTTACAATTATGCCCATATCAAAGTGAGCAAACATATACGCATATCAACCTCTATGACTTGGCATTTATTTGTAACCTTATTAACTAGAACCCCTTTGACATTAATTAGACATACAGGTGAGACGGAAGGCGTGGATTGAGAAGAAACTCTAGTGGCGTCTTTTTGAGGTTGGTTAATCCAATGCTCTCAGTCATATCCACTGGTTCACTCAGCGGGGTTGCAAAATAAAACCCTTGTAGGAACTTGGCAAGAGTTAGCTGCAAAACTTGAAGTGCAAAAGAGACTCCAGGGCACCTTCTCCTGCCACTGCCAAATGGTATAAATTCAAAATTCTGACCTCGAAAAAACAAATCTTTGTGGGACGTCAGAAACCTTTCCGGTTGAAACTTGCCAGGATTACACCATACACGAGGGTCCTGATGGATCTTCTTGATATTAACGAGAAGTCTTGTGCCTGCTGGAACATAGTAGTCGCCTACACGACAGTCTTCCACGGACTCGTGTGGCACTGAAAGGGGTGCAGCAGGATATAGGCGCAATGTTTCCTTGATGATGGCTTGGAGATATACCAAGTTCGTTGAGTCGGATTCTTCTATCTGCCAAGCTCTACCGACTTGGGTATCCAATTCTGTTTGGACCTTGTTTAGTGCATCGGGGTGATTGAGCAACAAAGATAGAGCCCATGTTAGAGTGACGGACGTTGTATCTGAGGCCGCCAACATAAGAGCCTGCAAATTGATCAACAACAAAGCCCTTGTAATAATTGTCGGACACAAAGATTCATTCTCGTTAGATGTCATTTTGCATCTTTGCCTAGGTAAATTGAGTCCATTAGATCCAAACTGAGGGGAAAAAGGCATTTATTCAATCAAAGACATTAAAAAAAATTAAAAAGAAAATCTCAAACTTATCATATTATAAAATTGATGCAATTTTACTAATATTTTTAATAAAATAACTATTTTTTTTAACATCAAATGGAATATTTACGTCCCACCAAAAAGAAATTACCATCACACTATATTTGCCCTCTATTTGATTTATTTTAATAAATCACCAAATTATGTTTAGAAAAAATTAATTTTTTTTAGATAATTAATTTAATTATTTTTGAAAATTTTAAAAAAATTTATCTTTGTGATAATAATAATAATAATAATAATAAGTAACAATGTATATATATATATATATATATATATCAATATCAAATATAAAAAATACTTATTTAAATAAAAATTTATCCATAAATTATGAGAAAACCACAATATGAATTATAATTTTTAAGGTTTGTGTTTGGAAAATTTTTATAGCATAACCTTTAAGGGAACATTGGAAAATGAGTTAAATAGATAAACAGAAAAGCATGAGAGTATGCTTTTAGTTAGTACTTACAATTTATGACGTACATCTGAGACATATGCAAGACCAAATGGGTCTCTACATACTGTGCCTGTCTACAATGAGACAAACATGGTGTCCAAAATGATTAATTCTTTTGCGGTCCAAACTATTGCAATTACCATGCAGTGCGGGACTTCTGAGGACAAAATAAAGAAAGAAGTAAAAGAAGACGGTGGATCATAATTACCAGGCATGTAGCCTTGTTGACTGTGTCCGAATCTCGACCTGAAACCACCTCTGCATCGTCTAGAATATTGAACATCAAGTGCATGAAGTCCTCCTCTTCCTTCGTAGTGGCAGAAACCTTCTTATATTTTTGTTCTTTCAACCATTCATCGACAACGGAGTCCAATTCCTCAGCGGCCCTTTTCATGGCCTTCTCATGTCCGCCAATATCCAAGAATCTCCAAAACGGTAGCCCATCAGCCACCAAAAATTTCCCTGTCATCTCGAAAGTGTCCCTCAACGCTTGTTTCCATCGTCCAGTCCTCTCTTCTTCCACGTCTGTTGTCATATATCATACAGATTTCCGACAATTATCCTTAAGATCACGTTTATGGTTATGTCTCCAAACCATCTCTTCATCTCTACGAGCACCTGCTTGTTTGAACTATTTTTGTTCCTCTCCCATAATGAATATAACTCCTTGACCGGCGTTCTAACCTCCGATTCACGTACAGTTTTGAACATGTCAAGCCGACGGTTTGACAGAAGCTCGAGCGTGGCGATCTTGCGCACCTGACGCCAATAAGGCCCGTAAGTGGTCAACCCAAACATGGCACCATCATAGGTCAAAAGCTCCGTGGCCAGAGTTTTTGGACGATTGGCTAAGGCTTTGTCGTTGGTGGTCAAGCATTCCTTCGCAAACTCCCAGTTTCTAACAACCAAAGCTCGATGTAAGCCGATCTTGATGGTGAAGATGGGTCCGTATTTGTCAGCCATGTTGCCAAGAACAACGTGAGGTGGTTGCAGCCCTCCTAGGAGATGGAGGTGGCCAATTACAGGCCACGCGCCTCCAGCTTATTGTATCATTGAACTTAATGTATCACTGTAATAAACTTATTTTAGTCCTTATCTTGACTTCTTTAGTTTACATATTATTTAATCTTTACCATCAATGAAAAAGCTTTAAAGTTGATCCATATAAACTTCTACTTCTAATTTGCTTTAAATTATACTAAGTCTCTAATGTTATAATTAGATTCAATATTTTTATGGTTATAAAAATAAAACTAAATCCTTATTGATTCCAATATCAAAATCTTAACTCGTACAAATAAATGACATAATCATCCAAAATAGTTTATTTCCTTTCTCTTTGAGATCTTCTTAATACGACCACTTGTTATTTATTTATATTAGCTAGTCATGAGTTAGTTTCTTTAAGGAGGATATTTTCATCCAAATGCCCTTCAATTTATGAAATAACATTCAATATTATAATGGATGACTAAACTATTATGGGTAAAAAAATATTTACCCTAATTTCTTTTATACCCATATTTTAACATCCATTACTCCCACTAACATCATCATTCTCAATGAATCTTATATTATCAATTTCTATAGTTATCATACTATGGTTATATATCCTTTAGACTTCTTAATAAAATAACCATTAATTCTTTGAGTCTAATTTCTTTTTATATGAATTTTTACTCCCATTAAGCAACCTTAATCATTTAAGTGCCTTAAATTAGGTTTCCTATTTGTCCATAGTTTAATAGAAGTATTTTGAATTGCTTTACTAGGAACTTTATTTAATAAATAATTTTTAATTTTGAGTGCATACATCCAAAATGATTAAGGTGAAAAGAATTATTCATTATGCTCCTAACCATGTTTGTTAATGTTTGATTATGCCTTTTTGTCATGCCTTTTGTTACAATGTGCTTGACATAGTTTACTATACACATATGACATGATTTTTGAGAAATTTCATAATTAAATCTAGACATTGTTCCAAATCATTATATTTTCTATAATATTCATTTTTGTTATAAGATTTTATGATTTTCACCTTTTGTTTAATTGCTTCTAACATCTTTTATATAAACTTCAAGGGTATCCAAGAAATGGGATTTTCATAAAGCAAATAAATATAACTATAATGTGAAAAGAAATTTATAAAGATGATGAAATACAATTCTTCATTAAGGCTATAGTGTCAAAAGGTTTATAAATATTAGCATGTATAATTTCAAAAAGATGGGTGCTTCTTATGGCTTTTTTATATGTTATGTTTGGTTTGCTTACACATGATGCAATCTATATATCTAACATCAACAAAAATCTAAATTCAAAAAAATTTCATTATTAATCAATTTCACTAATCTTTCTTTGGATATATAATCAAACATTTATGTCACAAGTATAGAGAATTTATTGTGCTACACTTAATTCAAATTTTATAAGACATTGTAACCATGGATTCTTTTAAACTTTATCATGTTTAAGTTGACGTAAAACATTAATGAAAATACATTTAAAAAGTTGTTTGTATTCTTTTATTAACTGAAACAATCAAAACATAATGAATCCTTGTATCAATATGAATGCATGAATAGTAATACTAGAATCAAGCCACCAAGTATTATGAGAAATATTAATTAAATTTGATTCAAAATAATTAAGGTATTTAATTTACTTCATTTTTTCAGATCAAACCTTACATTTTGGGTAATTTATATATATATATATATATATAAGTGACACTTATCACCCTTTTGTTTCCTCCTTTCAGTTTAAGAAGTACAAGTAAGATCTTTCTTTTCTTAAATTAGTTGATTTTCACTTTCATTCATTTTCCAACTTTCCTACCCATGAGATTAATAAAGTGACCCACATAATTTTTTTTTCTTGGTTCCTCTAAAATAAATATATTGGTTAATTTATTAACATTTTACTTTTCTTTTATAGTATTGTGATGAATTGAAAATGACTCATACTCAAGAGGTAATGAGTTCAAAATGAATTGCATTAGAAAAGAGTCCTTCACTTTAGTCTTAGGGTCTTAAGTCTTGCTTAAAAAAGGAATAGTTGGCAACCTAATAAAAGGAATTCATAATCCCTCACATAATTTGACTTCCTTAATTCTTAAATGAATTCACAATTTCTCAAGCATACATAACTGCTATTCATTATGTGACATCCTAGTTAGCATGATGGGGTTGGTTTAATGGTTGCCAACAATCCCTTCCTTATAAGAAACATAAGTTTTATCCTTGTAGGATCCCATTTAGTGAGAAAAAAAAAATCAAAATTCCTTAAGATAGAGTAATGAGACACATTCCATCATTACTTCTAGTGTAGCTTATGATGATAAGGTTCCAATATATATATATTTTTTAAATTTCCACATAAGAGTGTAAGAATCAATTATAGGCTAACATAAAACCCTACTATTTTCATAGGGTCAAAGAAAAATTATTAATCAAGTATATATGCTCTTTATCTTACACTAAAAACTATTTAGTTTCAAAATACATGCTCAAATACCACTTATTAGATTTCTTAAATTATGAAATCCTTGTTAAATGTTAATTTCTAATATTGAAATTGAAAAATTTTGTATAAATAATACTGTGAATAACATACTTGAGTTTATGAGTACTAAAGCCATTGATGCATCTGGAGATTTTGCATTAGCCTTATAATTAATTTCTCACTCTTGACCTTTATTATAATAACATGCTATTAGATAGAGTTTTCATATATAGAAGGAACAAAAAAGATTGATTATACACACACACACACACATTCACATATACATAGTTTCATAATTTAAATTAAGCATGTCCACCATGCCCAAATGAAGTTCAAGATTATTGTCCTTAATGGTGCAATAACACACAAACTCATTTTTCATGAATTAGATCATATTATGATTGAGTCTCTAATTGGAATATTGTTTGAGAATATTCTAATATGATTAATTGAGAAATTCTAATATATGTACCTAAAAATGACCTCAAATAGTGTATGTAGATTTTATGCCTATTTACAACAAGATAAACAAAAAGTGCCAAAAATGACTTTAATTCTTTGTAGTCAAAACCTTTGCAATTACCAACAAATAGGAGACTTTTGATGACAATATAAAAAATCAAATAGAAGAAGATGGTCAATTGTAAATACTAGGCATGTAGCCTTGTCAATTAAGTTTGAATCTAGACTTGAAACCACCTCTGCATTGTTGAGAATATTGAACATCAAGTCCATGTAGTCCTTCTCTCCTTTCATAGCACCAAAAACCTTCTTGTGTTTGTGCTCTTTCAACTATTCATTAGCAATGGAGTCCAATTCCTTTGCAGTGTTTTTCATAGCCTTCTCATGTTCACCAATATCTAAGAATCTTAAAAATGGTTGTCAATCAGTCAACACAAATCTCCCTATCATCTTGACAATGTCCCTTAACACTTGTTTCCATCATCCAGCCCATCCTTCTTTATTGTTTGTTGTCATTCCTTATAATTATCCTTAAGATCACATTTAAGGTTATGTTCCCAAACCATCTTTTCATCTCTACTATCACTTGCTTGTTTGAACTATTTTTGCACATTTCCCATAATGAATACAACTCTTTTATGAACATTTTAACCTTAAATTCTTGGATGATTTTGAATGCATTGAGCTGACCATTGGACAGAAGCTTAAGGGTGTCGATCTTAAGCACTTGATGACATTAAGGCCTGTAAGTTACCAAATCGACTATGACACTATCATAGTATTACATCATGTGCTATTTGCTTTTGATATGCCAACATAATTTAGTTGTTATGTAACCAATCGTGTTTGTTCACATGATATTATGCAAAGTATTTCCTTATGCAATATGTCTTTTATCCATTGAAATTGGTTGTAAGTTGGAGCATTTAACAATTTGATAAAGCTTTTGGTTGCTTATTACACATTGACATGAAGGGGCATACAAAGAAGATATTAAAGCACATGTGATGTAATTAAATTTAAAAATTAAGTTTGCACTGGCAAAATTGAGCAAATTCTGTCATCATAGTCATTTCAAATTCCTTCTTTATTTGAGAAGCATATTCCTTCCATAAATATTCATTAATGGCACCAAAAAAAAATTCATCAATGTAAATTTGCACAATTAAGAGAACTTTATTTCTCATCTTTATGAATAAGGTCATGTCTAACTTACCTTTTGAGAAGTCTTTTTTTATTAGCAAAGAGCTAAGTCACCCATACCAAACTCTAAGAGCTTGTTTTAATTTATACAAGGCTTTGAAGAACTTAAACACATGATTTTAATATTCAATGCCTTCAAAACCTAAAGGTTGCTCAATATTTACTTCGTCCTCAATAATATTGCTAAGAAAATGACTTTTTACATCTATTTGATATAAAGTTCATGTATGATGCATGTGCAACCAAGATGTGAATAGCTTCTATTCTAGCCATAAGTACAAAGTGCTTATCATAATCTATCTCTACTTATTAATTGTGCCCCTTGTCAGTTATTCCCTTAATTCCTTACTATATTTCTACTCTTATCTTGCTTATCTCAAAACATCAACTTGGTTATTATGATAAGATAGTCTATAAAGGTCCACACTTTATTCCTTTTAAATTATTTCAACTCATCCTCCACAACATGCTCTTAATGCTCATCAATCAATGCATCTTTTACATGGTTTGGTTATGCTTGAGAAATGAATGCAATGTTGGCGTTTGTATTCCTTAATGATGATCTAGGCCTTACGAAATCAAAAATATTACCAATGATTTGATATTGGAAGGATTTACCGGTATGTTTCCGCTCTTTTATCATCTTTTGTGTGACATTTTGTGTGTTGTTCATATTTGACACACCTGCTTCAAGTGGCTCAATTTTATCATTTACACCATTATTTTGTGTTTTCTCACTTGGTGTATTATGTAGACTCACATCATTGGAATGCATGATTATACATGCATAGTCATAAACATTCTCCTTTCTTGAATTCTAGGTGTTAGCTTCAACAAAAGTAACATGCATGGATTCTTCACTTATTAAGGTTCTTTTATTTAAAATTCTATATATCTCACTAGTAAAAGAATATCCTAAAAGAATACCATCTTTGGTCTTTAAATCAAAATTTTTAAGATCATTTTGGTGTTTAAAATAAACAATTTCAACCAAAAACTTTGATATAATTGATTCTTTTCTTTCTATTAATCCATTATTTACACGGCGTCTTTTTGAGCATAGGATGTATGAGAACCCAATTAGAGATACGACACATTATGTGGACAACTTGGGCCCAAAGATAAGTTAAACTCATTTAGCATAATCCCCTATTCATCTATTATAAAATTTTACTTTTATATTTAATTACCCCTTTTTATGGAGGTGTTTATGGTGTTGAAAATTGGTGAGAAATTCCTTAGGTATCAAAAAATTTTTTGAAGCCCTCATTTTCACATTCAACTTTATGTTCATTTCAAATTGAAATGATAAGGTATCCTTTCTCATTTTGTCATTGTCTACAAGGTTTGTCTATTGTATTTTCTTTTTGTATTTCATTTTTATAAGAAAGAAAAAATGGAATAGTAAATAATAGAAATTAAAAATCTTTTTAATTTGTAAAGCATATTAGGAGTGGATGTAGCCAAATGGATCAACGCAGTGGATTGTGAATCCACCATGTGCAAGTTCAATTCCCATCATTCGCCCATAACCACTGTGCCTATAACCCTAATAAAAAAATAAAGAAATATGAAATATGAATAAAGTAGTATAAATAATAAAATAAGTTAAATTTCATATAATTTAATTTTATCATTCAATGAATGATTGAAAAATGATCCATTGATCCAATTAAAATATTTGTTAATTTGATTTTGTATATAAGCAAAACATTCCAAATCCTACATTGTTTTTATACCATTATTCTTTTTTTATACATTTAGGAGTCTATACCTCCAAGAAATTCCGATTCTTCTCACATTTTATCCTTTCTCATTTTGTAATTGTCTACAAGGCCTTTCAAAGGCATTCAAGGCTTCATTTTATAAGCAAGAAATGTAACCCAAGCAAACCAAATGAAATCATTTACAGGGAAAAATGCATTATACTTCCCACCTAATACAGATACTCTAAATAAACCAAATAAATCTATATGCAACAATTGAATAAGTTTCAAGGTAAATCATATTTTCTTACTTTTAAAAGAGCTTTTCACTTTCTTATCCATTTAACATGCATCAAAAATCTCACTTTTCTCATATTTAGGCTTAGGCAACCCTTTACAAGACCATGGTGGTTCAATTTGGATAAAGCTTCATGGTCATATGTCCCAAGTGTTTATGCCATGTCAAAAGCTCTTCATTTAAAGAAGCAAAACACTTAACATTGTAGGTAGATAAGGAATGAAATTTAATATCATAAACATTATCAATTTTATTTGCAATGAATAAGGTTTCATTTGAATTGGAATTGATAACGTAACATGCATTGGATTCTAAAGATACATTATAGGCACTATCACAAATTTGGTTAATGCAAGGCAAGTTAAATTTCAAACCTTCAATCAAAGACACAATATCAATGGTGGGACAATTATTTTCTTTGATTTTACCAATACCAATTATTTTATCTTTGATGTTGTCACTAAAAGTTACCTTTTCTCTATCACATTGAAAGAGATGAAATTTTTTGAATCACTAGCCATGTGCCTTGAACACTTACTATCCAAGTATCATTTATTCTTTTTCATCTTTCCCTTTAAGCAAATATGCGTAAATTATTTAATTTAGGCACTTTAATTTTCTTAGGCCTTTAAGGGTTGGATTTGGTGCCTTTTGCACCGCCATAAAATTTACTCATATCATTTATGATTTTTCTAATATTGAGTGCACCAACCCTATATCCATAATTCCCACAATAATAAAATTTAATGTTATATGTCTTATAAGGAAGTGAGTGACCATGAGATGCTCTAACAAAATTAATTTTATGAGATTGTGATGCATGAAATGGTATCTTGGCTGAACCACTAGAAGCATGAGATGCATTATGTTGTTGTGAGATATGAACATGCATAAAAGATAATTTGGAAAAAGAAAAAAAGAAACCTATGATATGATGTTGATGCTTGTGTTTGCCATAGGCAGCCATGGTTTGGGTCCTGTTTGAATGATGTGCAAGATTAAAACTCAATATGCTCTTGCCATTTAAAGGGCTTTAAGAGTCAAGTAAGGAACCAAGCTTTGCTTTCACTTTAACAAACTTTGCATTGGATCTTTGGAGAATTGAAACTTCCTTCTTAAGTATAATGTTCTTTCCCTTATGCTTGTTAGCCACTTGCACTTTAATAATTACTTCATCATGCGCCTTTTGTAAATCATTACCCTTTTGAGTGAGTTATTTATTTTTGTACTTTAACACTTGTTTTCTTGCTCCAATAACATAACTAAAACATTAAGATCCTTGTGTTTGGCCATCATCTTATAGAACTCCCTATTCATGCATTCTAAAGTGTCTTAAAGCTCATAAATTAAATTATCATCGCAAGGGTGAAAATTAGATTGTACCTCATTATCTTTAGCAATGAAGGGCATATTTGTCATCTCATCATAACATAATTCACTATCCAAGTCAGTAAAATCATCCAATGTGGCCTTGTAAGCCTTTTTGATTGGCTTTCTACTTGTCTTCTTATTTGGGTAGTTATATGAAGACACATCTTTCTCCTCTAAAATCAAAAGATGAAACAAATTCATATAAATTGTGTTTAATTTAAATTATATTTAATCATAATGAATTATTTATAGTCATGTATATATTTATTTTAAATATAATAAATTAATTTATAAGAAAAATTATAAAAATTAATGACAACTCCAAAATTTTATATATAATGACTTAATTCCTCACATTTGAAGTGGACAATAAACTTTTACACTGACTTGGACCACTATAGCTCAAAAGAGATCTAATTGACACCTTATCAATCTCACTATCCAACTCGTAAAACCCATTCTTTTTTATGTGGGAGGTATCACATTGTATTAGTTAAAGACCTTTTGGCCAACCAATCCATTAATGTTTGATTTTGAGAGGGGGCAAAGTGATTGACCTTGTGTAATTCATGTACATATTTTTTAGTATGGCATTTGCCTTATGAATCTACGCGTGCATCTGCCTTAGATGGAACCCAAAACTACCAAGAGTAAAAGAAAATTAAAGAATTAGGTATTATGTGTTGAAGTAAATGGGACTAAGAGAAAGATAGTGAAAAAAAGAGTGAAATTATCAAGGGGTTTCTTGTAAAGGGAAGTGATGATTATGGTGGTTGAGGTAAGACTTGAGGATTACAATACTTAGCAATTCCAAAGACTAGTATAAGCAACAAGATTATGGGGGAGCTGGTTGGTGAGAGCATTAAGGCAAAGTTTAAAAGTGTAGAGACTAGTGAGATAGGAGAACACTTCAATTAGCTACTAGGTGACAAGGGACACTTTGGTTTTGCTTGCAATGTATGTCGACCAAGGAGCATTGAGAAGGATGAGTGGCATTCCTGAAGAGACTGGTGCCTACTAAGCCCTTCACTTTAAGTAGTAATTTTGATTAATTAAGGATTTTGAGTTATTAAATAAGGGTGCATGCTAATTGTACTCCCATTTTAAGTAGTCAAATTTCGTTCATGCATATTATAAGTAATTACTTAAATTGAGTTTTTTTTTAATTCAAATATTATATTTTTGAGTAACTTGTTACTTAAATTATATAACTTATATTAAAAAATCTTAAAATTTAAATAATAATATAATTTACTTGACTAATTACTTAAATCAGTTATTTTTTATTCAAATATTGATATTTTTTTATTCTTAAATTTTGAATAACTTTTTATTTAAATTATGAAAATTATATAAAAAAATTTTAAAATTTATATAATTTTAAAATCTATTTAAACAATTACTTAAATAATTTTTTTATTTGAATCTAACATATTTTTACTTTTTCTTGAATTTTGTGTAATTTGTTATTTAAATTGTATAAATTAGATTAAACAATACTCATAATTTAAATAATAATATAATTTATTTAAATAACTATTTAAATTAGATGTTTTTTATTCATATATAATTTTTTATTTATTCTTAAATTTTAATTATCTTTTTATTTAAATTATGAAAATTATGTAAAAAATAAAACTTAAATTTGAGTAATATTGTGATCCATTTAAATAGTTATTCAAATAAAACATTTGCTATCAAATTAAACTTAATTTTACTTTTTCTTAAATTTTATATAATTCATTACTTAAATTATTTAAATTATATAAAAAGATTTAAAATTCAAATAATAATATGATTTATTTAAATAATAAATTAATTTAAATTAAATAATTTTTTTATTTATTTTTAAATTTTAAGTAATTTTTTCTTTAAAATATTAAAATTGTATAAAAAAAATTTTAAATTTGAATAATATTAAAACTTATTTAAATAATTACTTGATAAAAAATTATTTGAATAATTAATTAAATTTAATATTTTTAATTTAAATTTGAAATATTTTATTTTAAATAGTTTTATTTTTTAAATATTAAGTAATTTAAAAAAAATTAATTTTACTTTATTAAAAGAAAATCAAATTAGTTTTTTTTTAATTTTAATTTCTAGTTAACTATATTCTATTTTGGTTTGTGCTTGAAACTCTGTAAAGGCTCAATTTGGTTGATCGAATCGTGGCAGATCCAATGAATTGGTAAATGAAAAATCTACCCGTTTTAACACTCGGATAAAAACCTAGGAAAGGCGAGGCAAGGGGTTCTCCATCTCTGGGAAGATTGTGTCCAAGATCTGGTAATCTAAGCCTTGCTTCTTCTGGTCGGCTCGTATTAGCCTGTGCTTTATTACACCCCCTTTCCTTTAGTCTTTTCAACGGTACTTGCATCTTAAGTCGCGGTCATGTCTCGCCCCCCAGTATAGTGACCGGTCCCATGTTTCCCCCGAATTTTCATCAGTTCCAGGCTCAAGTGCCTGCTCATCCATCTTCATTCAAAAGGCGAAAATAAGGGGCTTCTTACTTCCCAAACAGATTTTTCTACGTCTATATATAAATGCTGATTTATAAGAAATACGCAAAAAAAGCATTTTGATTTGTTGATTCATATGACTTAAAACCTAGAGTTCATTATCTACTGTAAGTCTTAGGTGTAGCCTACTTAGTACTTTCTTTTTTTTTTTGATTGCATCAATTTATTTTATATATAAACACATCACATTATAAGATTTAATGATTTTCATTAATAGAGGTCGTGGTAAATTAGATTTGTTATCAAAATATTATATATTTATAAAATATTTATTTTATAAAAATTAGATGATATTTGTAAAATTAAAAATTTATTTATATATCAATTCTTAGGAGAAAAAAATTTAGAATATGTTAAAAGAAATTTTTGTTTTGTAACAAAAAATGCTTGACGTATCACAGAATCAAAGGACACCAAAAAATAAAAAAGACTAAACAAAAGAATAGAGTGTATATGCATACAAGGATATATATTACTTAACGAAGAGATTAAACAAAATAAGTTTCACAATTATGGACATATCAAACTGAGCTAACACATGCGCATCATCCTCCATGACTTGGCATTTATTTGTAACCTTATTAACTAGAACCCCTTCGACATTAATTAGACATACAGGTGAGATGGAAGGCGTGGTTTGAGAAGAACGTCCAGCGAGGTCTTTTTGAGGTTGGTTAATCCGATGCTCTCACTCATATCCACTGGTTCGCCCAACGGGGTTGCAAAATAAAACCCTTGTAGGAACTTAGCAAGAATTAGTTGCAAAACTTGAAGAGCAAAAGAGACTCCAGGGCACATTCTCCTGCCACTGCCAAATGGTATAAACTCAAAATTCTGACCCCGAAAATTCAAATCTTTGTGGGTCATCAGAAACCTTTCCGGTTGAAACTCGTCTGGATTAGACCATACACATGGGTCCTGCTGGATCTTCTGGATATTAATGAGAAGTACAGTGCCTGCTGGAACATAGTAGTCGCCTACGTTGCAGTCTTCCATGGACTCATGTGGCCCTGAGAGGGGTGCATCAGGATATAGGCGCAATGTCTCCTTGATAATGGCTTGGAGATATACCAAGTTCATTGAGTCAGATTCTTCTACCTGCCTAGTTCTACCGACATGGGTGTCCAATTCAGTTTGGACCTTGTTCAGTGCATCGGGGTGGTTGAGCATCAAAGATAGAGCCCATGTCAAAGTGACCGCTGTTGAATCTGAGGCCCCAGGATAAGATTCTGCAAATTGATCAATAAGAAAGCCCATGTAGTAATAGTTGGACACAAAGATTCTTGCAGATCTTTCTAGGGCATTTATTCAAACAGCTGAAAAAAAGGCATTTATTCAATCAATTAACATTAAGAAAAAAAAAACAAAACAAAACAAATGTTTCAAATTTATCACACTATAAGATCTATATAATTTTACTAATATTTTTAATAAAAAATTATTTATACATTTGAACCATAATATTTATTATGATAAAATAAAATTATAATTATATTATATTTATCTTTCATTTGATTTATTTTGATATATCATCTAATTATATTATAAAATAAAAATTTGACTCTTCTTAAATAATTAATTTAATTAATTTTAAAAATTTAAAAAATATTTATTTAGGTGATAGTAGTAATTAATAATAAATTACATTTACTTGCATATTATATCGTTAATAATGAACCAAATTGATAATAAAAAAGTACGGAGTACGCTTTTCACTATTACCGACAATTTAGTGCATATGACATTACGTCCGAGGTAAGTAGATCTACACATATGTTAAAAGGAAAAAATAACATGAAGGATGATAGATTTACAAACAGTAGGACTTGTGATATTCCACCAAAATGACATAAATGTGTTCTGGACTCTGTACAATTAACCTGCTAACCAGCTTATAAAATCATTTTCCCATAGTCAATAACACATTGTTGATAAGTCAAGTTCATATTCAGTATGAAGGAGCTAAGAGCAAAAACTTACAAAATCCTGAAGTTCTGCTGCAGACCGTACTTTATATGACCCAAAGTAACCATAACAGAAGAAAAACACAAAATTTCCAAAGTGACTGCAATTCTTTTGCGGTCCAAACCTTTGCAATGGCCATCAATGGGGGAATTTTGGCGACAAAATAAAGAAAGAAATAGAAAAATATGGTCGATCGTAATTACCAGGCATGTAGCTTTGTTGACTGTGTCCGAATCTCGACCTGAAACCACACCTGCATCGTCTAGAATATTGAACATCGAGTCCATGAAGTCCTCCTCATCCTTGGTAAATACAGAAACTTTCTTATGTTTGTGTTCTTTAAACCATTCATCAACAATGGAGTCCAATTCCTTAGCTGTCCTTTTCATGGCCTTCTCATGTCCGCCAATATCCAAGAATCTCAAAAACGGTAGCCCATCAGCCACCACAAATCTCCCAGTCATCTCGAAAAAGTCCCTCAATGCTTGTTTCCATCGCCCAGTCCTGTCTTCTCCCTTGTCTGTTGTCATATATCCCACAGATTTCCCAACAATTATCCTTAAGATCACGTTTAAGGTTATGTCCCCAAACCATCTTTTCATATCTACGAGCACCTGCTTGTTTGAACTAGTTTTGTTCCTCTCCCATAATGAATATAACTCCTTTACCGACGTTCTAACCTCAGATTCGCGTCCAGTTTTGAACATGTCAAGCCGATGGTTTGACAGAAGCTTGAGCGTGGCGATCTTGCGCACCTGACGCCAGTAAGGCCCGTAAGTGGCCAACCCAAACATGGCACCATCATAGGTCATAAGCCCCGTGGCAAGAGTTTTTGGACGATTGGCAAAGGCTTTGTCGTTGGTGGTCAAGCATTCCTTTGCGTACTCCCAGGTGCTAACAACCAGAGCTCGATGCAAGCCCATCTTGACGGTGAAGATGGGTCCGTATTTGTCAGCCATGTCGCCAAGAACAACGTGAGGTGGTTGCGGCCCTCCTAGGAGATGGAGGTGGCCAATTACAGGGCACGCGCGTCCAGCTTCTGGTGCTGCCTTTTTGCAAGAATTTGATTGGATACGTGTTGATTTTAGGCAGAGGAAGTAAAGAAAAACGAGGAAGCCTAACAAGGTGGCCGCAGCAACAGCCGGGAAAGGCAGAGAGATGTCCATTGCTTGCAGCCCCGTTGAGTGTTCGCTTTAATCACAATAAGTGAGGCTTGAGATATATCAGCCTTGTCTCCGCAGTATAAACTCAAAAAGATTTTTTTGCTGCTTATTACCTATGTCGACCGTCACTCAAATGACTACTTTCTGAAAGAAATGAATAATCAGAGGCATTAGCATATAATTGTTCGATGCATCACTCAAAAAGCCTCGTATCTTGTCGCCTTCTGAGGGCAGTGGATAGCAATTTTGAGAGGTCACTACAAGCCGTTCTTCCTCGACCACATAAAATTTAGTGGGTGATCCTAGATAACATATCACTCCTAAAAATCTTGCACGTTGCATTTGAGACATTAAAAATTAGGTAAATTTAATATTTTTTTTTCTTTTCTCTATTTTGAGAAGAAGAATTTGAGAGTAAATTTTTTTTATTTTTTTATTTTTAATTTTTTTTGTTAGAAAAATTTTATAATTATAAAAATTAAATTATAATTAAGAAAAATTTTATACATTAATAAAATTTTAATTTAATTATAATTTAACTATATTGATTAATTTATAAAATTAAAATTTAATTATAACTAAATTTTCATAATTATAATATATTTAATTAATAAATCCAACCAACGGATTGATATGAGTTATAATTTGTTCAAGAGAGAGGACTTGGTTCAAATCTAATACTCTCTTTCCTAACAAGAGATCCACTGGGGATGGTTCAAGTTCTTCAGGTCTCAATCTTTCACTTTGCCAACTTATTTTGAGCCTAGGGTGTCCAACTCATTTTAGGCCTGTTTTTATTGGGTGGACCTACTCTCGTATAGATTTTGTGACGTAAGTGGTGTGTTGTGACTAAGATTTTTGAATTTAAGCTAATTATATAGATGGAATAATTGATAATGATAAAATCAATAACACACACTAAATTTAAGATCATAAGAATTTAGGTAATTCAATTTTTATATTACTTTCATAACAAAAGTAATTTAAAAAATATTTTATTAAGTAAACAATAGGACTTTGTCTTATTCCACCTAAACGCCGTAAATGTGTTCTCGACTCTATACAATTTACCATAGGCCAGTGTGTAAAATTATTTGCCCATAGATAATAACTTTTTTTTTTTATATAAGTCATGGTTATATTCATTAAAAAGGAGCAGAAAGCACCAGAATTTTAGACAATGCTGCTGAGCGTATAACCACCCCACAAAATAAAATAACAAGCTGTCAAAAACATTTATAGACAATGCAGTTATTCCAACAATATATCCATGGAGCACGACAGCAGCAGTTGAGACTTCAAATCACCTACAGATAATAACGTATGAATATGAAGTAATATTTGTATATATGTTAAAACATATATTCCATTAAGAATCATTCAAAGTGATAAGATATAATAATGTATATAATTGTTCTTCACTAAAAATCACATTATAATTAAATTCTTAATAATAAGATTATTTAGAAATATTTTGATATAATTAATTAAAAAATTTTAATATTTTTATATTTATTTTAATTAAAATTTATTAATTATTATATATAAATAATAATAATAATACTTTTATTATTCTATTTTAACATTATAATATAGTAAACTATTTAATATAAATTATAACGGTTATATACTATTTATTATTTATAACACTTTTTTTCATATATTATAAAATTTATGAAATATATATATATATATATAATTTTATAATAATTCATAATAATATTTCATAAACCTTTTTTATTAAATTTAAAATAATAAGAAATATATAATATATGTTAAAAATATATCAATAAATTTGAAATATCATTATATCACATATTATTAATCATCATTAGTATGATCAAGTCTATTAAGATAATATATTATCTATATAAAGTTAGTTATAAATTTTTATATTAATATATTATTATAAAATTAATTAACACTTTATAAACACTTTTAGTTTCTAATTATTTTATTTAATGATAAAATATTTTAATTTTTATAAATTTGATACTTTTTAAATATTTGTCATTTTTGAAAGAAAATACTATTGTAAAATTATCACATAAAGTCTTAGTAGTTTGGTAATGGCATCGTCAATTTCAAGTCATAAAATAAAATTTTATATCTATAATGCATGAATTATGACTTTAAATCTTATCCCAGACTCTACTTTTATAATTGATGAAGTAATAATAGATAGTTTTCCATTATTCCATAAAATTGCTTTTTCATTTAATAAGAACATATAACTAAATGTGAATTTTTTGTAATCAATGCATCCAATAAAAACTAAATTTGAATATCCAATCACATCTAAGTGATTGAATTTTTTGTACATAAGCATGTAATTTTTTATTTCTTTAAGTATCATAATACTTTCTTTGAAATTTTTTAGTAACTCATTTTAGTATTACTTTTACACCTAACTAATATTTTGATTGTAAAACTAATATTCAATCTAATAAGATTTGTAAATACATTAAGTTACTAACAATAAAGGCATATAAAATTGATTCTATTTCCTTACATTCCACTTCATTTTTAAAACATCGAATGAGATTGAATTTATCCCCTTTCCATGTAAGAATAGGTGAACACTTACTCATGTTATAATTTTCTAAAATTTTCTTCATATAACTATTCTAAAACAATTATCATTCACTATGATATATTACAAATATTTCTATTCCCATCACATATGATGTCTCTCTCATTTCTCTCATTATAAAATTCTTTAAGAGAATATTTAATATTACACAATATTCTTAAAACATTAGTAACAAACAATATATAAAACAATCACAACAATTAGCAATATATAGGACTAAAAAATAAACATACTCCCATTAATCTTTTGGTACATACACCAATTAACAATATTCTTTCTTAAATCCAAAAGATGTCATTATATCATTGGAAGAAACTTATTTTAGTTCATATCTTGATTTCTTTAATCTACATATTATTTAATCTTTACCTTTAATGAAAAAGCCTTAAGGTTGATCCATGAAAACTTCTACTTCCAATTTGTTATAAGTTATACTAAGTCTTTAATATCATAATTAGATTCAATATTTTTATGGCTATAAAATGAAATAAAATTCTTATTAATTCTAATATCAAAATCTCAACTCTTACAAATAAATGACATAATTATCCAAAATAATTGATTTCTTTTCTCTTTAAGATCTTCTCAATATAACCATTTGTTGTTTGTCTATATTAGTCAATCATGAGTTAGTTTCTTTAAGGAGGATATTTTCATCCAAATGCCCTTCAATTTTTTAAATAACATTCAATATTACAATGGATGAATAAACCATTATATGTAAAGAAATATTTACCCTAATTTTTTTTATGCCCACATTTTGACATCCATTACTCCCACTAACATCACCATTCTCAATGAATCTTATATTTTCAATTTCTATAGTTCTCATACTATGGTTAGATATCCTTTAGACTTCTTAATAAAATAGCCACTGATTCTTCAAAAGTCTAATTTCTTTTCATATGAATTCTTACTTCCATTAAACAACCTCAATCATTTAAGCACCTTAAATTAGGTTTCCTATTTGCCCATAGTTCAACAGAAGTAATTTGAATTGTCGTACTAGGAACTTTATTTAAAAAATAATTTTTGATTTTGAGTGCATACATCTAAAAAGATTAAGGTAAAAAGGAATTATTCATTGTGCTCCTAACCACATCCGTTAATATTTGATTATGGCTTTTGTTGCAGTGTGCTTGACATAGTTTACTATACACATATGACATGACTTTTGAGAAATTTCATAATTAGATTTGGACATTGTTCCAAATCATTAAATTTTCTACAATATTCATCCTTGTTATAACAATTTATGATGTTCACCTTTTGTTTAATTGCTTCTAACATCCTTTATATAAACTTCAAGGGTATCCAATAAATGACATTTTCATAAAGCAAATAAATATAACTATAACATGAAAAGAAATCTATAAAGGTGATGAAATACAATTTTTCATTAAGGCTATAATGTGAAAAGGTCTATGAATATTAACATGTGTAATTTCAAAACATTTATGTCATAAGTTGAAGTTCCTGACTTCTCTCTAAAATCTACTAGTTTGTAATACTGAGAGGGGGAGTGAATCAGTATCACTACAATTCGTAATTCGTAGGTAAATAAACAACTTTAACCTCTTCTTAAAAGCGAACTCTTTTTCAGACTCGATTAAGGTAGATCTATTGCTACCTACTAATCATAATAGTCCATAAAGTCACCTTTTAGACACCTTACCTAATAGACAATTTGGATGTTCTTGTTCAAACCTCCGTTAGGTTATGGGTTGGCTGATACTTTAGTTGCATTCACAACTCAATTCAAAACATAGAATGTAAAGCAAATTAAGGACACACGAGATTTACGTGGTTCCATTAATGTGACGTACATCTACAGTAGTAGCGACTCTCCCTTACCGAGACCATCCACTATACTTGAAAATTCCAGTTACAATGGATATCTTAATTCTCTACTCCTTTCACTATTGCAAATACTAAGCAAGTACAATATAAAGAGTGTCACTTACTATGTCTACCCTTCTTCTAGCTTGTCTTGCCTCTGTTGAATTGAAAGGTTGCTCCACTGCCGCTTAGAAGTTCACTGCAAGGCTCTTTAACCTCTCTTGAAGAAATTTAGAAATACGTTGAGTTCTTTCCGATACTTCACCGAATTCCTTCTTTAGGTTGTCTCACACAGCTCCTGCTTTCACCGTCTCGATCTCACCCGTCTCCTTGTCTCACGGCTCGCTTCACATTTCCCTTTTTTTTTTTTTGTCCAACCCCTATTCTGCCGGATCTCTCACCGTCGACTGGATATCTTTCTGCCGAATCTGTCTCACCATCTACTGGATCTGTCACCGTCGACCGGATCTGTCTCACCATCTGCCAGATCTGTCACCGTCGACCGGATCCCTGTTCTGCCGAATCTCTCACCGTCGACCGGATCTGTCTCACCGTCTGCTGGATCTGTCACCGTCAACCGGATCCCTGTTCTGCCAAATCTCTCACCGTCGACCGGATCTCCTTCTGCCGGATCTCTCACCATCAACTGGATCTCCTTCTGCCAGATCTCTCACCGTCGACCAGATCTCCTTCTGCTGTCGCCGGATCTCCCTTGTCCCAGCCGGATCTATCACCGTCCCAGCCGGATCTCCTTCTACTGTCGCCGGATCTCCTCTGTCCTTGCTGGATCTATCTCGTCGTCTACCGACTACTGGTATGCCGATCTACTCAGCTACCGACTGCTGGTGTGCCGGTGGTGTGTTGTTACTCACTGGTTTCTCTCTCTTACCGGTGGTGTTTGTTTTTCCAACCGGCCACTGTTCTGCCGTGTATAGTTTTTCTCTCTCTTCCAATGGCTTCTTCTTTGGTCAACTGGTTGTCTAGGTTTTCTGTCCATTTTACTCAATTGCCCAACATGTCCTTTTTGTTGTCTTCCGATGGCCTTTATATACTTCTCCATGAAATCCCAATAGGGCTTACTTGCAGCGAATTTACTGTTTTACCCTTTTCATATGGCTTTTACGTTCTTACCCCTCCATGTGGCTTTTACCTTCTTGCACACTTAAACCTAATTAACAACAATTACAACCTATATAAGGTTGTGGGAACAACAATCTCCCCCTTTGTAATTGTTGGCAACACTCATGACAAAAGCCACTATGCAGCAGTTTCAACTCCCCCTAAATATGCACTCCCCCTTTCTTAACAGCTCCTCCTGCACTTTTACTTCTCTCCCCCTTTGCCAATCAATTACAAATTTGAAAAACTCACAAAGTGAAGATGGAGGATTTACCTAAACTTCAGGCTTGAGGAGGCATTTGCACATATAGACTCAATCTGTGCTTTTCAAACAGCCTCTTATTAGTGGGTCTTGAAACCAGCTCCCATGTATCATTCTTCTCAATTTGATCCAACCCCTCATTGATAGTTTTAACCCAAGTTTGGTCTTGAATAGCCTCTTCAACAGATTTAGGTTCAACTTGTGAAAGTAGAGTAATAGCTCCCACCATTCTTCTTCTTGTTGCAACTCCTACTGATGGGTCACCTATGATCTAATCTCCTTGATGAGCACTGGTCCATATTTTCTTTGTCCTTCTTCCTTACACTGTCTTAGTTGCAAGAGGATCTCTTTCTTCATCTTCAGACTCACTCTTCTTCGAGTCTAAACTTACTTCTTGTTCCTTTTCTTCAGGTTGGTCTGATTCTTCATCTACATTGAAGTCATCTTCTTCATTGTCCTCAGCTTCTCCATTCTGCATTGTTTTCTAATTCTCATCTATTCTCACATCACTAGTAGTGATCATTTTTCCCAACTTATGCAGAAAACTCTATAACCTTTTGTCTTTGTTGAGTATCCCACAAAGATGCCTTCATCAAACCTAGCATTGAATTTTCTCAAGTTTTGCTCTTTGTTCTTCACTAAACATGGGCTGCCAAAGACTCTGAGATACTTGGTTGTTTTCTTCTTCTCACTCTATAGCTCATATGGAGTCTTATCAGTATTGGGTCTTAGTAGAATTCTATTCAATAGGTGCACGGCTGTAAATGTTGTTTCTGTCCAAAATCTTGGGTGAAACTTGGATTCCAGCAGTAGAGTTCTTGTCATTTCAACCACAGCTCTATTCTTCCTCTCTACTACCCCATTCTGTTGAGGTGTTCTTGCTGCTGCCATCTAATGGTGAATTCCATACTTCTCAAGGTAATCTTCAAAAGCTCCATTTGTGAATTCAGTGCTTTGATCTGACCTCAATACTTTGATCTTCTTTTCACTCTCATTCTCAGCCAATCTTCTATATCTCTTGAAGCATTTCAAAACTTCTGACTTGTATTTGAGGTGCATGATGCAGGTCCTTTTGGAATAATCATCGACAAATAAGACGAAATACCTCTCACCATTCAACCCTTTTGTTCTCATCGGCCCACACAAATCAATATGCATAATGTCAAGCACTGCTTCAAAACTGAACTCTTTGGTCTTATACTGCTTTCTGTCATGTTTTTCTTTAGAGCATGCTGAGCAAACATACTCTCTTTCTCTCCTGAGGTCGGGAATATCTCTGATTGCATGAGTAGTGGTCAGCTTCCTCATGTTCTTCTGTGATAGGTATCCCAGCCTCCTATGCCAAAGTTGATTTTCTTCTTCTTTGGTGAGTAAACAGCTGCTTGTCTTGTCTTCATCAATCACATATAAATTTTCAGCTGTTCTCTTCCCGGCTGCAACAGCATTGCCTTCTTTACTCTTTACCCGGCAACCTGTTTTTGTGAATATTGCCTTATGGTCTTCGTTGTATAACTGACTGACAGATGCTAAATTATATCCGAATCCTTCAACGTGTAGAACATCCTTCAGTTTTCCTCTTCTAATCTTTACTGACCCCTGACCATTGATGTTAAGTGAATCATCATTACCAAACTTAACTCTGCCTTCTCTTGATTTGTTTAGTTTTGATAATTTATTCTTGTCACCCGTCATGTGCGAAGTGCATCCACTATCAAGGATCCACTACTTATCCTTGCAATCAGCTTTGAGTGCGATTTCAGCTATATTAACCACTTCCCTTTTAGCTTTATATTCCTTCTTTTGAATTGGCTAGAAGATAGCTTTCTCCTTTTTCTCAACTTTGACTGCACCGCTTGTTTTCACTATCCATTGGGTGCCTTCTCTTGCTCAGGGAGAAGTGTCATGCATCTCTTGGCATTATGGTCATCCTGCCCGCACCTTTCACACTGTTCCAAGTCTGCCAATATAGCAAACTTGTTCTTTGAAACCACTAATTTGGGCTTCCACCAACAATCCTTGTCAGCGTGTCCTTGCCTTTTACAGTATGTGTAAGAACTCATGACAGGTGTTCTCTTCTGAAATCTGTATTGTCTCCCCCTGTATGCAACATCGTATCTTCTCAAGTTGGAGACATATACTGGCCTTCTCCACCAACAGTTACTCGCTTTATGACCCCAAACTCCACAATAAAGGCATTGACCTTGAAATTGCCTCTTCTTGGGTCTGATCATTGCTTGTCTTCTTCTGTTCATCACTTGCTGTGTAGGCAAAGTAACTGACTTCTTTGCTTGCATGACTTTCATTTCAGTCACCTTCTTCTCCTTCTTCTGTTCAGCCGTAGCCCTCTACTGGCTGACTTTCTTTTCCTCCTTCTTGTTTGCCACCCTAGGTTGCTTCTTCAGATCTTCTTTATTCTCAGCTATCTTTTTCTGAGTCACAACCTTCTCTTTCAACTTCTGTGGCATATTCTCATTTTCTTTAACCAATGCAGCCTCAGATTGCTGCACTTTCTCTAAATTCTTCTTTCCTTTTCCAAAACTTGTTTCTCCTATCATTTCAAGCTTCTGCAAGTTCTCTTTGCCACTTTTGAGTTGTTGCTAAAGTCTCAGCAACTCTTTCTCCATTTCTTCAATTTTTGAAACCCTTGAGCCAAGCTCTACTGTAAGATCTTCACATATTTTGATCTATTCCTCAAATCTTCTCTTCAAGTCAATATGCTCAGCCCTTATTTCACCGTTTTGACTTTCAGCTTACTCAAACTTTGCTTCAACTTGTTTTATATGGGCCTCCACCCTTTTTATGCTTCTGCCCCTTCTGATTATCTCTTTTAAAGCTGCTTCCAACTCAACTTCAAGATCTGGCTCTTCTTCATCATTTTTCTCTTCCTCTTCAGAGGTTGAGCTACAACCTTGTGTTGATGCCATAAAGACATACTCATCTGATGAGTCTTCATCTTCCTCCTCATCAACTTCTTTTGTCTGACTCACATAACTTTTGAATGAGCCTCTCGTCTTCCTCTGCGGGTTGGCAATCTTCTTATTGCACTTCTTTGATTTGAATGATGATCTTCTCCATCTTGAATTTTGCTCATCATCACCATCCTCATCTTCATCATCAAGTTTCACTTTGCACTGAGAAGCAAAGTGTCCAATCTGCCCACAACGATAACATTTCAAGGACAACTATCCTTTTCTGTTAGACCCCTTTTTGAATTTCCTTGTGAAGTAAGCCAATACTTCACCTTCACTTTCTTCCTCATTATCATCATTATCCTCACTGGATGATTCTTCCTTTTCTTTTATCGTCAAGTATTTCATAGTTTTGAAAGTTGCCTCCTTTGATACCTTTAACGTTGAGGAGCTCTCAGTCGACTTTATTCTCATCTCATATGCAATGAGATTGCACTGAAGATCATGTAGAGACATAGAGTTGAGATCTCTACTCTCCTCTATGGCTACCACCTTTGAAGCAAACCTCTCAGGCAGAATTCTCAGAATTTTCTTCACAATCAATGAGTCCTTGTTCTTCCCATGACTTCTTAAATAGTTTACAGCGTCAATAATCTTGGTAAAAAACTCTTGAACTGTCTCATTCTTCTACATTCTGAGAGATTTATATCTCTCCTTGAACACTTGAAGCTTAGCCTCCTTCATTCTACTATCTCCTTCATAGACTTTTTGCAATCTGTCTCATATCTCCTTGACAGATTTGCAGTCCATAACTTTAGCATACTCCGCATCTGTCAATGCTGAAATAATGACATTTAAGGTCTCCCCATTTATCTCAAACTGCCTTAACTCCTCTAGGGTTGGGTCTTTACCTTCTTCCGGAGCCACAAAACCCTCATGTACACATTTCACCACATTCATGCCCATGGTTGCAAATACCACTCGCATTCTTGCTCTCCACATATGATAGTTGGTTTCGTTGAAGATTGGAACCTTCTTGCTGTAAGTGGTGCTAATACCGGTACCGACTTCCATTTCTCAGTATGCTGAACAAGTCAAACTTTTGGATCCCTTCAAACTAGTACACCAAGCTGTTAAACTTCAAACTGGTGAACCAGTGCTCTGATACCAATTGAAGTTCCTAATTTCTCCCTAGGATCTACTAGTTTGTCATACTGAGAGTGGGGTGAATCAGTATTACCACAATTTGCAATTCGAAGGTAAGTAAACAACTTCAACCTCTTCTTAAAAGTGAATTTTTTCTCAGACTCGACTAAGGTAGATCTATTACTACCTACTAATCACAATAATCCCCAAAGTCACCTTTCAGATACCTTACCTAATAGATAATTCGGATGTTCTTGTTTAGGCCTTCATTAGGTTATGGGTTAGCTAATACTTTAATTGCGTTCACAACTCAATTCAAAACACAGAATGTAAAGCAAATTAAGGACACATGAGATTTACGTGGTTCCGTCAATGTGATGTACATCCACGGCGGTAGGGACTCTCCCTTACCGAGACCATCCACTATACTTGAAAATTCTAATTACAATGGATGTCTTAATTCTCTACTCCTTTCACTATTGCAAATACTAAGCAAGTACAATACAAAGAGTGTCACTTACTATGTCTACCCTTCTTCTAGCTTGTCTTGCCTCTGTTGAATTGAAAGGTTGCTCCACTTTCGCTTAGAAGTTCACTACAACGCTCTTTAACCTCTCTTGAAGAAATCTGGAAATATGTTGAGTTCTTTCCGATGCTTCGCCGAATTCCTTCTCTAGGTTGTCTCACACAGCTCCTGCTTTCACCATCTTGGTCTCACCCGTCTCCTTGTCTCACAGCTCGCTTCACGTTTCCCTTTTTTTTTTTTGTCCAGCCCCTGTTTTGCCGGATCTCTCACCGTCGACTGGATCTCTTTCTGTCGGATCTGTCTCACCGTCTGCCGGATCTATCACCATTGACCGGATCTGTCTCACTGTCTGCTGGATCTGTCACCGTCGACCGGATCCCTATTCTGCCAAATCTCTCACCGTCGACTAGATCCCTGTTCTACCAGATCTCTCACCGTCGACCGGATCTCCTTCTGCCGGATCTCCCCTGTCCCAGCCGGATCTATCACCGTCCCAGCCGAATCTCCTTCTGTTGTCGCCGGATCTCCTCTGTCCCAGCCGGATCTGTCACCGTCCCAACCGAATCTCCTCTGTCTCAGTCGGATCTATCACCGTCCTAGCCGGATCTCACGTCGTCGCTAGATCTCTCACTGTTTACCGGATATATCTTGCCATCTGCCAATTGCTAGTGTGCCGATCTACTCAGCTGCCGACTACTAGTGTGCCGGTGGTGTGCCGTTACTCACCGGTTTCTCTCTCTTGCCGGTGGTGTTTGTTTTTCCAACTGGCCACTGTTCTGCCGTGTATAATTTTTCTCTCTCTTCCAATGGCTTCTTCTTTGGTTGGCTGGTTATCTAGGTTTTATGTCCGTTTTGCTCAATTGCCCGACACGTCCTTTTTGTTGTCTTCCGATGGCCTTTATATACTCCTCCATGAAATCCCAATAAGGCTTACTTGCGACGAATTTACTGTCTTACCCTTTTCATGTGGTTTTTACGTTCTTACTCCTCCATATGGCTTTTACCTTCTTGCACACTTAAACTTAATTGACAACAATTACAACCTATATAAAGCTATGGGAACAACATAAGTATATAGAATTTATTGTGCTATACTTAATTCAAATTTTATGAGACATTGTAAGCATGAATTCTTTTAAACTTTATCATGTTTAAGTTGACATAAAACATTAATCAAAATATATTTAAAAAGTTATTTGTATTTATTAATTGAAACAATCAAAACATAATGAATCCTTATATCAATATGAATGCATAAATAGTAATACTATAATCAAGCACCGAGTATTATAAGGAATATTAATTAAATTTGATTCAAAACATATTAAGATATTTAATTTACTTCACTTTTTCAAATCAAACCTTACATTTTGGGTAAATTTTTTAATAATGTCTAATGATTTATATATATATATAAGTGACACTTATTACCCTTTTATTTCCTTCTTTCAACCTAAGAAGTATAAGTAAGATCTTTCTTTTCTTAAATTAGTTGACTTTCACTTTCTTTCATTTTCCAACTGTCTTGCCCATAAGATTAATAAAATGATCCACTTAATTTTTTTCTCTCATTTCCTCCAAAACAAATATATTGGTTAATTCATTAACATTCTATGTTTCTTTTATAGTATTGTGATGATAATAAGGCATGTAAGTAACCAAATTAACTGTCACTATCATAGTGTTACATCATGTGCTATTTATTTTTGATATGCCAACATAACTTAGTTGTTATGTAATTATTCATGTTTGTTCACATGATATTGTGCAAAGTATTTCCTTATGCAATATTGTTTTATCCTTTGAAATTGGCTTTAAGTCAGAGGTTTCAACAACTTAATAAAGCTTTTGGTTACTTATTGCACCTTGACATAAAGGGGTGCACAAAGAAGATATTGGAGCACATGTAATGCAATTAAATTTAAAAAATTAAGTCTATACTAGCAAAACTAAGCAAATTCTCTCATTATACTTATTTCAAATTCCTTTTTTATACTCATTAAGAGATTTTTATTTCTTATCTTTATGATCATATCTAACTTACCTTTTAAGAAGTCTTTTTTAATTAGAAATAAGCTAAGTCACTCATACCAAACTCTAGGAGCTCATTTTAATTTATACAAGGCTTTGAAGAACTTAAACACATGATTTTAATATTCAATGCCTTTAAAACCTAAAGGTTGCTCAATGTGAACAACTTTGGCCCAAAGATAAGCTAAACTCATTTTGCATAGTCCTCTATTCATCTATTACAAGATTTTATTTTTGCATTCAATTACCCCTTTTTGTTGAGGTGTTTAAGGTGTTAAAAATTGGTGAGAAATTCCTTAGGTATCACAAAATTTTTTGAAACTCTCATTTTCACTTTTAATTGAAGTAATAAGGTATCCTTTCTCATTTTGTAACTATCTGCTTGGCCTGTCTATTGTATTTTCTTTTTGCATTTCATTTTTATAAGAAAGAAAAAATGGAATAGTAAATGCTAGAAATTACAAATCACTTTAATTTATAAATCAAGTATTAAGAGTGGATGTAGCCAAATGGATCAAGGCAGGGGATTGAAAGTCCATCATGTGTGAGTTCAATCCTCATCATTTGCCTATAACCATTGCACCTATAACCCCATTAAAAAAAATAAAGAAATATGAAATATAAATAAAGTAGTATAAATAGTAAAATAAGCTAAATTTCATATAATTTAATTTTATCATTCAATGAATGATTGAAAAATGATCCATTAATCCAATTAGAATGTTTATTATTTGATTTTGTATATAAGCAAACATTCCAAATCCTACTTTGTCTTTATACAATTTTTTTCTTTCTATACATTTAAGAGTCTATGCATCCAAGAGATTCAAATTCTTCTCACATTTTATCCTTTCTCATTTTGTAATTGTCTACAAGGCCTTTAAGGCTCCATTTTTATAAGCAAGAAATGTAACCCAAGCAAACCTAATGAAATCATTTACAATAAAAAATGCATTAAACTTACCACCTAAATAGATACTCTAAATAAACCAAATAAATCTATATGTAACAATTGAAGAAGTTTCAAGGTAAATGATATTTTCTTACTTTTAAAAAATCTTTTCACCATCTTAACCATTTAGCATGCATCAAAAATCTCACTTTTCTCATATTAAAGCTTAGGCAACCCCTCTACAAGACCATGGTGGTTTAATTTGGATAAAGCTTTATGGTCATATGTCCCAAGTGTCTATCTCATGTCAAAAGTTATTCATTTAAAGAACCAAAACACTTAACATTATGGTTAGATAAGGAATGAAATTCAATAGCATAAACATTATCAATTTTATTTGTAATGAGCAAGGTTTCATTTGTTTTGGAATTGGTAATGTAACATGCATTGGATTCTAAAGATACATTGTAGGCACTATCACAAATTTAGTTAATGCTAAGCAAGCTAAATTTCAAGCCTTCAGTCAAAGACACATTATCAAGGGTGGGACAATTACTCTCTTTGATTTTACAAATATCAATTATTTTATCATTGATTTTGTCATTGAAAGTTACCTTTTCTCTATCACATTTAGGGAGATGAAATTTTTTGAATTACCAACCATGTGCCTTGAACACTTACTGTCTAAGTACCATTTATTCTTTTTCATCTTTCCATTTAAGCAAATATGTGTAAAAATCATTTAATTTGAGGCACTCAAATTTTCTTAGGCCTTCAGGGGTTAGATTTGATGCCTTTTGCACCACTATAAAATTTACTCATATCATTTATGATTTTTCTAATGTTGAGCGCACCAATCCTATATCCATAATTCCCACAATAATGAAATTTAATGTTATATGTGTTATAAGGGTGTGAATGACCATGAGATGCTCTAACAAAATTAATTTTATGAGATTGTGATGCATGAGATGATATCTTGGTTGAACCACTATAAGCATGGGAAGCATTATGCTATTACGAGATATGAACATGCATAAAAGATGATTTGGCCAAAAAAAACCTATAATACGATGTTAATCCTTGTGTTTGTTGTAGGTAGCCATGGTTTAGGTTATGTTTAAATGATGTGCAAGATTAAAACTCAATATGCTTTTACCATTTAAAGGGTTTTGAGAGTCAAGTAAGAAATTAAGCTTTTCTTTCACTTTAACAAACTTTGCATTGGATCTTTGAAGAATTGAAACTTCCTTCTTAAGTATAAGGTTCTCTCCCTTATACTTGTTAGCCACTTGCACTTTAATAATTACTTCATGATATGCCTTTTGTAAATCATTACCCTTTTGAGTAAGTGATTTATTTTTGTACTTCAACACTTGTTTTCTTGCTCCAATAACATAACTAAAACATTAAGATCCTTATGATTGGCCATCATCTTGTGGAATTCCCTATTCATACATTTTAGAGTGTCATAATGCTCATAAATTAAATTATCATCATAAGGGTCATAATTAGATTGTACCTTATTTTTTTTAGCAATGAAAGGTATATTTGTCATCTCATCATAAGATAATTTACTATCCAAGTCATTAAAATCATCCAATATGGCCTTGTAAGCTTTTTTGATTGGCTTTCTACTTGTCTTCTTATTTGGGTAGTTGATGGCAATATGTTTGGGATTATTACATTCATAATAAAAATTTTCCTTCTTTTGCTAGCCCTCACCTTTGGTAAGATGTCTAAATGACCTTCATCTACCTTCCCTTCACTTCTTTATGAGTTTGCTGAATTTTTTTAGCAACCTTCATGAGCTTATATTTTTCTTGCTCATTACATGAGTTGTTTTCATATCATCAATTTCTTTAGTAGTTGATGTAGAGGACTTGAAAGCCATGATTTTCTTCATGTTATTAACTTTCTTATTGATAGTCATTTCATATGTAAGCAAAGAACCCACAAGCTCATCAAAAGTTAACGTGTTTAAGTCCTTTGACTTTGAAATTGTAATTTCCTTTAAACTCTATGATTCTAAAAGTGACCAAAAAAGCTTCTTAACAAGGTCTACATTTTTAATTTCATTTCCAAGATTTCTAAGAGCATTAAAAATGTTAATAAAACTTGTATCTTTTAGAAATAAATTCATCACTCATCATTTCAAATAATTCATAATTATAAATAAGAAGATTAATCCTTATGTCCTTTATTGAGGGGGTTCTTGTGTGTCACCAAAAGCATATCCCATATCTCTTTAGCTAACTTGCATAAAAAGATTCACTTGTATTCTTTAAGACTTAAGGAGCAATAAAGCATATATCATGCTTTGACTTTAAGAGTTTAGATTCTATAGTCCTTTATAGCATACTTAGTCACAGTTTATCTACCACTCCACTCTTTATGGTTTTGATGATTCTCCTAGATCCATTAGAACAAATTATCCATATTTCAAAGTCATGTGATTGGAGAAAGATAGTCATTTTGGTTTTCCAACAATTGTAATTGGCACCATAAAAATAAGAGGTTTATGAATGTTACTATCTAACACAAAGGAGTAAGGGAAGCCATAGATTGACTTTAGTTAGAGAAACCTTTGGCAAAGAAACCTACTCTCATACTAAATGTTGGTCTTGAAACTATCCAAGAGCAAAAGTATATTCGAATATCAAGAACATGTTCCTAAAAATGTGAATGGTAAGCAAATAAAATTAAATCAAACATAACATATTGAAACAAGATAAATGTGTACAACCAAATGTGTAAATGAATAATAATGAAAAACGTTTAAGGGATATAGAAAATGAGACAACTTGATTTATAGAGTTTAGGTTATCTTGAACATAAGTAATCTCTTTTAAACCTACTCCTTAAGAATTTCAAATCCATTATTGAACTACCTAAATCAAAAGGAAAACAATCTCCAACACACTAAAGTCACTCAATCCAATTACACCTTATCTCAAGTCTTTTGAGCTTATAAGTTCACTATCACACACTTAAATCACTTTTTCCTCTCGCTTTCGCTCTTTAAGCTCACTTGCTCTTACACAATAATTTTTCTCTCTCACCTTTAATCTCAAGAGTAAATATAATACAATAGAGCAAGATATTGAATATTACTTATATATAGCTTCCCCAATTTATTTTTAAATTATCATTAAATAATGTTTAAATAGTTGTAAAAGAAGATCATAACTTCTAGAGTTGTTGCCTTAGATTGCACTTGATTTTAGTTGTTTGCCACTTGACAACTCCTCACAATGATTTTCTTCTCTAACACCTTATGGAATGGATATATCATCTTGTATAAAGCTTTAAAAATTATGATTCCTTTTTTATAGTATAGTAGATTGCTAGAACTTTATATAGTTGGTTTCCTCCTTTTCTTGTGCTTGAATTGCTTACTTTCAAATTTGTGTGTTTGTTTGATCAAATCTTTTTACAAATCACACTTAAACATTAAACATACACATTAGTAACACTCAATATTTTGTTATCATTAAAACTTAATATGGAACCTTAGGGTCTTAACAAATATTTCTATTATTAGACTTCAAAATGTTAGGTTAGTTGGTCTTTACACATGGCTTAATGCCACTAGGCATTACGTCCCTAATGCCTAAACGTTTTTTTTTTCTTTAAAAAAAAAAAAAGAAAAAATTAACGCCCTTTTAGAGCATATGGCTATGAGTTGTCTTCTTCCACAATTTTTTCCACTAGATTACAACCAGATTTTTGATAATTTGTTTCACTTTTTACAAGAATCAGACTCAAGTATGTGACATGACTTTCAAAAGATTATGATAGACATTGTAGTGTCTATAACTTTCTTCCATCAACACTTAATGTGTTAAAAACAATAAGGGTTCAAAATTTCTTGTACAAAAATTTTAATATTTAAATTCTCTTAACTAAGAAAGAATCAAACCTCTATATTTTTTAGGTTTATTCAACTACACGTAGGTTACATTTGTGCACAATTTCAAATCTTGAATTGTCTTACACACAGAGTTACCATTAATGGGCCTATGGTCTTGTTTTCACAAAAATAGACAATAAAACCATGCATTTTCTACGAAAAATGTATGCAACCAGGCTAAAAAGTAACTCATACAAACTCTAATACCAATTAAAGAAACTTAAAGGCATAAATTTCTATAAGAAAATTATTTTTAAATCTAAAATAACTCAACTAGAGTTCTTTTCATGATCCAAAATCTTAAGTTGAATCACAAGCCTCCATAGCATTGCATACAATGCATGGTTGGGGTGAAATGACATTGAAAATCACTCATGTTTCACTACTCTAGTACCTTAAAATGTGAAACCAACCAATGGACTTCTTCTCATTACCATTCTCTCTATATTCTTATTTTCATACATTTTTATATTTGTAGAATTTGAGTTCTTATGTTATATTTCAACAAAACAAATACCTTCTTAACATCATAACAAATCATTCCATTAAACAATTCAAAATCTTTAATATTCATCAAACTTACAACTTAATAAAAGGAAGAAAAAGAACCCTTAAATAAAAAAGAAAAAAAAATCACAAAATACTGATTGCTAAATTACCAAGAAATGACCTCAATTAAGCTTGTTATGCACTACATAATGTCCATTCTTAGATGTGTCCAAAACCTAAACAACATGTTAACATTCTCCTATTATCCTTATTTAATCATCCTCTAACATGTAATTACTAGAATTGTCGTCACTCTAACCCTTTTATGCTATTGAAGTACTAAAAAGAACCCAACTTTACCGCTAAATTAGTGTTAAATTTTTGAGGAATTTTGATTTGATTTGAGGTTTCTTAGTTCAACCCAAAAAAGTCCCAAAAGTGCAAGGGGAAAAGTTATGGAACTATGGTGGATTCAAATATTATAGCCAATGGGTGCAAGGCTACTTATAATAAATAAAATATAAATTTTAAAAATATTATAAAATAAAATAATATAAGGAATCTATAACATTATTTTTTTACATATATATTTTTATGATGTAAGTTTGAAAACCTACAATAAATAAGCAAAATTTACACATGTAAGTAATTTCTAATATAAAAGATTTTTTATTCCATCAAACTTAAGAGATAATAATCTATATCTATTTTACATTAATTTTTATTAAAAAAAAGCATTTTCAAAATGGTAATTATGATGTTTTAAACAAATATATAACCATTTCATTCCTTTTAAATCAATAAAAGTGTTCCAAGGGATACCCCTACATTTATGGCGTTTAAAGAAGGGTTGATGTACATAGCTTTCTATTTATTTTTGCAATGAGGTTGTTTTTAGAATCTAAACCTACAATCATTAAGTCATAATGAAGTAATCTTTTCATTATATGAAGGCACATCTTTCTTCTCTAAAATCAAAAGATGAAACAAATTCATATAAATTGTGTTTAATTTAAATTATATTTAATCATAATAAGTTACTTATAGTCATGTGTATATATATTTTAAATATAATAAATTAACTAAAATAATTTATAGGAAAAATTATAAAAATCAATGACAACTCTAAAATTTTATATATAATGACTCAAGTCCTCACATTTGAAATGAACAACAGACTTTCACACTAACTTGGACCACCACAGTTCAAAAGAGATATAATTGGTACCTTATCTATCTCATTATCCAACTTATAAATCCCATTTTTTTAATGTGGAGGGTATTACATCGTATTAGTTAAAAACCTTTTAGCCAACCAATCCATCAATGTTTGATTTTGAGTAAAGGCAAAGTATTTAAATTCTCGTAATTCATGTACATATTTTTTAGTAATAAAGAATTGGGTATTAGGTGTTGAAGTAAATGGAAATGAGAGAGAGATAGTAAAAAAGAAAGGAGTGATTATCAAGGTGTTTCTCACAAAAGGAAGTGATGATTATGCTGGTTAAGGCAAGACTTAAGGATTACAATACTTAGTGATTCCAAAGACTAGTGTAAGCAACAAGATTATGAGGGAGCCAATTGGTGAGAGCATTAAGGCAATGTTTGAAAGTGCAAAGGCTAGTGAGATAGGAGAACACTTTAATTAGCCACTGGGTGATAAGGGACACTTTTGTTTTGCTTGCAATGTACATCAACCAAGGAGCACTGAGAAGGATGAGTGGCATTTCAAAAGAGAGTGTTGTTTCTTACTAAGCCCTTTACTTAGAGTCGTAATTTTGATTAATTGGGGATTTAGGATTACTAAACGAGGGTGTTTGCTAATTATACTTCTATTTTAAATAGTTAAATTGACTCATATATATTTTAAATAATTATTTAAATTGATTTTTTTATTTAACTATAATATTTTTAAATAATTTTTTATTTAAATTATATAAATTATATTAAAAATTTTAAAATTTAATTAATAATATAATTTATTTAATTAATTATTTAAATTAAATATTTTTTATTTAAATATAAATTTTTTGTATTTTTAAATTTTAAATAATATTTTATTTAAATAATAAAAATTATATTAAAAAATTTTAATTTTAAATAATATTATAATATAAAAAAGTAAGCAAATGTTGTTTTGAAAATTTATTAATGTTGTGCTAGAAATAAAATGTACACGTAGTTATTATAAAAATAACGGCCCAAAATAACCTAAATTGAACGGGAAACAAATGAAATAAGAAAGAAAGTAAAGTAAAAAGAGGTTCGATTTGTGTGGCTTGAGGGTGGTGCACTACAGGTTGGTGACCTGGCAGCTACTATTTTCCTTTTTCTAAAATAAAAAACTGAAAAATATAGTACATTTATTTTAAACAATTAAACACTTTTTTTTTTTTTTTTTTTGGAGGGAGAACGTTACATTTTCTTTCGAATCCATGTCATTTTTTTACTTTTTGAAAAAAATACAGACTGGAGCTACCAAACCTTTTTTTTTGGGCATGCGTTTTAATGTCGTTCTGTAAACTGAAAGCAACACGGAATGGTTACACTCTCACTATACTGAGAATCGGAATCCGCAGCCCCACCCGCCCACCTCAGCACCCTCGCATTTTGATTATTGTCATTCTTTTCTTTCCCAGCTTGCTCTCTCAATCTCTACGGCACAAATTACAAGAAAAAAAATTAATAGAACAAAATCCTATATAAAGAAAAGAAAGAAAGGAAGGATTCATTCTCATCATTCTCATACTATGTGCTGGGCCTGTTTAGAAGAAATCCGCCAGCTAATATAACAACGGCTACTATCTCAGAGAGGCGGCGGAACGGAAGGGAAGGGAAGGGGAGGTAAATTTCTTCTTCTTTACACAATCCAATCCTTTATTTTTATTTTTTTCTTTATATTTGTTATTTAAAAAGAAAAAAAAGCAACAACAACACATACCTTGAAGAACGGGAGGAATTGGGAATTATAATTTCCTTCCCACCTCCTTTCTTTTGCTGCTTTTCATTCATTCATTCATATGATATACACGAAGGAAAGAGCATTTTCTTTTTTCTAATTTTCCCTTCTTCCTTTTTTTTTCTCCTTTTTCTAATTTCTCGATCGATTGATGATGATGATGATAAAAAAAAAAAAAAAAAAAAAACAATTTCAATAATAGTTAGCATTCATTTCCACAAATATATATTGAGTTTGAGTTTTTTTACCATACCAGGCAATCCAATGCAATCTCTAAAACACAGAAACTCTATTTTACTTGGAAAATCTGTATGCTTATCTAATATAATTTGAAATATATTCTTCTGGGAGCTGGGAGCTGCTTTATCTCTGTCTCTTGGAGACTTTAGTTCTTTCTTGTTTAATTTAATTTATCTCCTCTTTCACAATCGTTTGGCTTTTCTTTTCTTTTCCGATTTTTAATGATGTCACAGTTCTCTGTTATAGTTATGGAGACCTTTTGATCGTTCTCTACCTCCAACCACACCCAATATTCCCCCCTTCCAACCCAAAACATGCAAATTTCCTTTCGAGGACTAAACACTTTTCTTATTTATTTTTTTTTTTTTATTTTTTGTTTTAGTTTTATTCTTAGTCCTTATGTAATCTTTGTTCCTGAGAAGTCAGTTTTAAGGCACTTTGGTACAGTAGTTGCATTTACTTGTAGTTGCTCTGTTGGTTTTTTTTTTTTTTTTTTTATGTATTTTTTTCAAATGCTAGCCTCTTTGTTGTGACAGAGGAGAGACAACAGCAACAACGTAAATTGGGTTGGTAAAGAATCGAAAAGATAAATAATGGATGAAGCAATGGCAGCACGATATTGGTGTCACATGTGCTCTCAAATGGTGCATCCAATAATAGAAATTGAAATCAAATGTCCATTTTGCCAAAGTGGATTCATTGAGGAAATGAGTAGCAGCACAAGGGACAATCAAGTTCCTGGTCCTGATTTTGGTTCCTATCATGTCCTTTGCCTTTGGGCTCCTATATTGCTTGGCATGATGGAAAACTCCCATCGCCACAGGAGGCTTAGAAGAATGGGTTTTGCAGAAGATAATGATGACAATGATGTTGATGAGCCACAACATGGAGGAGAGACTGAATTGGAGCGTGAAATTGAGTCAATCGTTAGGAGGAGGAGAAGAAGCTCAGCTACAAAAATTACAGTTTCTTCAAGGAATTCAGGCTGGAATGTTATCTGAATCAGAGAATTCTGAAGCAGATATGGATAGGCTTATAGATAGAGATAGAGATAGGGAGCATGTGGTTTTGATTGATCCTTTTAATCAAAATATCATTGTCTGGGGTTCTTACAATTCAAGCAATGGTCAAAATGAGAATCAGAGCCCCATTGGTTCGTTAGGCAATTATTTCGTTGGACCTGGTTTGGATTTATTATTGCAGCATTTGGCAGAGAATGATCCAAATAGATATGGAACTCCTCCAGCTCAAAAGGAACTTATTGAGGCATTGCCCACTGCGATGGTTAAGGTGACATTGCAGTGTTCAGTATGCTTGGATAACTTTGAGATTGGCACCAAGGCAAAGGAAATGCCACGTAAACATGTGTTTCATAGTGTATGCTTATTACCATGGCTGGAGCTTCATGGTTCTTGTCCTGTTTGTAGGTTTCAGTTGCCTGCTGATGAATCCAAACTTGATTCAGGGAGCTCCAGGGATAGCTATGATCAGAGAGAGGTTGGTAATATGGTTAGCAACAGTAATAATGGCCATGGGACTGGTGTTGAAGAAGGAGTTGGGGACGGGAGAAATGCAAGGAGAAGAAGGCTTCGGTATCCCTGGCCTTTCAATTGCTTGTTCTCATCTTCTGCAGCGTCTCAATCTAGTGGACACAATTTGCCATCAACTTGGTCGTCTTCTTCTGCAGATCCTCCGGGAGACACTTCTCAAAGAGATGAGAATTGGGTATCTTTTCGTGAGTTGCTATATTAGCCTAGCTTTTTGTTTTCTCCGGTGTTCAAATTTCTAGCCGTGTTCATGTACATGGTATCTTTACCAGAAGAAATTGAATGTCAGAAGAATATATGGTGCCTTAATCAGTCTGTTCATGTGTAAGATATTTTGCGACTCTGAAGATACGTCTGCTACTGCAACTTGGCCCAATCTTAATATGTATGGTGACTCTCTCTGTGTAGCTGTCCGTACTTGTCAATGGTGGGATGTATGGATTGTTTGAATTGGTTGTACGAACAGACAACCGTTGGGTCATGTCGTGGTAGGGTCAATGTTCTTTAGCAAGAGGCTTAGAATATAGAGGAAGACTTTTTGAGAACGACACGCTTCATACTTCAGATGCTCGGTTTCATCGATTGTGTAGTGCTGCCGAGTCGTGCAAATAAAAATGGTTACATTCATTCTCTCGCCTAAGTTTGAGAGTAATAATTAATTATAGCCTTGGGTACGTGATTCTGTGAAGGTACGGAGAATAAAATATTTGCTCTGCCCAGCCCCAAACCATCATCCCTCCCGGTAAGGGTTTGGAGTTGGGGGGTAAATCTATATTTTATCACTGCTCCAATCGGGGGGGGGGGTGGTTTTGTGGCCCTAATGAACCGGGGAAGTTAAGGCCAACTTCATTTCATTTCCACGATAGTGACTACCCGGCCTGTGCCAAATAAGTGTTCAAGATTTCGTAGATATTGGTGCTCGGAATTTTCGGATCACCGAATCCGATTTGCTATTGGAACATATAAACGAATTTCCATTAGGCCAAGTTATAAGTTGGCAACCATGGAATTTATATCTGCTTATTATAGTAAATCACACCCCCCCCCCCAATCGGTTGACACCAACAAATTTTATGCGGCCAAAGATTCAACATGCAAAACATTGTCAGTTAGCCCTCATTAGAAGCAGAAAACGGTCTTCACAAGGTTCTAATTTAATTTCAAAAAGGAATGAGTAGGGTATATTAGCTAAAAACAGAAAGGAAAACAGCTGCCATTATCACCGGCAGTAGGGCCTTAAATATTCATCCCAATCCAACAGATTACCATCAGAACAAGATTTAAGCACACAGGCTTGGCTTGTTCAATCATCACTTCACAGTGATGATCTTGATTACAGATGCAGTTCCAACTCGAAGCAGCGCCACAACAGAATCTCCATTCTTACATAGGGCCTTTGCTTTTCCATGCTGAATGGCAAAATCCAATGCTTCTTCTGTTGTCTCTGCATGAGAGGCCTTGGCAGATCCCGCATACAAAATGGGCACCAAACCACGAAAGATAAGACTGTGCCTAGCAGGAGCTTCATCACTGCATGACCAGTCAAACGAATCAGTCTTAATCTCAGGGACAACTACAGATAAAATTGGCATGCCAGGCCGGTACTTAGCCACTAGTTTTGCAGTACTTCCTCCCCTGGTTAGCACCAATATAAAAGCTGCTTTTGCCGAATTGGCTGTCCTAACAGCAGAAGAGGCCAGGCTCTCCAATGGGCTCATTGGCACAGGTGAATGTTGCATAATTCTCTTAAAGACATCTCCATAATCAAGCGTGCTTTCTGCTTCCACACATATTTTGGCCATGGTCTGAACAGCAAGTTCTGGGTATGCTCCAGCTGCTGTCTCTCCACTCAGCATCACACAGTCAGTACCATCAAGAACTGCATTGGCAACATCTGTAGCTTCAGCTCGGGTTGGTCGTGGAGATTTGATCATGGACTCCAACATCTGGGTTGCAGTGACAACAGGTTTTCCTTGGATGTTGCATTTGTAGATCATCACTTTCTGAGCCAGGAAAATTTTCTCAATTGGAATTTCCATTCCAAGGTCACCTCGTGCCACCATAAATGCATCTGTATTTGCTAAGATATCATCAAAATTTGCCACCCCTTCCTGATTTTCAACCTACCATGCATTTAAAATGAAGAAAATTAACACAAAAATGAAAAAATAGCAACTGCCAATTATGCGAATTGCTTGAGCACAATTGATTCATGATTATTTGCTCAAAACACCAAGTACATGGTAACATGAAATAGCTCTGTAGGATTCCTGACATGGACTATGACTTCAAATCAGCTTTCTAGTTCACCATCAAGTCATTCTGAAAAGCAAAAACTTTGCAACCACTATATTGAAGTCAGATAGGCAAAAAGAATGTTAGCATTACAATGCTTACTTTATAACTTGTCACACAAGGCAAGTGAATGCCGCTTTAATGATGTAAAAATACCTTTGACATGAGAAGGATATTTTTGGAGTGCTCTCCAAGCAACTTTCGCACCTCCACAAGGTCTGAACCCTTTCGAACAAAAGAAAGAGCAATCATGTCAATGTGATTGGGAACCCCCCAGCCCATAATATCTTCCTTGTCTTTCTCTGTCAGAGTTGGCAAATCCACTATTACTCCAGGGAGATTGACATTCTTCCTCTCGCCAAGAACTGCAGAGTTCTCACATCGACATCGAACCAAACCCGCTTGCTTGTCACATGATAGAACAGTAAATGAAATTGTGCCATCTGCACAAAGTATCATGCTTCCAGGCTTGACATCCTCAGCCAACTTTTTGTAGCTCATGCAAATCATATTTTCATCACCCTTAATGCTATAGTCAGTAGATATGGTGATTTCTTGACCCTGTTTTATCTGGATGGGCTTTGCATCCTTTAAGAATCCAGTGCGAATCTCTGGTCCCTGTGACATTATATCCCAAAAGAGAAACCAAAGAATCAAACACAATTTTTTTTTTTGTTTCAATTGCAGTATGAAGAGCCTCATTTGTAATTCTCAAAAACTTCCCACTAACCAGCTTGAGTTGTAAATGAAAGAATTTGCAAGAGAAATATGAAGAGTGCTCCATGAAATAATCCCTCTTAATCCCCACATTGGTTTGTTTCAATGAATTTGCACAAAACATTGCGTTATTTAATGATAAGTACATGTATACAGTTAAAGGAATAATCTCGAGAAAGTTAAACGTTTCAAGTATACATAAAATGATAAAAGAAGAAATGGGAAGAAGTACTGCCATTATGCTCTATTATTTGAATCCAAAGGTCAATCATTCCCATACCGAGGGCTTCTTGAAAGGATCCCTGAACACCCCTCCCTCACTCGAAACTAGAAGCAACTAATTGTACCAACCAAGACAGATTGAGAGAAAGAAAATTTCCCAACAAATGAAGGTTTCTGGTGTCTATTAGCAGCAGGGATCAAGTACACTCGCATCTTGGGGTTTAGAAAATAAATGGAAGGGAAGCACATGCCAAAGCCATGGCAGAAAATTTTGCCTCAATAGCTTGGACGTCTCCATTCACTCATGTGGGTCCAAAAGAAGTACAGGAATTCAACTGCCATACTGAAAAAACACAATCAAAACAGAAGAGTAGCAATGGACGACAAGTTAAATTATAGGACGAGTAATAAATGGGAAAGATAAAGAGGAGGGGAGGAGAATACTTGATAGAACATAAAGGTTGCCAAGAAAAAGCCAAAAAAGAAAAAAGAAGAAAATAAAAAATCATCCGCCATGTTTTGTGGGGTAACAAAATAGAAAGGAATGACCTTTCTCTAGATATAAAAGTGTTGAAAAACACATAGAAAATTATATATTGGGAGAGAGGCGTGCATGAACAACAGAAAGATACATTAAAGAAAAATATAACAAGGGAGAGAGGGGGAGAGAGAGAGAGAGAGAGAGAGAGAGAGGGGGGGGGAGAAAGATAAAAAAAATGGTGAGCGAAGGAGCCGAAGCAGAGAGAGAGGTACCGAGTGAGCGGAATTACTTTTTAAAAGACGGAGAGCAGAGGAGGGAGAGATACTAGTGGTAGTAATAACAACAGTAACAGAAGAGACGAAAAGGGCAAAAGAGAAAAAGGGTAGTGAATCAAAATAAAAGAAGAAGCCATCATGCCCACGAGACCAAAATTCAGGATCAGGATGGATCCAAGATCGATAGATCATCAATCAAAATAATAATAATAAGAATAAAATAACAGAAATGAAGAGAAAACATCAAATGCCAAGAAGAAACAGAAGAGCAATCAAGAACAAGAACAATAAAAGGAGAGGGAGGGTGAGAAGGTCGAGGTGGGCTTTGCCTTGGTGTCAAGCATGACGGCGCAGAGAATACCGGTGTTAAGCATGGCGGAACGGAGGTTGTTGAGAGTCTCCTGGTGGTACTCGTGGGATCCATGCGAGAAGTTGAAGCGGGCGACGTTCATGCCCGCCCTCAACAGCTTTTCCAGCATCGGCACCGATCTAGATGCGGGTCCCAGCGTGCAAACTATCTTCGTCTTCGCTTTCCTCTCCTCCGCCTTCCCCCCGATCCCACTCCCATCTCCATTGCCCTTGCCGTTGCTCATCATTCCCCACTTGCGGCCCCGCCCTTTTCTTTGCTTTTTCTCTGTGTCCAAATAAAATAATAAATAATGAACAAACAAATAGTGCACACAACCAAAAGATGAGAAGGAGTAGATGAAAGGTAATTTGGAAAGGGAATGGATTATTTAGTAATTTCATGATTTTGCAAATGAACTTGCTTCTTCATCACAGATTAAATAAAATCAGATATTTGCTTTACTGACCGACCGACAGACGGACTTACTAGCAGCAAATCGCAGTCTCCGCGGTTGCCTCGCCTCCGCTGCCCCTTTGCGCCCTGGTCTTCCCCCTCCCTTCCCTGTCTGTCGTTTGTTCTTTGTTGATGTTTGTTTATTTTTTTTATTTATACTGATCTTTAACCTTACCCAATTATTTATTATTAATAATAATATCATCCCTTATTCAAAAACCCTAAAAAAATTATTATTATTTATTTATTTGAGAATTCTTATTTTCATTTAAATGAATCAAAGTCAATAAAAAAAAATATAATTATTTTCTATATAAAAAAAAAAAAAAAGAGAATGTTACCTGGATTATGCTGCAAAAGTATGCCTTGCTGAACAAACAAAAAGCCACAAAACGCCCTCCACGTGACAAGGCCGACCACGACCACAGGGAAAGGAAGTGACGTTCCACGCACGCAACCAACGAGCCACAAACGAATCACACCGGTGTTATACATTGCCTCTTATTATTATTATAATAATATAGGCCGCAACACCCCATGCTAATACATCGATTTTGTAGGTTAATTAATTACTTTTATAATTATTTATTTATTTGCGGCGACTCTCCAACTCCGGCCATCTGAATGGGGACAGACCGGAGGATCGGGGAACTTGGGAATTACGTCGAGCGTTGCTCCTTTGACATTGACCCCTCCCCCCCCCCCCCCGGTAGGCTGTATCGTCATCAATGTCATCATGCCATTAGGCAGTGCAAGGCCACCGGATAAACCTCCGCCAGTGGCGTGATTTTTCTTATAAAGATCTGTTTAACGAAGGGTTGGCGTGACTTTATAATTTTATTATAATACTTGTGTCTCTCCCGCTTAACGAATGGCATGGAGAAAATCTCTTTTTATTATAATACTAGCTCCGATATTTTTGAAAAAGGTTATGAATTCCGGTCGGCCCAGTATCAATAAAGTTGTTAGCCATTAAAAGAAAAAGAAAATTCAGCCAATATAACATTCAAACCCCTGCTATTCATTCTAGAATGTTTGATTCTATTAGGAGAGAGAGAGAGAGAAGACAGATGACAGACCATTGTACAAGAGTCCAGTCCCTGCAGAACTTAACTTTCAAACATTGAGGAATCAGGAGGCCACTTTCAATTAAAATTATGGCCGGAAAAATATCTTCGAACGACATTTCCCAATCCCCAATTTGAGTGCATTATCCAACGTTTGCTCAATTTGGGGCAAATGGATGATGATTCCCAACCCCCCCCCCTCCTCCCTCAAAAAGTCCAAGGGTTAGCTTGGCCTAGGCAGTCAGCACCCTCTACATATATAAATATTTTTAAAAAAAAAAAACAGAGAAAAAAATCCATCCATCCCCAGCACATTAAAGTTCGTCATGCTCCTGTGGCTGTTCTCTGTTCATTCCATCTAGTTTATCTTCCAATTCCTGTCACGCAACACCGCCCCAGCCAACATCATCAGAACACCGCTGAGTGAAGAAGATTAATGTTACTGAACTTGCAAATTTTAGCATTACCTGAAGCTTTTCTTCCAGGCAAAGAGCTGGTGTAGATAGCAATGCCACGTACCTGGTTTGACCGATTAAAAAAGAGTTAAAAAGGAGTCACGCACATGCGCACACACACACACACACAAAAACAGATTCAGTCTTACTCGCAGCGGCTTGGTTCACCTACATCTGTCACTTCATTTGTTAACCCACATCTAAGCTTGACCTACAATGCAACTCGAACAAAACAGCAGTTATTACAACAGCCACCGAATCCATCCCTTCTTGTTTTAACTCCCATTCCACTCAATAAAAAATAAACATTTAATGGCAGATGCCCAACTATGAGTTGGAGATTCTGGAGGAGAAAAGACACTTGCTCCCTTTCCCTTGGCAATACACAAGTTGCATGTCTTACTCTCTACACCTTGAGGACATAGGTTCAGTTATGCATCATAACAACAATTACAATATATACCTTCATGCTTCGGTCAGGCCCATTCCAGCACCTGTCGCCACTTGAAAAGATCATGACTCGGTATAAATCCTCAAACTTGTCCCAGTGACTATTTACCACAAGATAAAAATATACAGAGGAAGTAAAGTTCTCTGTTAGCCAATGGAATTGAATATCAATGCATGAGAAAGAAAAGGGTGCATAGTGAGAAGCACATGTCATTGGATACTTCGAGATGTGAATGCAAAAAGAATAATAACAATAGTTACAAATGCGCACTTCAGGATCGGCATAAACTGTAGTGAAAAATTGAATAATCATGAAATATAGGACGCGAAACTCATCACGATCGTCTTTTAGTCAAATTTAAAAATTACTTGGAGATCGTTCTTGCAGTAAAAAAATCTGAAATCTATCAATGTGGAGCTCCAAATGCAATAAACAGAACATAACTATCATGGATACCTACCCCAGACGAGTAGTGGCATGGCCCTCCAACTGGGAAGCTTGTTTAAATGGACAGACCTTGTAAACATATCTGAAGCAGGAAGTTCAATGACATAGTGCAACCTCAAAAAGGGTACATAAAAGTATGATGACTAAAAATATAAAAGAAACTTTCACAGATAGGTTCCTCACTTATTCTGTTTGCTCTCAAAACACCGGTTGTAGAATGAATAGAACTCCTTATCTTTTCCTGCGGTATTAAACTGTGTCATCAGAAAATGGAAAAAGGATAGTGCAATGGGATACAGATATAACACTTTCAAAAACTAACCAAAATCATGATTTAGCTTTTGCGTCAAACTTGATATTCTTGACTGTAATTTAGACAACTTGGTGCTCGACTCCTCATATTCCTTGCGCACACGAGCAGCATCTAAATAAGCCAAAAGGAACAGATAACCTGACTTTCAGCACACATATCAAACATTTGAATTATCAACGGTAACACATAACTTGTTGATGCACCTGTTATGTCCACTGGGGTCTGGAACAAATTGACAGCTTTTAGGATGTTCCGAACAGTTTGTTGTATCTTCTCCAACCATGATGGGTTACTTGGAGAGGTTGCATCTAGCAAAGCAGTCAACTTACAGAAACTTAGAACCACAACAAACCAATGAAACCAGGCTCAATTATGGACCAAAACCATATCGTGATAAGTGAGTTACAAGAGGAAAAACAAATAATCTGGAAAAGTACTTGGAACAGGGAGTTTCAAACCTGGTAAATCAAAGTCATCATCAGAAGCAGGGTTGTATGAAGGAGCAGCATCATCATGAATGCCATAAGTTTCATCTGTGTCATCTTCCACATCCACATCATCATATTTTCCAGTTTCATCATCAGTTTCTGAAGCATAGCCATCATATTCCTCATCATGTGTATCCTGTGGCATGTCACCATGGTCTTCATGGTCCATTTCCTTGGCACTGCTGAGACCCTCACTTTTCTCAGTATTTCCTGTCCAACGAGATGCAACAAGGCGGCCCAACTCTTCCTTTGACAATCCTTTTGTAGACTCAGATATATCACTGTCCTGCAAGTAGAACACACAGCAAGCATCAAAAAGTAGGAATCAGAAACTCAGGAAGATTATTAGGTGTTAACCAGTTAACTAAATCAGCAATTCAGATTCCATGAACACAAACTTCACAAACAATTTGCAAATCCAGACAAGTAAACTTTTCAGCAGCTGGAAAATAAGTATCAAAAGGAATGTGAAATATAACCTCTCTAAAATACCAACAATTTCTCCAGGAAAAGGAAACCGTTCCCACCCCAACCCCCAAGTCTTCCCCTTTGAAGCTAAATTATCACTTAAAACAAACTGTTCTTAACAATACTTGTATTGCTTAACTACCCTACTTCAGTGGGTAAGATTAGGAAAAGCATTACCACTTTTGCTGCTTGACCATGAGACACCTCACTTCCAGTACCATCACCAGTCTCAGATGCAACCACAGGGTCATCCTTGCTTTTTGCTGACACGGAATCCTTTTCTTCTGATGCATGCTATAAGAAACATGAAAGAAGATGACAGATCTAAGCTATTACAGCAATAAGTTGAAACCAAAACAGAGTGTGAATTTTTGTTATCATCCATAATTTGTCACCTGCTCCTCTCCAGTAGTTGTGGACCTTTCCAACTTGGAAGAATCAATGCCTGCTTCAGCTACAGGATCAACAAGCTCCATTGTCATATCCTATCAGAAGAGAAAACAATTTTACTTTAGCTACATCTTGTGTGAGATATGAACAGATGCGTGTTTTTTAATCTACCTGCTAATGAAAATTTGCAGGAAGGATCTCTCAGTGAATAAGAGCAAATCCATTTTGCAAGAAAGAAAGAATACTTTCAGATTACAGTCCCGTAATAATTTTTTAAAAAAAAAAAAAAAAAAGAGGAAAGAAAGAAAGTCTCCAAAAGTGATGGTTTGAACAAATTTTAGAAGCACTGCTGTAAATCTATGCTTATTACATTCTGAGATAAACATCTTATGCACACCCACATGCACAATGAAAAAAAAAAAACTAGCAAAATCATCCAAGATTTATCATTTGTCTGCAACATAATGAAAGATATCATAGATGTTCATGTTCAAACAGCAAATAATTTTTTGAAGTTAACCTGATGTCGAGGGGAATCATCAAGAACACCAACTTTATCATCGTCCATGCTTTCCACAGTTTTGTCTTGATTTTCGGGATTATCATCTGTCAGGCCCTTTTCTTGCTTAGACTCATCCTCAACTTCAGGATTGTGTCTATTAGCTTTTTCTTCAGCTTCTTTTCCTTCCTTTTCTTCCTTTTCTTTCTGCAGACGTTCCTTCTCTTCCGCCTTCTCTATCTGCTCTTTATGCTCTACATGAGATAAATCAGAAAAATACCCATGTGAGATTTGAGTCGTCAAACCTCCAAGAATATATATGCATGCAGGAACATTCTAATGTACATTTAGCAATGTGAATGATAAGTTTGATCCTGTTATGGAGAGACAGCATACGGAATTCAAAGAAGTAGTTCAAAAAAATGAGATAGGTACCAGAATGAGAATGATGTTAGCTGAACAAAATGGAACATCATAGAGCAGGACAAGTATACCTTTAAGCTGTTGAACAAGTCCTTTTAGTATCTTCTCCTCATCTTTGAGCGTCAACAGTTCGGCCTCATCTTTGGCAACAGCTAGTTTCACTTTTTCAACTTCCTGCTTTCTCAAAGCAACACCCTCCTTATACATAGCAATTTTTTTCCTCAACTTATCTCTGGCTACCTTCCCAGCTTCCCAGCATGTATTTGGGCACTTAACTTGGCCATCATACTCATCACTCCCATCACAGCAATCTGGCACATTCAGTAAGTAGAGATTAAAACACAAACACTTGTAGTGCTGCTTGAGCATAAGGAAGCAGAATGGAAAGTTCAGACACAACAGAAATTCAAGAAAAATGTTAGGGTTTCCTTTTTTTGAATCCTCAAAGCATATCAAGGAAAACCTGTATTCTTATGTGTTCAAAATTCGAATGAAAGAATGGAAGAATGGAAGATGACATGTGAAACACTACATACTGTAAACTACATAAAAGTAGAATCTAATCATTGACCATTTTCACTCTATAACCCAGCTACAAGAAGCCTCATCTTGCAAAAGTGCAGAGGGGTTAATAATTCTCAAAACCATAGATCAACTGATATTGCATACTGAGGCAAAAATGTACAGATTCCTTTCACAACACATAATCTCTGGATTGCTAACATTCCAGCATTCCATGGTTATGTAGATCTGTTAAGGAAACCAGCAGCTGGAAAGCTAAGCAAATTGCCCCTTGGGGAGTAGGGGTGCAGAAGTATGCAGTGTGAATTTGATAGCATAAACTGGAGAGAAACAGAATGAATATCATACCACAGATGCCATCATTGACTCTTGAGGAAAATATCATAACAGAAGTGTGCCCTGAATTTCGACAGTAGAATTTTCCTCCAGGGCATGCTGATGTACCTATACTTACAAGATATATAGTCAAAACAGACCAGAAACAAGATTAACTTGGGAATAAGAATTCTTCAGTCCTTCCAAAGGGAAAGATTCCTCATTCCATGGTAACTAAAAATCAAGCATTGTTTGAAAGAGGGGAAAAGGGACAAAGGATTACTCACTAAACAATGAAATAGAAATGATGAAAAGAAAAAACTTAAGTAAAGTTTTAGAAAGAGGATAACTTAAAATTTTCAAATTCAAAACAAATGCAAAAGCCAGTGGGCTGAATTGAAAGAAGAAGACCAAACTCCTATAGAAAGAAGAAGAAGCAGTGACAACCACTCATAGAGTTGATACTGAGACCACAAACCCCATTGCAATAAAATCGGGGGTGGTGCAACAAAGAAGGGTAACGTGCCCCGACTACAATGTCGGTAGCTGACGATAATAAGGCTTTAAAAAAAGAGGGAAAAAAAGAAGCTTGTAGGGCGGCAGAAGTGGGGGAACACCAGCATTAAAAAGGCGGAAGGGGAAATTACCAGGCTCATCAGTAGCATCAGGGCAATCACAGAAGTCATCATTGAGCTGAGCTTTGGTGAATTTCTTCGATCCATCCTTGCATTTTATCATATCCGAAGACGAGATCTTAAAATAATCCTCATCTGAAAAAACATAAATCCCAAAACTTGCTCACACATGCACATGTATATATTTATAAAAGAAAGGAAATCAGAAGATAAAGTTGATCAATCCCATCCCACCAGGAAGAAGATTGTGAAAGACTGTGGAGGTCATCAAAAGTTTTGAGCTTAAACAACAAAGAACCTACCGAAAATAACGAGAGATGCAAAAGGCAAACATATGTGAAGAAAAATGGGCAGAGACAGACAAGACCGTCTGACTGACCTTGAGGAGGGATTCCAAGCAATGGATGATTGGGAATGGCTGATCTCACGAGGGGAGCCACGGACAACAGGCCCAAGAGAAAAGCCTGGTATATTATTAACAACAAAGTGAAGATCAAAGTGTTCCCTTTCATGTCTGTCTCTGTTGGGATTGGTGAAAATAATAGAAAACTCCGACACTTATAAGCGTAAGATACAATTGTTTGATTAAATGGTGTACATTAGCTCCTCCTCCTCCCGACAGCCCTTCCCAAAATTTTCTCAGACAGCTACTTCCCACCAATCTCCGATCAAACACCAGCGCCACAAATCCCACAACAAATGGAGAAAGCCGTGGCAACAGCACTATCACAGTTTTATTATTATTACTACTACTACTACTATTATTATTATTATGGGGTCGGAATCCGATGCATCGGATCAAATACGATCCAGACAGGGTGAGCGAATGACGAGGGAATTGGGGCTGACGTGTTTAGGCTTTTGGCACCGGCAGCCACAAGGGCAGGGCAGGTAGGGTTTTTGACTGAGACGATAAAGATAATTTTTCTTTTCTTTTAGGAAAAAAGAAATTAAAAAACAAAACTCCCTCTTCCTGCTTGTTTTCAATTTTAATTGCATAGGAAGGAATAGAAATAGGATAGGACGGGCATCAGACCTCCCTCTTCATGCTTTTCGTTTTTTTTTTTTTTGGTTTTTGGGGGCGGTTGTTGTTGTTATTGTTTATATCTATATATATATATATAAAACTATTTTTCTGATAAATAAACAGAAATAATATTCATTTAGCATAGTTTCAATTTTTTTTTATTTAATTTTCTGTGCCCTAAACCGGCTAACACAGATTGAATTTTAATTTCCAAGCTACAAGCTAAAAATTTTTCAGAGAAAGAAAAGAAACCGAATGCAAAGACGTCTAATAGAGCCGCAGGTGTGGCAAAAAGCTATTTTTTGACTAAAGAAACGTGAAAAATATAATAATAAAAAGAAGCATGCAATCTCTCTCCAGACGCCAGACCCCAAGGCTCGCCCCTCCCTTGACAAGGCAGCATTGCTTTCCCAAACTCTCCGTAAAAAAAGGAAGGTTTTTAAAATCAAACAGTCGCTTGATCGGGAAGTTCATGATTTAATTAATTTAATAAATTTAATTATAATTAAATTAATAAAATTAATATTTAATAATAAATATGTAAAAAATTTTATAATTATTTTTTTATATTTTTTTAAATTAATTAAATTAAAAAATTATAATTTATTTATTTATTTATTTATTTATTTTATTAATTTTTAAAAATTAATAATTTTTAAAATAAATTAAATCTAATTATAACTTAATTTTCAAATTTATCGGTCCGACCAGTCAGCCTTGTCCCGTTTTGAAAGCCTTGTTTATAAATGAAAAAAAAAAGCACTTAAAGCAAAAAACCCAAGGCATCGTTACGTTATCCACGAAAGACAAATATAACATCGGGGCAGGGGGAGGGGTGAGTAGGGGGTGATCGAGAATGAGAGGAAGCGGTGGGTGCTTGGCTCTTCAAAGCCAGTTCTATTCTTCTTCTTCTTATCTTTATTGCAAAGCCCCTTTGGCAAAAGAATTCAGCTTGCACCACCAGCACATTTCAGCAGCATCTTCTTCTTCTTCTTGGTCTTGTAATTGTTGCAGGAGGAGGAAATGCCATCTCCTCAGCCTCAGCCTCAGCCTCAGCCTCAGCCTCACTCCCTTTTCTGCTTACCGGTCCTTCACCCTGAAGAATAAGAGGAACACCCACATCCCCAAGTTTGTTCCTTCCACTTTCGCTTTTATGCTCGACAACTCTAATTCAACCCAACAGCCCACACCTCCCATAGACATAGAAAAAGGCAAAGACAAAGACACAGACGAAGTCCTTGTCAGCGGCATCATGCCCAAAATTGATAGAAGTGGCAGGTTTTGCAGCCCCAGAGCGGCCCGGGAGCTCTCCCTGTATCTCTCTCTCTCTTCTGTTTCCTGGTTTTATGTTGATTAGAGTTTTCATTCAGCCATTTTATCAAACGATTAGAAGAACGCCGTATTACTCCTACCTTCTACCTGTTTATTATAGTCTGGTCTTATATTCGAAGCAAAATTTCCATGGTTTTCATTTTTTCTGGGGATTATAAACTGGGACATTTGTTATTCTTTCAAATTTGTCAATAACTACCTGGAAAGACGCTAATCAAATTCTTCTTGTATTCTGTTCTTATTATTTCATCTTTCTGGAATGCATGTGGCAAATTGCAATTGTGAAGGTTGATCGTATACGCTGCTTGTTTAGAAGGGTCCGATCCAGTTAGACTGTTCGAGAAACGAATGAATGTGAGAAGAGGTAACGTCCCTTTCGTAGCCTTGCCCCAATTCTTGGCAATAGATTTTAACTTACTTTGGAGACAAACAGCAAATCATCCTTACCAATTTCCTCCTTTGCTGCTCTCAAATCTAGATCCTAGCTATCGGTTTGACAAAGAATCACTCCTGGAATACAATCACATGAGCTTTGGAGGACCACCTGTTGTAACTGAGACGGCTGAAGAGGCAGACGAGCTTCTGCATAGTGATGAAATGGAGTCAGCAGTTGGTAATTAAGCTTGCCTTGAGAGCACCTTGTATTCCCACTCATCCGGCCATTGCCTTTTGCGTTAGATATGTTTATTTCATTCTTCTCTCTATGTTCCTATTATGCTATTGCATCCAAATCTAATGGGAAAAAAGTCCTTGGAGAAATGGTTTAAGTTGATTGTACCATGGTAGAAAGACTCTTTTTTGGGGCTAGGGGGAGGGGGAGGGAGAGGGGGACGCTGGGGGCTGATAAATTTCACATCCACCACTGCACAATGTGCAAGCGTCCATCGACTAAAATTGAGTCCTGCTTTTTTTTTCACGTTATCTTCGATATTTCTGTACCACTCCCCTTCTTTCTGGCTTTCTGAGTAATTCTTTTTCCTTGTATTTCAGAAGCTGAAGTCCTTTCAGCACCTCCAAAGCTCGTATACAGCAAATTGATTTTGCGGCAAGTATCTAATTGTATTGTGTAAATGGGGGAAATTTGCACAAAATAAAAAAAAAAATTGTGTTGATGTGCCCATGTGTGTTTTTTTTTTTTTCATTTAAGAGTTATTAAATTTAAATTTCTGATTGCATTTCCATGGCTTATGGCAGTTTCACAAGGAAGCTTTTGGTAGCAGTGGTGGATAACTGGGATAGCCATGTCCTTATTTTAGACAAAGTTGTCCCTTCAGATTGGAAGGTCTAGTACATGTCCTTTTTTACTGTGTGAACTGCTTGATCTAGTTCCCTGTGCTGGCACTGCCTTAATCCTGGGTAGTCCTGTCTTCTGGACACAGGAAATTTTTGGAGGTGATAGCTTTCCTATATGTTATGCTCCATATACTTATCAAATGATCTCAGGACATTTTTGTGAGGTTATTTTGTCTATTACCAGGACGTACCTGTCTCCTAATTCTTTTGAGTTCTGGATTGTGTTGTTTACCCTGTCTTTGAAAAACTTTAGTTGAGTTGAGTGTTATTTTAATTCAATGATTGGCCATGAATGTAGAATGAGCCAGTAGGCAGAATTTTGGAGCTCTGCATCCTACATTTAGCTATGTCAGAGATTGCTATTCTTGGAACACGACATCAGATTGTCATCAACGAGGTAGTTCTTCTTTCTTTGTTTTTCTTTTCATTCATTAGAATCAGGTTTGCATTAAATTCAATTGAAGTCAACTACATGAATTGTTTCTCTGTTCTATTATAGAATGAATTTGATGTAAGGTGTGATTGTTCTAAATCCTCTTAACAAAAGATTCACAAGTCAACTTAGATACTGAGTAAGTGTCACCATGTTCCAGTTGTGTTTTTTCCTTTTTGGGGAGGAGGGGTGTGTTGTTGTCTGAATGCATGCTGATGCTAGTTATTTGTGCATGTTTGTGCACCAAGGCGGTGGATCTTGCTAAAAGGTTCTGTGATGGGTCAGCACCACGGGTGATCAATGGGTGTCTCAGAACATTTGTGAAGGGTCTCTTGGGAACAAGCTATGGCATGAGTGAGGCTTCAGATGCTAATCAGAGAGTAGAGTTATAAATTAAAAGACAACGAGAGGCTTCTTCTTCGTGCTCCTCAAATTGAGTAATGCAGCATTGGGACAGTCTGCAGATTATTAAGAAATCTCGGGAGTAGTTTGCTGTTCTTGAGTTAATTTTCAAACCACTGGATAATTCACATAGACGTAAACATTGGTTGTTGTTGTTGTTGTTGTTGTTGTTGTTGTTGTTGCTGCTGTTGCTGCTGTTGTTGTTCTGCTTGTGGTTGGGACTTAGGGAATGGGGAGTAATGTATGAGATGAAAACGAAAAGGAAGGTAGGTGCTGGTGAAAATGTTTGAAGAGTGGATGGCTTTCAAATAGAAATAGAATAAGAACATTTTGAGGGGCAGGGCGAGAGAGATGGAAAAGTGAAATAGAGTGAGGTTTGTGTTTTTTGGGTAGGACAGTATTCTTGCAAATAGATCTTACGGCAGCCAAATTATAAAAGTATTTTTCCTATTAATAACAATATATATCACTTTGTGTTTTTTTTGTAAGATTTTAATAATGAAACAATGGGACCGAGCCTATCCTGGATATGTTAAGATTATAATACCAGTCATGTGACACTTTATTAGGTCAAGATTTATGGGTAGTTCTATAATTAATTTTAATTATTAGAAATAATATTTGTTATTCTTTATGAGTTTTTATTATTTTTTACGAGTCTTTACTATTCTCTAAGAGTTTTTACTATCTTTTAAGAGTCTATAGGAGAATAGTTGAGATGTTCTCTCTATAAAAGGTCTTGTAATCATATAAATAAAACATTCAATTGTAATCTTATTTTGTGCACATTCTTGTCAATTGCTTATTCAACATTGTGGTATCAAAGTTTAATTTGTGAGCAATTATCTATTGACAAGATGAGTGATCTTCAAATAGTTGGCAGGATCGAAAAACTCAACAACCAAAATTACAATGTTTGGTCTACATGCATGATATCTTACATGCAAGTGTCACGGGGCCATTACCCTCTCCTCAAAAGGCTAACCTGTTAGGGTGTGCAGCGCTCACGCTTATAAGGCCCAAGGATCCCATTCTCCTTTTCGATGTGGGACTCCGTCACATTCTCCCCCACCGATTCCATCGACGTCCTCGTCGTGGACCGGGGCCCCCCTGCCTACTCCCCCTACTCTTGGGCCGAGAGCACTCGGCGGCAGACATCGGATTCGGGACAGGTCGACTCTGATACCACTTGTCACGGGGCCATTACCCTCTCCCCAAAAGGCTAACCTGTTAGGGTGTGCAGCGCCACGCTTATAAGGCCCAAGAATCCCCTTCTCCTTTCCGATGTGGGACTCCGTCACACAAGGTCAAGACATGTGGGAGGTTGTGAACGGAAGTGAAGTCACTTAATCAAAGGCAAAAGATGCACATGGTACACTACGAAAATAAAAGATAAAAGCAGGCAAAATATTATTTGCTTTAAAGACAACAGTTAAAGAAGTTGTGTTAAAGCATATTCAAGATGCCAAATCCCCTAAAAAGCTTAGGATACACTCACTAAACTCTTCTCAAAGAAAATTGACACAAGACTTCAGCTACTAGAAAGTGAGTTATTGTTAATGGCTCAACGTGACATAACAGTCGCTCAATATTTTCATAAAGTGAAGTCATTATGTTAGGAAATTTTTGAATTAGATCCACAAGCTCCAATCGGCAAAACCAGGATGAAGAGAATAATCATTCATGATTTGAAGCATCAATATAAAACTTTGTTGTTGTAGTATAGGGATGGCAAAATCAACCATCACTTGTTAAGTTCGAGAATTTGTTTGTTAGTCAAGAAGTACTAGCTAAGCAAATGAGAGGAGTCTTCTCAAAGGGTACAGAGGAAGCACTATATGCTAACAAAGACATATAGACTTCCAGGCAGTACAGTAGTAGAGGATCCAAAAGAGGTGAGAATAAGGTGAAGAGTCATCAAGGTGAAAGGAGTGCATGTGCAGGAGGAGCATCAAATAACCATGGCAATGGCAAGAAATTTGAAGGGAATTGCTTTAATTGCAAAAAGAAGGGCCACATGGTGAAAGATTGTTGGTCGAAAAAGGGGCTTGTGGAAAGTCATGCTACTACTTCTAAAAGTGAAGAGATATGGGATGCAAAGGCACTTATGCTGCAGATGAGGAAGAACTAGCTTTACAATAACAGCATTCAATCAAATTGATTATAAGTAAAATTGGATCGTTAATTCAAGCTGTTCAAATCATATGACAAGTGATAAAGAAAAGTTGTAGAATGTGTTAGAGTACACTAGAAGTCATGTTGTGGTGACAACAGACAACTTAAAGTTACCGATAATTCACATTGGTAATACGATAGTCTTTCTCCATTGTAATGCCACAGAGGTGTCACTCCGAAATGTCTACCATGTCCCAAGTATGAAGAAAAATCTCCTTTCGGTAGCTCAATTAACATCTTTAGCCCATGTTGTTCTTTTTGGTCTACAAGATGTGAAAGTATATTAAGACTTTAAGATTGAAAAGGAACCAATGATGAAAGGACAAAGATTAGAATTAATTTATGTAATGTCTGCAGAAACTGCATATAGAGACAAGACAAGGAAGAACGAGATGGTAGACTTGTGGTATACGTAACTAAGTCATGTTAAATATTTCAAGCTAGATGTAATGATGAAAAGGTCAATGCTAAAAGAACTTCCCCAACTTAAAGTAAGAACTAAAACAATTTATACAGAATGTTAGTATGGAAAAGCGCATCAGTTGTCATATGAAGATTCTAAATTTAAAGCAAAGGAACCGTTAGAGTTAGTTCACTCTGACGTGTTTGGACCTATAAAGCAAGCTTTTATAGGTGGGATGAAGTATATGGTGACTTTTATTGATAATTTTTCCAAGTACATGTGGTTTTATTTTTCAAAGAAAAAATTTGAAACATTTTCAAAATTCAAAGAGTTCAAAAAAGTAGTAAAAATAAAAGTTGATAAGAGAATTTGTTGTCTACACATAGATAATGGAGCAAAGTATACCTCAAATGAGTTCACTAGCTTTCTACAGGAATATCAAATACGTCATCAGTTTACTTGTGCTAACACTCTACAATAGAATGGAGTAACAGGAAGAAATAATAGACACCTTGTAGAAATCTGTTAAAGCATGCTTCACGCTAAGAATGTGCAAGGAAGATTTTGGGCATAAGCAATAATGACAACTACCTATGTAACCAATAGGCTTCCTCAACAAAGGTTATGTTTTCATTCACCCTTTGAGAAATTATGGAACATGAAACCCAATGTTAGCTATTTTTGAGTGTTTGGATGTGTTTGTTACGTATTTGTAGCTAATCATTTACGTAGCAAGATGGATAAGAAAGTTATTAGATGCATCTTTGTAGGATATTATAGTTAAAAAAAGGGGTGGAATTATTATGATCCTATAACCAACAAGTGCTACACATCATGAGATGTGGTGTTTGATGAAGCATCCTCATGGTGGTCCTCGAAGAAGGTGATGTTACCAAATTCAGATGCTTTTAAAGATAAACTGCAATCTACTCAGATCCTACTTGGTTTAAGTGAAGTTGAAGATGCAAATAACAATGGTAATGTCGAAAAAAGTACAACTCAAAGTCCATGGCAAACTAATGTGCATAAATAAACAAATGAACAAAGTGATATTATTGAAGCAAAAACACCAGCCCCACTCAAAAGGTCAACTAGAATTAGGAAGCCAAATCTTAAATATGTCAATGCAACTATATTAGAAGAATCAAGTGTACCAGAACTAGAAATATTTAAGGAAACAACTCAGTATCTAGAGTGGACCAAAGCGATGGAAGAAGAAATTGTTGCACTGGAACAAAATCAGACTTGGGAGCTTATACCAAAGCCTAGAGATGTCAAGCCTATTTCCTGCAAATCGGTTTATAAGATAAAGCATTGCACAGATGGATCAATTAAGAGACATAAGGCTCGTTTGGTGGCTTAAGGCTTCTCTTAACAATATGGAATAGACTATGATGAAACCTTTAGTGTAGTTGCAAAGTTTACTGTTGTTAGAGTCTTACTTACACTTGTAGTGAGCAAAGATTGGAACTTGTGACAAATGGATATGAATAATGCATTCTTGAATGGGGAATTGGATCAAGAAATCTACATGAATCAACCAATAAGTTTTCATAATCAAGATCACCCTAAATATGTGTGTAAGCTACGGAAGGTGCTCTATGGATTAAAGCAGGCACCGAGGGCTTGGTATGGTAAAATTGCTGAATTCCTTACTCATAATGGTTATTCTGTGATACCTGCAGATTCTAGTTTATTCATTAAAACTAATGAAGGGAAGCTAGCTATTGTACTTGTATATGTAGATGATCTAATCATAATAAGAAATTATGAAGAAGAAATTCTCAGAACAAAGGAGAATTTATCAATTTGGTTTCAAATGAAAGAATTTAGGTAACTCAAGTACTTTCTTAGTCCAAAGATTGATCGTACATAAAAAGAAATATTTTTTCATCAACAAAAATATTTTAGAGATTTGTTAGAGAAATTTGGAATGCTTAATTTCAAGCCAAAATCAACTCCAGTAGAACTAAATGTCAAGATATGTGCCCATAAAGGAAGAGATTTGGAAGATGTAATGATGTATTGACAATTGGTGGGTAGTTTGATCTACTTAACTTTAACCAGACCTTGACATTTCTTATGTAATTGGTGTAATGAGTCGGTACATGCAAAATTCAAAGAAGTCTCACTTAGAAGCAGTTTGCCAAATTCTAAGATATGTAAAGAGCACACTTGGCTATGGTGTCTTGTATAAGAAAGATGAAGATTGTAAGCTGGTTGGTTATTGTGATGCTGACTATGTATGTGATCATGATACCCAACGTTCAACTACTAGGTATATTTTTATACTTGGGCCTGAAGCAATTTCATAGTGCAATAAAAGACAACTAATTGTGTCCTTGTCAACAATGGAAGTAAAGTATCGAGTTATAGCAATGACAGAATAAGAGAGCACTTGACTTATTTAATTGTTAAAAGGATTGCATCAACCAACAAATTATGCAGTTCCCTTATATTGTGATAACCAATTGATAATACGTTTGGCAGAGAATCTAGTTTTTCATATAAGAACAAAATATGTGGAGATACATTATCATTTTATCCAAGAAAAAATATTGGGAGAAGAGATTGATTTAAGGCAGATCAAAACAAAAAATCAAGTTATAAATTTGTTTATAAAAGGTTTGAATAATAACAAATTTGAAAGTTTTTACTAATAACTTGGGATGTTAAAAAGAATGGAAGTTAACATTAAGAAAGAATATTAAGATTATAATATCAGTCATATGACACTTTATTTGGTTAAATTTTATGAACAATTGTATAATTAATTTTAATTATAAAAAATAATATTTATTATATTTTATAAATAATTATTAATTTTTAAAAATTTTTATTATTTTTTAAAAATTTTTATTATTTTTAAAATTTTTTCTATTTTTTAAATATTTTATAATAAATTATTATTATAAAATTAAAAAATAATTAAAATATTAAAATAAAACTTTTATTTGGTGCGCATCCTTGATCCCATCTTCAACATAATATTGTAAGTACTGTACGTGTATAACAGTGAAGGCCCAAAAAGTAAGAATGGGGGAGGGCAAAGTCCAGTCCATTTGCAATGCAACAGCTCGGACAGAGCAAAAATGGAACCCAAGGTTAAAGCAAAAGTGGGTCAGGCTATTCTAAATACATATGTTTGACATTGGTTCAGTGTGGCGTGAGAACGTCAAGGTGAGGTTAGAAACGAAAAAGAGTCAATGAGTTGTTGATATGATGGTTCGGAAATGCACCTGCGCTGTACTTTACTTTATGATATATGAGTTGACATGGTCAGAGCCAAGATAGTTTGTAGGCCCCCTTTATTTATTTATTATTACTTTTTTTTTTTTGTGCCAATCCAATTTGTGTTAAAAAAAAAAAACTTATTCCATATAGAGGCCTTATTGACATTGTCTGCCGGACTAAATCAGCAATTGAAATCACCTTCTACTTTCCCTAAAATATCAAAAAAAGAAAAAGGAAAAAAGAAGACATCTTGATTAACCAGCGAAGATGTCAACGGCCGGATCAACGGTTGATATGCGTTGCACCGATGAATGGCTGGATCAGCAGTGGATAATGTTGTAAGAGCGAGTGCATTTTATGTGGCCTAATGGGCTGCGTGGATGGATGGTCATGCGCATTCAGCAATCCATATTGCGCAACAGGAAATAGTCACACACTCTATGTTGCTTAACTTACACTGCATTGTTTGTCGTGCTTTTTTCTCATTGGATGTGAACGCATGCATTAAAAAAAGGAATAAATAAATAAATAAATAAAAATTGAGAAGAAGGTGGGGGGGGGAAGTAGTTTGCACACGTCGGTAGGGATTACTTTGAGAACCAAAAGGACGACGACGACGACGACGATGTTGATAATAATAATAAGCAAGAAATAATGGTAGGTAAAGTGGCTGGGGCTAAGTTTCTTGTAGGCAGTAAATGGGGAGTGGTACTATGTATCTATAGGAGACTGATAACACACTTCACCGGACTACAGCAGTGTAGAGAGAGAAGTGGGAACAACAAACAAAGAATAAAAAGGGAGAAAACGACGCGGCAGGGAAGGTTTGAATGATTTGAGTAGTAAGAGCATCGTGTAGACGAAGAGAGAGAGAGAGGGGGGGGGGGATTGGTGGGGGCGAGGAATTCAAATGCGCGCACTAAAACGAAAGCGCACTCCGAACCATGCCACCTTTTGTTTACTGAAATAGGAACGAAAACAAGCCACACAAGATTACAAAACAAGAAGCCGTGCTCTTTTGTGGGCCAATATCTCCCTTCGCCATAACCGAACACTAGCTAGCCCACCATCTCTCCACATTCCTTCACCTCATCATTCCCACTTACAACTCTCTCTCTCTCTCTCTCTCTCTCTCACACACACACAAACATTTGCTCCCACAAGCAACACTTCTCATTCCCCTAAGATCAAAAGTGGTTTTTAGGAGCTTTCTCCTTGTTTTCTTCTCTTCTAGTAATTTGGGTTTCGGTTCAAATATTTGAAAAAGGTGTTTTATTCATCAACTGCAGTTGCTGGCAATGAAAAAGGCGACTTCTTTTGTTGGTTTTTAGTTATCTGTTTTTGGTAAAAAAAAAAAAAAAAGGAAATGGGGAATTGTTGGTGTAAAATGGAGCCTTGTGTTTACAGAGTCTCATCAAATGCAAAATCAGGTCAGTTGCCATTTTCTCTCCTTTCTGCTTCGCCTAACGCGATTTATTGAACTGAATCTGACTCTTTTCTTAATTAAGAGGTGGGATTGAATTATCCTTTTTTTCCTCCACCGTAACTGGTTGCCTCGAGTCTTTTGCTTGCGTGATGATGGTCATGCCCTGTTTTCCTCTGTTTCTCTTATGTGCTTTTCAATGGCCTGCTAAACAGATGCGTTCCATTTTTTTTTATTTTATTTTTAAGTTAATTTGTATTTTTCGTAGTTTCCAGGAAGATTGTGTCAATGGTATGATTTTGATTAGGCTAGATTTTATGTGGAAATTGGGCTCTCTCTTAATGGTCTTTTTTCATTGAATTTTAATTTCAATGGATTGCTCTGTTTTTCATTCTTGGTAAATCTAATAGCATAGTAGAGCTTGACATATTTATTTATTAGATAGTTTATTGAGATCTTTCTCTCAAGAGAATCTTCATTTCTTCTGAAGAACTATAGAAAAATTTTATACAAATGCATAATATAGTGATATGTGGATTCTTTTAACTTTTATCTTCTTCCCACTTTTAATGGTGCTAAGAGCTTTCTACTTCCTCTTTCTCTTGTGGAAAGTGACATTATGGGTGGGCTGATGCTTATCTTGGCTGTACTTCAACATTCCCCACCCCCTCTCTCCACAAAATTAGCTTATTTATATCCTTTCAACTTTAAACTTTTCGATTTGTTCCTCTAGCTAATATGGTTTACTCTTTTTGGGGTGTCTTTGAAACCCCACAACACCCCCCCCCCAAAAAAAAAGAATAAAAAAAAGGGGGAAAGAAATGTTACCCTTCAAGCTGTGAAAATTAGTTAGGCTATTCTTGAGGTGATGCTTGTCAAATTCATTATACATTCTTGATGCAACTTTATGGATTCCTTCGTAGTCGCCACATCCCATGAATCTTTATTAAAGCACCAAAGCTTTTCCTGTCTGGTGATTACATGAAAGTACGAGAAATAAGTCCATTCAGGACTGATTTCTGTGTTTTCTTTCTTTTCTAAGTACACTGATGTTTTAAGTCTTTGAAGATTTTATATCTCTTCATGTCAGTGTTGAAGATTTTATGTCTCTTCATGTCACTGTGTAATTTCAATTTGGGCAATGAATCTGGTTCGCAGGGTTATTATCTATCTTTACAGTGTTACTTGTCTCTATTTACACACTTCTATGATGAAGTTGACTTATGGGCATCGTTTAAACTTTAAAACACGATATACTTAATTTGGTTCTGTGTCTAGAGTCTCCAAAAGGCCAAAGCCCATCGGGGAGACCTGCAGGGAAGGATGACAAAAGGCTGCCGTCAAATCCTGAAGAAGTAGAAGACCTACGCCGCGATTCAGCTGCAAATCCATTGATTGTGTTTACTTACGATGAGCTTAAAGTAATTACTGGAAACTTTAGGCAGGATCACGTCTTAGGTGGAGGAGGATTTGGAAGCGTTTATAAAGGTTTCATTACTGAAGATCTGAGGCAAGGGCTTCAGCCAATTCCAGTTGCTGTCAAGGTTCATGATGGTGATAACAGCCATCAGGGTCACAGAGAATGGCTGGTAATCTTAATACCTATTCTATTTTGTTCCTGCAAGATGATACCCTTATCAGTATGGTCTGTCATTGCCATTTCATGTATAAATGCTTCTACTCTACATGAATTTGACTTAGTTTTGAGGATCTTAGGCAGAAGTCATATTTCTGGGGCAGCTTTCTCATCCAAATTTGGTCAAATTAATCGGATACTGCTGTGAAGATGAACATCGGGTTTTGATATACGAGTACATGGCTCGGGGTAGCGTGGAAAACAATCTATTCTCGAGTAAGTATATGCCTGGCACCTTTCTTCCTGAAATATTAGGAATGTATTACAACCATAGAAAGCTTACTGGTCAGAACTCAGAAGTTATAAAAGGTAAAACAACAATATGCAATTCTTAAACTACTCATATTATTGCTTTAATATTCATTTCATCCATCTCCAATGTTTCTTTGGCAACACCATTCCTAGAAGCCACCATCTAAAAGTAACACATTCAGTGGGGTCACCTTGTAGCTAGGAATTAATGTTGCCATCTCAAGCTAGCTCATTGGTTTTGGATAACTTTATGGGGCTATATTTTGCATTAGAAAGCAATTAGACGAAAGTGACTGCTGAACTACGAGAATGATCTCTGAAGGCCTGTGTTAGGCATCACTTTAAGGATTGTAAAGGTGGCAAGAAACTAATTATAAAATGAGACATAGAATTGAATGAGATTCTACAGAAGCTAGAGTTGTTGCTTTCAGCCAGGACTGGCTCTATGAACTCTAGATACTGTTGGGAAGGTGCTTGGGGGTTGTTCTATGCCTATCATTGACATTGCTCGATGCCACAAATTCACCCTCGACCATATGTATAAGGTGTAGCCAAATTTGCCAAGCTTTGAGAAGCTTATTGGAGCTACAACTGCTTTTTGCTCTTTTCCTCCCTCTCCTTTTGATTTTCCCTTTTGGGATATATAAACATGTGCATGGTTTTTTTTTTTTTTGTTGCAGGAGTATTGCTTCCTCTTCCGTGGTCTACTAGAATGAAGATTGCATTTGGTGCAGCAAAAGGACTTGCCTTTCTCCACGAAGCTGAAAAACCTGTCATCTATAGAGATTTTAAGACATCTAATATCCTGTTAGACCTGGTTTGTTCAGCAAAAGCCTATGCATCTGATTAATTGAAGAATACTCCACTTAGTTCCTTTTCTTCTTAAATCTCAGAAAACACGGGTAGAAAGCTCGTCCCCGTTTAATAGTACTAGTGGCGATAACTGTAGAGAAATAATTGTCAAGATAGCTATCCCTTGGGCATTCGATGCATAGCCAGTTATATCTATTACATAGGCACAGCCAAATTTTTTATACAAGTTGAAGATCAGATCAGATAGCATTTATAGTTTAAACAGAATTGTCAGAGCACTTTTGCTGCTTCAGCATGAACCTTCATTAATTTAAAAGCTTTTCTCTTGATGAGGGACAAAAATCCGGGCCTGTTAGAGGCTATGTTACTGCAAGAATGTTAAAATCCCCGTCATATTCTTTACAATGTCAGCAAAATCCCTACTTCTTACACTGTGGCTTATTGTACTTTCATACCTATGCAAACAGGAATACAATGCCAAACTCTCTGACTTCGGCCTGGCAAAAGATGGACCCATGGGAGACAAGACTCATGTTTCCACACGAATTATGGGAACCTATGGGTATGCAGCACCTGAATATATAATGACAGGTAGGTTTTTCTCCACACTCCACATCTTGTTGAGGAGGCATTTGACATTATACGAGACATTGAGAAGCTATTTAAGCTAACAGTGTCATTGTCATTTGGCATGAAGTATGTAAGCTACAGCTACGGTTTGGTGCAGGCCATCTGACACCGAGAAGTGATGTATACAGCTTTGGGGTTGTTCTTCTGGAGCTTCTTACAGGAAGAAAGTCCTTAGACAAATTGAGGCCAGCAAGAGAGCAGAACCTAGCAGACTGGGCACTGCCCTTGCTTAAAGAGAAAAAGAAACTGCCGAACATAGTTGATCCCAGACTAGACGGAGACTATCCGATCAAAGGGGTCCACAAAGCGGCAATGCTGGCATTCCATTGCCTGAATAGAAATCCGAAAGCAAGGCCTCTAATGCGAGACATAGTGGACTCCTTGGAGCCTCTGCAGGAGCAGCTCTCTCCGGATCCTGGAGTAGACCTTGCAGCTGCAAATGGAAAGACTACGTTTACAGTTTACTGTGAGTAAAAGCATTGGCAAAGCACACCAGAACTAGATGGCTGGCTTTAAAAAAGGACAGAGAGATTTATTGTGACTTGCTGACACCCGTTGGCCATTGGCTCCTCCTCGTGTAATTTGTTCAGCTTCGTGCCTCTTCCATTTAAAAGAACGAGCCTTGTTTTTCCCCCATTTTTTTTTTCTTCCTTTGGTGGTGGTAGTAGTCGTAGTGAGCCATAGACTAGCTTTTCTTCTGGGTATCCATGCATCCAACAGTTATGCTTCCACACATTAATTCCTGATTTGGTTACTTTGGCCAAAAGTGAGATTACGCGTGTCTGTGTGTACATGTATTTTCACACACACAAGGATTGTAGTAACAGCGAACATTAATTTCAGTTGTGCGGTTGATGTCAGTAGGAAGTTAGGCAACAAACGACCATGTCATTTGACAAAGCGTAAAGTCATAAGGCAAAGAGCTGTTATGACAGAAAATCGACCCAATTTGTGCTTACATGACTCTTGATTTTTCTTTTTTTGTTTTTGTATAAAAAAAAAAAGAGTTTTACAATATTTTATTTGGGATCTTGATCCAACCTATTCAAGTATCTTGAGGTGCAAATTTAGGTTAAAATTAAACTTTTGCGAGTTATCAGTATTATCAGGCTCCTTACTACCTACGAAAGGTCCTGAAAGCATATAAAAGTGTTTTCTTCTAAAAACTTTTTACAGAATACAGTTACCTAAAGAATTTCAAAATGTATCATATTAAATGTATATTTAAAATATTCTTATAAATATTTAAAATATGTCATTCTAATACCTTCCTTGAAATATATAAATAGGTGACTCCCTCTCATTTATATAGTATGAATCATTTCTCTCAATACAAGTTCACTTGCAAAACTCTTTTGTTCCCTTTCTCTTTCTACAGCACTTCTAACTCACTTGCCTCTTATACGCTTTCCGCTGATTCTCTCAAACTCTCCAAGACTTACTTAACTCATCTTCGCATGCAAGATCAACTAAGTGTCACGCGGGTTAGCAAACACAAAGTCTAACTTCATGACAGGTGGTATCAGAGTAACGGTTCAAATCTTAAGTACAACTTGTTTGTTTGTTATTTGCTGAGACAACGAGCATGGCAAGTAAAGAATGATTTGTTCTGACCACTGTGGAGGAGCAACAAGCGGGGCAACAATCTCGTGGGCATAAGGAGCAACGTGCTCCAGCCAAGTGTAGCAAGTCCAAGGCTCCAGCAAAGGAAACCATGGACTTTCGTGTTGGTGGCTTGGAAAAGAGTGTCACCGATATAAACTTCGTTATGGGCGACCTCAGTGATCAAGTCGATAACTTGATCCATGAGAATGCAAAGATCACACAGGCTGCCAAAATTATGATCGAAGAGTTTGGCCACTTGTTTAGGGGAGAACTACGCTCCTTAAACCAAGATTTGTCCAATCTACGCGAGTTCGTTGAAGGAGTAATTCATGACCTCCTTAGGGAGATGGATTCTCTACGCCGAAACAACTCTTTTGCTAGTATAGCTGCCACTACTAGCGCCACTGCAGTGCATGGCTTGAAGGTCCCTAAACCTTCCATGTATAATGGCACACGCAATGCCACTGCCGTGGAGAACTTTCTGTTCGGCCTTGAGCAGTACTTCGAAGCCATGGGGGTTGTTGACAACCTTGCCAAGGTAGGCAATGCCCCGATTTTCCTAAGAGATGCTGCTCAACTCTAGTGGAGGCGAAAGCACTCCGAGAGGGAGAAAGGCTTGTGTATCATCGACACCTAGGAGCAATTCAAGGCTGAAGTACGTAGGTACTTCGTGCCCCACAATGCAGACAGCGAAGCGAGGGGAAAGTTACGTCACCTATGTCAGACAGGTAGTATTTCTGACTACATTAAGGAATTTACAACCCTTATACTTGAAATCGAGATGTCTGACATGGAGCTTTTCTTCTACTTTAAAGACAGCTTGAAGGATTGGGTGAGAGTCGAGCTTGGATAGGCGTGATGTGCAAACCCTATATGCTGCCATTGCCGCTGCCGAAACCTTCATCGACTACTCTGCCCACTCTAAGGGCAAAAAGCCAAACTCTAGCAAAAGTGGGGGAGAGAAAATTGGGTAAAAGATGCAGGAAGCTAGCCGCAACGAGGGTGGACAGCAGAGACCTTCATGTGGCCGTCCCAAGCATGAGAAGAAGTTTGGGGGTAAGCGCAACTCAGCTAATCCCCCTAGTTCCTGTTTCATTTGTAACGAACCACTCTGGGTGAAAGACTACCCCAAACGTAAAGCAATGAATGTTATGATGGCAATACTCAACCCGAAGAGGGCCGATGAGGAGCCCCAAGCTGACATGGGATGTATCCAACAATTAGGTAATCTCTCAAAGCGTGCCTCCCTAGCAGTCTCTAAGGAGAAAGGATTGTTATACGCTGATGTTGCCATCAAAGGTAAAGTAGCTTGTGCGATGCTAGATACAGGGGTAACGCACAACTTCATGGACATGCAAGAGGCCAAAGCAGTAAACTCGAAAACAAAGCCTGTCCAAGGCATAGCGCACGGAGTAGCTGTCTAGATTAGCGAATGGACCAGTAAGTTGGACTTTACCATTATTCCCATGGATGACTTTAAAGTGGTATTAGGTCTTACATTCTTTTGCGAAGCCTTGGCTTTTCCCATTCCTACTTCAAGTTCTCTTGTGGTCGTCGACGCTTGCAATATCTGAGTAATTCCTTTAAAATGCAAGGAGAAGTCACAACTATCGATGATTTCTGCCTTACAATTCAAATAGGGTCTCAAGTCGGGTTCAGGCTACATAACTACCATAAGGGAGTTAGGTGATGGGGAAGACATAGCAGCGCCAACTCCCACTCTACCGCAACCCATCCAGGCTGTCCTTACCGAATTCAAGGACATCATGCCTTCCGAACTGCCGAAGAAGTTTCCACCAAAGCGAGATGTGGATCACCACATTGAGCTGGAACCCGGTACCAAACCTCCTGCCATGGCCCCTTATCACATGACACCCCTAGAGTTTGTTGAATTGAGGAAGCAACTCCATGATCTGATTGATTTAGGCTACATTCTACCATTGAAAGCCCCTTTCAGTGCCCCAGTCCTCTTCCAGAAGAAAAAGGACGGATCACTGCATATGTGTATTGACTACCGAGCCTTGAACAAGGTCACTATCAAGAACGAGTATCCAATACCCTTGATAGCTAATCTTTTTGACCAACTCGGGAAGGCAAGGTACTTTACCAAGCTAGATTTGCGATCAGGTTACTACCAAGTTCGTATAGCATAAGGTGATGAGCCAAAGACAACCTGTGTAACACGCTATGGAGCGTTCGAATTCCTAGTCATGCCCTTTGGCCTCACCAACGCACCAGCCACCTTTTGCACACTCATGAACAAGGTACTGTATCCATTCCTTGACAAATTCGTGGTAGTTTATTTGGATAACATCATGGTGTACAACAACACACTTGAGGAGCACGTTGAGCACCTCAAGCAAGTCTTCCAAGTTCTACAAGAAAATAAGTTGTTCGTCAAGAAGGAGAAGTGCTTATTCATCGAGTAAGAGGTAGATTTCCTTGGTCACCGAATCAAGGATGGTAGGCTGATGAGGGATCTAGCAAAGGTGCAAGCCATCCAACAATGGGAGCCTTCAACTAAGGTCCCGGAATTGCGATCCTTCTTAGGGATTGTCAACTACTATTGGTGATTCATCGAGGGATACTCTACCATAGCAGCACCCTCAACTGACTTACTGAAGAAGAACCACCCTTGGCATTGGACAAAAGAATACCAAGCTTCCTTCGAGAGATTGAAGCAAGCAATCTCCAAGGAATCTATCGTGGTGCCACCGGATTATGAAAAGCCCTTCAAAGTCCACACCGATGCATTTGACTTCACCATTGGAGGAGTTTTAATGCAGGATAGGCATTTCATTGCCTATGAAAGTCGCAAGCTCAATGACATGGAGAGGCGGTATACCATCCAAGACAAGGAGATGACTACCATCATCCACTGCTTGCACACTTGGAGACACTATCTCCTTGGAAGTAAGTTCGTGATCATGACCAATAATGTTGTTACGAGCTACTTCCAGACACAGAAGAAAATCAGCCCCAAGCAAGCTCGTTGGCAAGACTTCTTGGCAGAATTTGACTACAGATTGCAGTATAAGTCGGGTCAAGCCAATGTTGTTGCTGATGCGCTGAGTAGAAAGGTGGAGCTAGCTGCCCTTTCCACTAATATGCCTAAGAGCAACCTCCTTAAACGAATCATGGAAGGTATAGGGTAAGACAGCCTGGCCAACAATCTACTGAGATTGGCTAGGGAGGGGAAGACTCATCGATTTTGGGTGGATGATGGAGTCCCAATGATAGTCAGGAATCGAGTCTTCGTGCCTAAGTGGGGAAACTTGCGGAAGGAAATCCTTAAGGAATGTCATGATTTCCTATGGGCTGGTCACCTAGGTATGGCACGAACCTTTACCCTTGTCTAACAACATTATTTCTAGTCGTATATGCATATGGACATCGAGACTTATGTGCGAACGTACTTGGTTTGCCAACAAGACAAGGTAGAACAATAGCAACTAACGAGTCTACTTGAGCCACTACCCATCTCCAAGAAGCCATGGGAAAGTATCTCAATGGATTTTATTGTAGCCCTACCAAAGTTCGAGGGATATGGAAGCATTATGGTGCTAGTTAATCAGTTCAGCAAGTATAACACCTTCATTTCAGCCCCTGCTGATTGCAAGGTGGACGAAGCAACTCGCTTGTTCTTCAAAAACGTGGTAAAGTTGTAAGGTGTGCCAAAGAGCATAATCAGTGACAGAGACCCCCACTTTACAAGCAAATTCTAGTGAAAGCTATTCAAGTTGTCGGGAATCGACTTAAACTTCTCAACAAGCTTCTATCCTCAAAGTGATGGGTAGAACAAGCGAGTCAATGCCTTGCTTGAACAATACTTGAGGCACTACATTAGTGCTCACCAACGAGATTGGGCAAAGCTACTCGACGCTACCCAATTCTCATACAACCTCCAGAGGAGCGAGGCCATAAGTAAAAGCCCATTCGAGATTGTCATAGGACAACAGCCGCTAATGCCAAGTGCAATTGCCTCTCCTTACACTGGCAACAACCTGTCTACCTTTAAATTTGTGAGAGAATGGCACGAAAAAGCGGACATAACGAGGGCTTGCCGTGACAAAGCGACTAAAAAGATGAAAAGATGGGTTGACTCAAAGTGACGCCCAAAGGATTATGTAGCAGGAGACATGGTGATGGTGAAGCTGCTGCCCAACCAATTCAAGTCTCTACGCAAAGTACACAAGGGCTTGGTACAAAAGTACAAAAGACCATTTCCTATCATCAAGTGTGTGGGAAAGGCTGCCTATCAAGTCCAATTCGCTCCAAAGCTGAAGATCCACAACGTTTTCCATGTAAGTCTTCTTAAACCTTTTCATGGAGATGAAAAGGATCCAAGTTGAAGTGAGTCCAAGCGCGCACCAATGGCTGTAGTCACCGAATTCAACAAGGAGGTAGAACAAATCCTTGCTGACAGAGTGATCTAGAGAAGAGGAGTTCCCAATTACACAGAGTACTTCGTGAAATGAAAAAATTTACTAGACCAAGAGGCTAGTTGGGAATGGAAGGATCAGTTTTGACAGTTTGCCAATCACATTTGGCAATATAAGACTGAAAATGTGACGAGAACATCGCAGGATTGAATAGGAGAGGATGTCATAAGAATACCTTGATCCGGCTCATTCAAGTATCCTTAAGATGTAAATTCAGGCCAAAATTAAATCTCTACGGACTGCCAGCATTATCCAGCCCCTTACTGCTTACGAAACATCCCAGAAATGTACAGAAGTATCTTTTTTTAAAAATTTTCTACAGAATACAATTGTCTAACAAATTTTAGAAGAGAATATATTAAATATATATTTAAAATATTTTTATAAATATTTAAAATATATTATTCTAATATTTTTTTTAAAATATATAAATAAGATATATCTTACAAAATTCTTTTATTTTCTCTCTCCAATACTTCCAACTTATTTGACTACCGCACGCCTAATTGTTTCAAACTTTTCGATGCTTATTTAACTATTTTTGTATATAAAATTGACCAAGTGTCACATAGATTAGCAAACAAAAAACCTAACTCCAGGACACGTAGACTTTCTTTTATTCTGGGCATCCATGCACCCAACAGTTATGCTTCCACGCATTAATTCCTGATTTGGTTACTTTGGCCAAAAGTGAGATTACGCGTGTGTTTGTGTGTACATGTATTTTCACGCACACAAGGATTGTAGTAACAGCGAACATTAATTTCAGCTGTGCGGTTGATGTCAGTAGGAAGTTAGGCAACAAACGACTGTCATTTGACAAAGCGTAAAGTCATAAGGCAAAGAGCTGTTATGACAGAAAATCCACCCAATTTGTGCTTACATGACTCTTGATTTTTCTTTTTTTGTTTTTGTATAAAAAAAAAAAGGGTTTTACAGTATTTTATTTGGGGACTAAGCGGTTACAAATACCACAGTGTTTATTATTAGTGGGTCCTTCTTTCGTCCGAACGCCCCAAGTTCATTCGGGTGGATAAGGTGATTCTAGTTGTAGGAGTCCCTGGACTGGTAAGTAGTGTGTTCCAAACCCCAAAATAAAAGACGAAGAGGAATGTCAACCCAAAAAAAAAAAGAAATAAACGACGAAGCGGAACGACCCGGCCCAACTTTTAAAACCTAATTACAATAATTACATCCGCCGGCACTACTGACACCTCACTTCCGAGGAAGGAAGCCCAGAACCCAACCCCGGCGGGGGAGGCGAACGTCCCGAAAGCCTTCTACTGCGAGAACTAGAACCTCAACGTTCTTTAAACCTCCCGATGGTCCCTACCCAAGCAGTAGTTTAGAATTACCAATATACCATCGCATGGCATCCCTTCTGTTCTTTCTGAAACTCCAATCCCACCCCCACAACCAGAAAAAAAAAAAAAAAAAACAAACAAAAAAAACCCTAACTTTTCTTTCTTCTTTGTTTTGCCTTTGCTTTTACTCTTGCTTTACTAGGAAAATTTGTTATCCTTGTGCATAAAGTAAAACCTTTCTTTTATATTATTACTCTTGTCTATTGTTGAAGTGGGGTGTGGGGAAAGCAGCATTGCATTGGTAGCAAGCACCTCACCTCACCTCTAATCTTTCTGGTCATCTTACCTTTCTGGTCACCACACGTATAAATATGACAGTGAAAATGCCTTTTTTTTTTTTTTTTGGTTTTTTTCCTTTTTCTCTGTCTTTGTTTTCGCCAATCATAAACCCTCAACGATGCTACTCCCTAGACCCCAAATTATATGTATAACCAATGGATGCTCGCTCTTACTTGTTAAAAACGAAATCAATCATTTGGAACTAAAAGCTAGCGAGAATAGTTTGATTACAGCATTCACTAAAGAGAAGACTAGGGGGATACCTTTTCTGATCAAAATTATATATATATATATATATATTATGGTAATGGATTATTCGTGTTCGACCTTGCTATCTTCTATCGCTTCACTGTCGTGTTATGGTATTTTCTGTTCAGTCTCTATTTTATTAAGTGTCCTTCTTCGCTTAACTTGCGTTCCTATATTTTATGGTTGAGCTCATTGGTTGCTTCTTGCCTCCTAGCCATTAGCAAAATGACATCGACCTTCACTGCCATGTCCTCTGTTAGAACCTTGGCTACTCCAAATGGCCGTGTGATGGATAAGAAGCCTGCATCTTACTCAAACCAGTTGTCTTCTTTGGCCTCCATTTCTGGAACCTCATTTGGTGGGAAACGGGATGTAGTTTTAGGTGCATCACGTACTCCATAGATTTCTGCTATGGCCAAGCGGTTGCATTTCAACAAAGACGGGTCTGGGATTAAGAAACTGCAGGTGAGCTTATTGCTTATGAGATTGTTGATTCTCTGGATCATGTGTATTGCAGAAATGGACTCCAACAGCATCAATATGAGATTGCAGGTTGATGACAATGAACTCACAGATGTGGTAGCTGTTAGTGCTGGGAACACTATGAAGTAGGAAAAATGATAGTTGAAGCCATGAGTAAGGTGGGTGCTCAGGAAGTGGTAACCCTTGAAGAGGGAAAAAGTGCTGAGAACAGCCTTTATGTTGTCAAGGGAACGCAATTTGACCTTGGTTATATCACACCTTTTTTTGTTACCGATGGTGAAAAAATGGCAGTTGAGTACGAGAACTGCAAGGTATGCAACCCATAATTGCTTATCTATGAAACCGATGTTTATTTTCCTTGAACAATTATGTTAACAGCATGTTTCATCTGCATTTACTTCTTGTTGATAAGAAAATGACAAATGCAAGTGATCTGATAAAAATTCTGGAAGATGCAATAAGAAGTGGATACCCTATTCTAATAATTGCTGAAGACATTGAGCAGGAAGCGTTAGCGACTCTTGTTGTGAATAAACTTAGGGAGGCTTTAAAGATTGCTGCTCTCACTGCTCCTGGTTTTGGAGAGCAGAAGAGCTAGTATCTTGATGACATTGCTATTCTGACTGGAGGTCGGTGTATGGGGTAAATGAATCCTGTTTTTTTTTTTTATTTCTTTTATGCACTAGTTTTAGTCCAATATAAACCACTGCAACTACACTGGTTTTGTCAGTGTATGAACAAAGCAGATAACATCTCTCCAGCCCTTTTATTATGCTTTTTGTATGTGATGAAATAGATATGTACATTTTGTTTGCTTGTAGGAACTGTAATAAGAGATGAAGTGGGGCTGCCTTGCACAAAGTTGGCAAAGGGGTCTTGCGCCATGCTCCTAAAGTAGTTCTTGCCAAAGATACAACCATATTCTGGGCAATGTAAGCACCCAAGAAGCTGTAGACAAGAGAGCTGCACGAATTAGAAATCTTATTAAGGTGTGCATTCTCATTTCTTGTTTCTTATTTAAGACACAAGACCAAAATGTGATTTTGATTGTGTTTTTTTCTTTTTAAATACAATGCAACTTGATTGCTGTTACTAAACTGCTTGATCATGTGAATCATGGCTGCAGAACAAGACTATGAAAAGGAAAAACTGAACAAAAGGATTGCAAAGCTTTCAGGTAGTGTTGCTGTAATACAGGTGAGTGGATTTCATATTACTTGCATAAATGGATGCGCAGAATGGATGGCTTGTGATTTCATTTAATGAATTTGGAATATTTAAGGTTGGAGCACAAACTGAGTAAGAGCTCAAAGAAAAGAAACTGAGAGTTGAGGATGCACCTAATGCACCAAAGGTAATGTATCTCAAACCAATATTTTTGCTTTCTCTTCTGTTCAGGGTGGCCTGCTGACAACATCGAAGTATTTACAATCTATGATGTTTCTCAGGCAGCTGTTGAGGAAGGTATTGTAGTTAGTGGTGGATGCACCTTGTTGAGACTTGCTTCAAAGGTGGATGCCATTAAGGATGGCCTCGACAATGATGAAGAAAGGTAACGTATCCACAATAGATTACTTTGGTGCTTATGAATGATTTGTGCCTTTCAGCGACTGTTGGCATGCTTCTTTGGATTTTGTTCCCTACACTGCAACTGGAAATTATTAAGATCTAATGGCTGCAAGGATCATTGATCCAACAAAGGTGAGTTACTGTGGAAATTTGCGTTGATCGCAGAGAATAATGTTTTGCATTCTTGCTTGGCAGAATTATATTGTTTGCCTTTTTTTTTTTTATTAGAGCAGGTGTATTGTTGTGGAAACTTAACAAGTTGAATCTTGTTTCAGGTGGTAAAATGTTGCTTGGAGCATGCATCATGAGTAACGAACATTTTCTTGGATGTCTGATCGTGTAGTTGTTGAGATAAAGGAGGCTGAACCAGTGCATGCGGGCAACCCCGTGAACAATTCAGGTATGTGCCTCTGTTCCATCCACGGTCATCTATCCGTTTGCTCGATCTTAGTTATTGACTTGTTTCTCTGTTTTGATCTTTGCTCTGTTGTAACAGGATACGAGTACCAAGGATAACCAAGCTGGAATTAATGGGGTGAGACCGCAAAAAACAAGGCGCCCCCGCGCCCTCCTCCCCTCTTTTCCAAAATTGTACATTTGTACTGGTAGGCCTTAAATTTGGTAGCTTCATAAGATGGGGTTTGTTTTTTCCATTTCAGTTTTGTAAATTCGATTGCCAATGTTGGTGGGAATCAATCAAATCATAGATTCTGGCCGACGAGGATGGCTAGCGGCAGATGATTTTGAACCATTTTTTTCCGAGGTTTTTATCTCATACTTTTTTTTTTCTTCTTCTCGTCTCTCCTCGCCTGATGAACGTTTAAATTCTCAGAGCGTTGAAATTGAGAAAGTAATGGAAATCTTTCAGATAGTCCACGAGTAACAGTTTGGGGTGACCTTGTACAGCCTTTTTGTTATTTTCCAAAATGTAATTTGACTAGATGAGAGAAATTCGCCCGAGTCTGCTCATCGTCATCATCGGATTGCGACATCTTGAAATGACACGTTACCGCTCTCCAACTGTGTCATTATACAGAGTTTGTTGGATTTTTCTGTTCCAGTGACATAATGAATCATAACAGTTTTATGGTTGAATTTCCAAATCTAATCCTACCAGAGAAGTGTATGATAATTTGCCGTTGCCATGAGGGACGCTACCGTTATCTCCACTAGATAACAATAGGACAACATATATTGGGATACCATTTCATTCCAATTACATTGCATTCATGGATGGTTCATTCGTTTGGGGGGTTGGTGGTAAGGGAGGGAGGGGAAGGAAGGCAAAGCAAGGCAGCAATAATTTTTGTATTTGGCGGTGGCATCAAACTAAGCGTCCTGTTCGTTTGTTTGGGTTGGTCGGTCATTTTCCATTTGTACTTCTCTCTTCTCTCTCTCTCTCTGTACTATTTTCACTCCATACTATAGTAATAGCGTAGAGAGAGAGAGAGAGAGGGAGGAGAGAAGGAGATGGTTAGATTAGCCCATTTTGCCAAATGAAGTGCCATAATGATCTCTCAATTCATCCATCGATTACTCTCTCTGTTTATATATACTAGACTTGTGATGTATGTTTGGGGTCTTTTGAAATTCCCACCCACACCCCCCCCCCTCCCGGAAAATCTCTTCTCTCTCTTTCTGCTTCTCCTTCACGCCTCCTCTGGCGGACCTTACCAACAAACACCTTGCACTCTTTTTGTGTTCTCGTCTTTTTCTTTCTATTGAAAGATATACAAGCAATTTATTAAAGAAGATTAAAACAAGCAAGAATTAATTCATCCTCTTTAAGAGTTTTCTGCTTTTGTCTGTCCCTCCTACTTCACTTTGGTCGTTGGCTAACGACAATGCCTTTATAGTTGTCTCTCTGTTTCTCTCTCTATTCAATGCTGCCTGCCACCCTCTCTCTATCTCTCTCTCTCTCTCCGTCTCTGGTACGTTTGTTTGTCCCGTGTCTTTGTGCCCTCCTGCATTGTTCCCCACCCGAATTTACTTTTTAGCTGAATTGGGTTTCTCTTCTTTGGGCCTTCTGATCCTTTTTTTCTTCCCAAGATGGAATTTTATTTGATTTTCCCCTGATCCCGGTTTTTGTTGATCAAGTGATCAAGATTCCGATTTTTCGGGTCTCACTTTTTTCAGTTTGACAACACTCTTGTGTGTTTGTAGTTCTTGAATTCTTTTGTTTGGGAAAGGTGGAAATCAAAAATAAGGTTTTTGAATTGGTCTGATCACTCCGATGACGGATTATCATCGTATTTAGGTGATTTCTGGGGCTATCTGTTCTGAACGGATTCCTTGTTATTTGGTTGAATTTCAAAATTATAACTTGTCGGTGTTAACCGATACTTGGATTTTTTATTTTTTTTTTGTACATATTTTTATCATTTAATTTCAAGGTGGAGTTTTGCGATGACAGCTGCATTTCTCTTTCTTTGAGATCTTGTCATCAGCTGCAAACGAGGGTTAATGGACAATTGCTGTGGGCAAATGTGGGGTTTTTTTTTTTTTTTTTTGCATTAAAAATTATGTACCCGTAATCAACTGAAATTGGAAATAACAATCCTTTGGTTGACAAGCTTTGGCATATTTAGTTTATTAATTATTTTATTTTTTTTAAGATGTACAGTGTCATCCTGTGTGGGTTTTGCTGCATTGAGGTCGTGGGGATTGCCTGCGAATCTACCTTGGCTTGTTTTGGCTGAGAAGCTTTAAAATCCAACAATTACAAATGGAAGATCAAAGAACTGAATTGGAGTTCGATGAGTTTGAGAAGCTTCTAGGAGAGATTCCAAATGCCACCTCTGGAAATTCACATTTGGAGGAAGCCGGACCTAAAAGTGCTCCTCTAAATGGTAGCTTGACGCCTATTGGTGTGAATTCCTTTAAAGGGCCGTCCACTGAGAAACTCCAAAGCCATGCGGACCTTGATGACAGAGAATTGTCAGTCAGTAGTACTCGAGAATCTCCAACTAAGAGAGTACAATCAGAGGAGGAAATTTTGCCTGATGATCAAGCATTGACATCTGCATTTGCTGAATTGAGCATCAATTGCGGGAGTCCTTCTGCAAACTGTAAATCCTTACCGATTCATACTGTTTTATTGGATTGCCAATACACAAACAACATGAAGAATTCTCTTCTGACCACAAATTCATCAATGGTAGCAGTTCCATCATTCCAGTCACCAAATGGTGTACCTTGTGGTTTTGATGAGTTTAGAATGGAAAATGTTGGCCAAGAAAGATCAAACTTTTTGAAGCCTGGTGGCCAAGAGCTGAAGGAGAAGAGTGTTGGTTATTGTCAGTCTCAACCAATTGAGAATTTTGCAGCTGCCTTGCCTCTTGCTCATGGGGTGCAGGGTTTCCAGTTTCTTCCTAACGTTTCTGTCCCTGGTGTAGAGTTTCCTTCGATTTCTGATCAGCAACACTATCTTGCGGAGTTGCAATCTGCACATCCTTACTTGCATTTGCAACAGTTATGCCGGCCTCATATCAGGTGGATGAATATGAAAGAGGAACAATACTATAGGATGCACGAACAATATCTGTATCTGCAGCACATGTGGAATCAACGACTAGAAGCACAGAATCAGTTCCATGCAAATAGAAATACTGGAATAAAACTAATGAGTGAAAATACGAGACAACCATCTTTTGAGCTGCCAATCTCTCACCAACCTGAACAATCTAATCAAGAACCATTTTGGAACAATTATGCTACAACAAGGTGTTTAAACCGACCACAACATTCTATGCATATTGTTGACAAAGGAGGAAGTTTTCCTGAGAAGATTCTAACAAGATCTCTAGTGCTGGAACCGCAAAAAGCAGCAAAGTTTGGCTCATTCATGGGAAATGAATCATTTGTCCATCTCAACCAGGACGGGAAATTTCTGTCAAATGGCCATCTCTGCCATAACTTGCCTACTCCCAATGCTGGAAGCTTTCAGTTGGATCGTTTGAGCTCATGCAATTTGTCCCATGAAATCACACATTGTAAGAGCAGTAATGCTTGGTCGCAGCCTCAGAAGTTCAACTCTGTAGATGAAGTCACCGGTAAAATATATCTCATGGCTAAGGACCAACATGGTTGTCGCTTCTTGCAAAGAAAATTTTCTGAGGGCACACCACAAGATGTTGAAAAGATCTTTCTTGAGATTATTGATCACATTGTTGAGCTGATGACAGACCCCTTTGGGAATTACCTCGTCCAAAAATTGCTTGAAGTGTGTGATGAAGATCAACGAATGCAACTGCTTTGTGCCATCACTAGAAATCCTGGGGAACTTGTTAGAATTTCATGTGACATGCATGGGTTTGCTTTCTCTCTCTCTCTCCCTCTCTCTCTGAATAAGGACTCATGCTAGAGTTTTTAGTCTTTATTTTTTATCTGGTACAACATCCAAACTGCAGGACTCGAGCTGTTCAAAAGGTTATTGAGACACTCAAGACTCCAGAGCAATTTTCAATTGTAGTTTCCTCCCTGAAGCCTGGCATTGTAACTTTGATTAAAAATATGAATGGAAATCATGTTGCACAACGCTGCTTGCAGTATTTGATGCCAGAATACAGAAAGGTAAGAGACATGAAAATGCACATATGAGTAGATAGTGCTCTTGGATCTTTTGGTGGGCATGTGTTGGCATTGAGACCAGCAATTGTGCTGATTGCTCGGATCATATGTGGAATAGCAGCAGAGTTCTGCATTTTGATTGTGTTTTTCTAACAGGGCATAAATAAATCATTATGTCAGAAATTATTTCCCTGAAAACATTAAAAAAGAAATTCACTGTACATTTATGTATAATTGCAATTTGGTCTACGTGTTTGGTCCTGCAAGTGCCTTGAAAAAGAAAAGTATTTTAATATTTAGTGTCTTTGAATCAGGACTCCATTTAATTTTTCATCTTCTAGTAGTTATAAAGCTCTTCTCTCTATGAAGTGAAACATAATGATGATTTCTTTTGCAGTTCCTGTTTGAAGCAACAACTGCTAATTGTGTTGAACTTGCAACTGACCGGCATGGCTGTTGTGTACTTCAAAGATGCCTTAGCCACTCTGAGGGTGAGCAGAGACACCATTTAGTCTGCAAGATTACATCAAATGCTCTAATCCTTTCCCAAGATCCATTTGGGTACTATATTTCTGTCTTTCCCTCTTCATATTTTGGTATGCTATCTTGTGATCCTACATTTATCAGACAAGCCTTAAAAAGGATCACCCTTTCAGCATTGCATTAACATGGTTAACATTAAAAATGATACATGGCCTTGTAGATGAGAGGAGACAGGTTTGATGCTCGCTGAATACGCATGCAAACACCACTTCTTTATGCATATTTGGACATTGAATAAATGAGCTTTTAAAATTTAAACTTTTGCAGGAACTATGTAGTGCAATATGTTTTTGAGCTCCAGCTTCCTTGGGCAACAACAAATATTCTTGATCAGCTGGAAGGGAACTATGGGGACTTATCTATGCAGAAATATAGCAGTAATGTGGTAGAAAGATGTCTGAAATATGCAGATGAAGAACAACGTGCTCGCATTATTCGCGAGCTGATAAATAGCTCTTACTTAGATCAGGTCATGCAGGATCCTTTTGGGAATTATGTTGTCCAAGCTGCATTGCATCTGTCAAAGGTTAGTAATATCATGTTCTTGATGTCCTTTCCAAAATAATGCTATGCCTGAACATATTTAAGCTTGGCAACACAGAATGTAGCCTTGGAGTCATCACCTAATATGCAACCATTTGCTTTCATTTTGTTCTGCAACTGCTTGCAGACACACCTGGAATATTGGCTCCACTCTTTTTCCTCTTTTGCAACATGACAAAGAATAAGCAATCAATGTTATGTGATACAAACCACATGTTTATCTGATTGATGATTTTTGGTGAAATAACTAGCTAAGGAATATGTTGTATGCATATGCTTTACAAAACAATAGTGAATAATTTAACAGATAAGTGCTTGTATCCTAAAAAAGAATTTGTATTTTGTCTCTATTATATGTATTTGTTTTGTTTCTTCCAAAATGAAAATTGCTAGCATAAACATTGGTTTATTCAAAGGAAAATGGGCCCTTTTTTGTAGTCAATTGATTGGTTCCTTGGTGCACTCGTTGAGCAGGGTGCTCTTCATGCTGCATTGGTGAATGCCATAAAACCTCATGTTCCTGTGCTTCGGACGAGTCCATATGGGAAGAAAGTCCTTTCTAGCAATATTTTGAAGAAATAATATGCAAGCATGTACACAAAGCTCTTTCCCTTGACATGTTCAACATTGTGCTTAACCTATTTGCTTTCCACATTTTATGGGGGCATCGCAGACTTCATATTCTATTGTCAACAAGATATTGTAGATCCTATAATAAGTGGGGAAAGAACAGCTTTGAGCATGGATTTGTGGCTCTCAGTTTGAAGATCTGAAGTACAGAGGAAGATGGTCGAAGATGTCTCAACAGATCTTCTAAATAGCAGAAAATTGAATCTGGAAGTTTTGCTTCTTATATAGCTATCTTTCTTAGTCATTGCAAGAGCAAGTTTCATATGCACGGGATTCGTGTGTCTGTATATTACCCAAATTTCCCCTTTTGCATAGAAATAAAAAAAAAAAGAGGAGACCGCAAAGCTCCTTGAGCTTGCGGGTGGCTGTAGTATGGACTTTTGACCAAAGGCAGATGCAGGCTGAAAGATGTCCATAAATTGCCTGGTTTTTGTATTTTTGTGCTTCTGATTTATTTATCTATTTATTTCTCTGTAGTGTACTTTCTTTTTTTTTTTTTTTCAATAATGTTCATGGATTGACAGTGCACGGGCCTCAATTTACTCCTTGACAGATTTATGGTTCTTTCCATAGCTTGTTATCCCATGCATGTGGGAATATATGGTTTTAGACAACGATGGTGGCATAATGATGCCACTTTCATGTCGTTGGTCCGTCCGCAAAGGGTCGAGGAATTGAACCCCTCTGACCCTGAGTCTTGAACTTGATCTGTACCATTACTGGAAAAGTGATGTTACGAGCTTGGTTGCTTTGCTACCCGCGAAATGAAATCATCCAAGGATCCAACCAACAAAGTCAGAAGGTTTCGGTGGTAATGCAAATTCGTATCGGACTTTAGATCGTGTGGACTCAAACACTAGAGGATCGGGGGCTGAGCAAAACAAAACGAAGTTACAACAGCCAGTCCAGTCCTCGTTCGTGTCCTGTCCTTTTTAATTTTTTGTTTTGGTGTTGGGGGGGGGGGGGGTGTTGGCGGGGGCGATTGACGCGAGTATGTGCTGCATTCATTGGTGTGAAGAAATAACGTTTACATCGTTAAGGACCTCGGTAGCGATACACGAAGGAGTCCCCTCTATCCAAACAACAAAGTCAACGACCTTGAGAGTCCACTGGGCAAGTCCATGAGCTGTCAGATGATTCCCCATGCTCTCGGGGGTGTTTGAACTCAATGTGATAGAAACAGGGAGCGGAGAGGAGAGATGTGGAGTCATCATCAACCATAAGCCCCAAAATCCGAGAGGTCATTGACGTCAAAGATAAATAGAGCAATGACCCACCTTTAAGCGAAACACATTCAACATGGAAAATCTAGAAACCGGTAATCCTAGGCCCAACACCAGGCAGTACTCGAAGGGTTAGCACCTCCACAACAGTCGGAGAAGAGACCAACGGAAACTTACACGAGAGAGCGGCAAGGACACGCCCCGAATGATCTCGGATTAAGTCCCAGCACCAGAGACACCCCCCTGGTGTGGTCGTGGTAAACAGTATAACGGGCAATAGCATTTCCAAAAATTAAAATAAAAATAACAGGATCAGAATATCCTATCCTCATTATCATAAAGGACAAATGTAGACGGAAATAAAGGAGAAGAGAAGAGTTCGTGCACTATTTTTTTTTTTTAAAGCATGTAATGTGAATTTGCATTCAATTTAAATAAATAAATGTACAAACGGATACTAATTTTCTATATATAAAATATTTTGATAATTATATATACATTTTATTTTATTTATTTACACATTTTCTCGAATTATATATTACGTACATAGTATGTTTCTTAAAAAAGAAAAAGAAAAATAAGAAAGGAAAAGGGTGGGGATCCACCCGACGGCTCCGTCCTGCCCCGTTCCCCACGGGGTCCACTAACATTCCTTCCTATCAGGACCAGAAAGGCTCTCTCGAATCAACACGTGGCATGGAATCATGGGATCAGATTCTGAAGTGTAGGCAGCTCATTAGAGCCACTAGTCGATTGCCTGTAATCCTCACCTCTTCTTTCAATTCTGAATTTCTCTGTTCTACAACCCACACCACCACCACCACCACCACCACCCCCCCCCCCACCTCTCTCTCTCTCTCCCCGCGAATAACCAAACAGACGCGAAAGGCGTCCCAGGTTCTTCCAAATTCCTTTTTGCAAATGCCCTCAGACTAAGCTAAATCACATCTTTAATTATACATTTTGCAGCAACAAGAAAATAAAAGAAGATATAAGGTTCAAACCGACAGGAGCCAAAGCCAAACCATGTCTTTAGCTCCGTGTAGCCATCCATCTCTCTGCCCTTCACCATCATTGGCCATCAGAAGCATCCAAGCCAAGGCAAACCCGCTTGCTTTCTCTCAGAACAAGCATTTTCTACCCAACACCTACTCATTTTCAGCCACTTCAACATCTTTCTTGCATACCCATTTGCCAAAACCGTCAAGCAGTTGGGCGATTGTCAGAGCATCGGAGACCGAGTATCCCCAGACATCATCGAAAGCAGACACAATAACAGATGGAGGAGGAGGAGTTGAAGAAGAAGTGGACAAGGACGAAGAAGAGTATGAAGTTGAGTTGGAGCAGCCCTATGGCATCAAGTTTGCAAAGGGCAGAGATGGTGCCACTTACATCGATGCTATCGCTCCTGGTGGATCTGCTGACAAGACTGGCAAGTTCACTGTTGGTGATAAAGTACTTGCCACCAGGTTTACTTTCTTTCTTCCTCCTCCTTCTCCTTCATCTTCTGCTGCCTTTAATCCTGCATCAATTTATAAATGTTGGTAATTAAGCTCTTTTTTGTTTGTTTTTTTCTCTTTTCCTTTTAAGTCACATATTTTAAACTCTAACAATTTGTATCCGTTTTCCCGTTTGAAAAGACCCCCAGGTTCTATAATTTATTGTCACTTCGAAGCTTCATCTCATATCTTCATCAATTCCTCTAAAGGATTTCATATTGGAGTTTGAGAAATCTAAGATGTAATGTAAGTTTCCACTAGAATTTAGCCAGTGACGACTTAGCCCCCCTCGTGGAACACAAGAGTTGGGTTTTTTTTTGGGGGTGGAGGGGGGGAGTGAAGGAAAGAAAAGGTTGATTGTTGAAGCCATAACCATATTGTTCAAGATATGGTCTAGTTGTTTGCTTGACAATATCGTTGATTGTTGAAGCCACTGGAAACAGCACTTATTGGCTGCGTCCACCATTGATGTTCAAGATTGAGCTTCACTGACAACTAATAAGTCGTGTTAGTATGGGTTCCCCTTCTTTTACAAGACTTAATGCAGTCCTCTTTCTAATTTGAAAAATTATTTTGATTTTGGAAACCATTGACAGCCGTCTAGATTGGGTATTGAATGTGACTGCAAATTTTCAACCTTGATGCAGTGCGGTGTTTGGACCGGAGATTTGGCCAGCTGCTGAATATGGTAGGACAATGTACACCATCCGCCAGAGGATTGGTCTATTGTACATGAAAATGCTCAAGAGATATGGTAGGTCCATCATCATGTTTAATAAAAATTTTCAGCACTATATTCATTCACAAAAAAAAAAAATGAAAAAATGAAAAATGCAGGCCGGGGTGACAGAAAAGAAGCTATGCATCACATTCTGCAGACATTAATGCTTTTCTGAGAATATATACCATTGCCCATGCTTTTCAGGTAATACTGATTATACGGGTGAACTAACAGAGAAAGATATTATTAGAGCTGAGAGGAACTCTGGTGTCATAAGTAACAGAGTGAGAGAAATCCAGGTGAGTAAATCTTTTTGTTACCCTCTTTGCTTCCTTATGTGGGAAGGGTTTTCTGTAACATGACATCAATGGAGAGGGTTTCAGATGGCAAATTACTTGAGGAAAAAAGAACAGAAGGAACAAAGGGAAAAGGATCTTCGTGAAGGGCTGCAATTGTACAAGTAAGCATCTATTGTACAACCTGTTTTAGCTTACTTTTATCTTCAATTCATATTTCTATCCTATAATTGAATGGGAAGGCTAGGAATGGACTGTGAATTTTGTTAGTTGATAAAGGAATACCAAATACGAGGAAGCGCTGGAGAAATTTGAGTCTGTATTGGGATCAAAACCAGAATTACAGGAAGCTTCAGTGGCAAGTTACAATGTTGCTTGTTGTTACTCAAAACTTGATCAGGTAATAATGATCTCATGGCCTTTCCTTTGCTTGCTCTGTTTTGTGTTATGTGTGTGGGTTTTGAGTGTTTGGATCGGCTGTGAGAGTATTCTTGGCATCTCAGTTTAATGCAAATTAATGCAGCTACAATATATTCTTGATGTGAAGTAAAATTATCTTTCTGTTGTACCCATCTTTTTACTTTAACTTTAACAGATACAGGCTGGGCTCTCTGCACTTGAAGATTCCATGCAAGCGGGATTTGAAGACTTTAAGGTAATGAACCTGTATCAGATCATGGTGGATAATACTTTAACAGGAGTCAACTGCAACTCTGCAAGCACTCTGAAATTGTTGGTAATGATAACAGAGAATCCGAACAGATCCTGACCTAGCCAATTTGAGAACATCTGAGGAATTTGAGCTGCTTTTGAAAAGGTTTGATGAATCATTTATCAATGAGAATGCCGTAAATGCCATCAAATCTCTGTTTGGAATATTCAACAAGAAATAGAGACATGAATTTGCTTCACGGGCAATAGAATGGATATAGCCAGTCATGCTACATGTTGCAGGAAGGTGTGGGAGAGAACAACCTACTGCTTCAGCCTTCAGATAATCCGTTTTTCTTGTATGATTTTTTGTTCTTTTTTATTTTTGATAGCTAATTACTTGGGGTGATTTGGAGAAGGAATTCAATTCCAGTGACTTCATGTTGAGTTGTTTCTTGGAGTCTTTCTTCATGCACAGCCTCTCTGTACTCCTCTTTCATTTCGATAACCATAAATCAAACACGGCCTTAATTCATTCTCGAAAGTCAAAACCAGCAATGGGGCAAAAAAAAAAAAAAAATCTAATCTTAGCTTGATATGAATTGCAAGAACTGACAAAAAAAAAAAAAAGGGAAAGCATGTACCACGTATCATAAAATTTTACCAAAACGGAATTTTAGTCGCGTCGCATCCCTGGTTGTAACCTTCGACGGATGCGAAGCTTCCTTCGAACGATAAAACATACAAGTAGGAGAGGAACTTGTGATGACCCCCCTGAAACCAAAGCAAAGCTGGCTGACAGTGTCCGTGACACTATTTTGTTCGTGTCTTTCGAAGCTTATATTACACATGCTTAAAGTTGCCAACCCACAGTCATCTTTCCCTTTTTTTTTTTTTTTTTTTTTTAGATTCTCCCTTGAACCTGACATTTGCTGGCGAAGAAAAATGTCAATGTCTCGTAAGGCTATTTTAAAAAGTAGAAAAAATGGCTAGCAATTATGTTAGGATTCATCCCAGTCTCCAATAAATAAATTTATGCACGCGTGCCACAAGACACTTACTTCCCATCAAGGGGCACGATTTGTCATTGCAGGGCGCTTGGTGATGTCTCAACGGTTTCCGGTTCTCCCCACAATGTTCTTCTTGTTGGGTCAACACAAGTTATGACCACAGATAACGGAAGCACGCGGTGACCGAAAAAGCTCGCGTTAGAGAAGCCCCCAAAAAACTAAAACGTGAAGCAGAGCAAATTAGAAGACCAGGTGAAGTTGGCTCATAAAATCAAACGTCAGTTTTCGGGTTTTCCATGATTTGGAGATCGACAATCGCGTGCCCAGATGTGTTTGATTGCTGAACAGAAGGGTCCATTCCCTTTTGCAACCGTGACTTGCATCATCATAACTACAGTACATGCCAACTTAGGGGAGGGGGTGTTTTTATTTATTTAATTAAAAGAGGGTTATGTAAATTATATGTATAAAGAAAAAAATAATTAAAAAAAAAAAAAAATTGGTTCATAAATCAGCTACTCTAAGTAATCGGTGTTATGTATTAATACTCTTCCCTTCTTTCCTAATTCCCTTTACTCATGGGCTCTTCTTTCGGCAGGAAATAGCTGTCCAAAACAAAAGATTTCTAACAAATGGATTCGCAAATCAGGCGCAAGAAGCCGAGAGAGAACACAACACGACTTCCATCAGACCGCGGCACCGTTATAAGCCATTGACAGAACAGAATCGATTCATTCACCCTAAGAGATGGCGACGAGGAGATCGGCAAGTTTCAAAATCCTAAAACGCTAACAGATAGAGATAGGCTCCCGAGAGTTGAGTGACCCTAGAGCGAGAGACAGAGAGGGATTGAATTGAATTGAATCGAGGTGGGAGGAGAAGAGAAAAATAAACAAAAATAAAGAAATGGTGTTCAACAGCTCCATGGTAGTGACAGTGGCTCACGCATCAGCGAATGTGTGGCAAGAAATGGCATGCATCCATTCCAGGGACCGTCTGAGGAGCCATCAGCTTCTTGATCTTGTTTTCTGTCTCCCTCTCCAACAACTCGGTCGTGTTGCCCTCTGTCTCTGGGCTTTTCTCTGCCTCCCTCAGCCCGATTCCTTCTATTCCTACGCTTATTCCTCCACCTCTGATGACGAGGATGAGGATGATGATGATGATTACGGTGATTATTATCACTACTATTATGATGAGGGTGATGACGATCGTGATCACGATGATGCTCCCGGGCTTAGCTCTTCCTCATCCTCATCCATTGATCTCCCTGACTACTACTATCACTCGCACTCTGATTGATTCGTTGCTTCATCAGTCTTCATTTGCACTACGTCTCTCGTGTACACACTCTTTCTCTCTCCCCCAAGTATTTTCCTGTAAGCAGTATGCTTTCCGTAGTGTTTGCACTTTCTTTCCCCCTGTTTTTTTTTCTTTTTTGTCTTTTTTTTTTTTTTTTTTTATACAAAGAAAAGAAATTATTGTGATTAAAAATTTATGATACTTTTCTTCTACTAGTCCGGAACTTAGTATCTTTAATCCTGACTGGAATTGGGTGTCAGATTTTGATGCCCTGTTTTGTGTAATCTCCTTTCTGAATCTGGCGTTGTATGCCCATTTGATTAGGGCGATAAGCGATAATTAAAATTTTCTTTTATATCGATTTGCATGATCATTTTGTTGTTATTTATGGGTTCTTTATTTCAAGATTCAATTCTTATGCTTCAGATTTCACAGTTATCTGTTTGAGCTAGAGAATCTCATATTGAAACTAATATGAAATTAAAAGGGTCTGTCCTTGGAAAGATACAAGTTACATATTTTTGGACCTTCCTATTCTATTCGCATGAAGTTGTGATCCCATCAATTCAGTGGAAATGCTTGGTTCATAAATATCTGCTTCTTGTTTCCTTTCTGAGATACTTTTTGATACCCATCCTATTTTTGTTATTTATTTTTGCAAGCTGGTGTTTTGAATGATGAATGACATATTTGAAGTGATCTATGATACAAGAGCATGGTCTCAGGGTAATAGGTCAATTCCAGATTTTTCCCCAAACTGTTGTTACATTTTGATACCATCTTGATTCCCTCCTCAAATTAAAGCTAACAAGCCACATGCATATGCTGGAACCACTAATACGTTGCAGAAACAGAACAAAGAGGAATTAGTACTATGTCCTCATCATTAATATACTTATTAAGAAACATCCAAATGTATATTCCTCTGTCTGAGGCTTAAACTATTCAAGCATCTGGAATGTCTCAAATATTGTTGGAGAGTGTTAGGAGACCTAATTTCTGAAGAAAGCATATATGGCAAGCGCTAGAATTTGAGTTGTCAATATGCTTGAGGAGTTCCTTTATTTCTTTCATGCAGGATATTGTGAGGAATGTGCCTACAAATTCTTTCTTCTCTTTCCCATGTTACTTATCCATATATCCTCAAGCTAGTGACAGGGAATGAGATGATCTAAGGGAATGCTCTCCAGATGACTCTTGTAAGAGACTCATGGTATTAGTTCTAAGCAAAAGGAGAGGGGAATCATATCTAGTTCCCACTAACTACCATGTCAAATTTAATAGATGCTTTACTTTGGATATCTTTATTAAATAAAATAAAAGGTGGCCTAATGCATTTTCCTTCCCATACTATGGGTTTTGGGGAAGGGAAAAATGCACGCAACTTCCCTTGTTCTCACAGAGTGGATATTTCTGCCAATTGAAACCTGTGACCACTATGTGACAATGGAGTAACTTTATTGCCATTTGATCTCTTTACTGAATACCTGAACTAAAATGACTCTCACTTAGCGTTTATAATTCTTGCTAGTAATCACAAGAGGATGTATTCTAGAAAGGTTTTATGTTTTATTTCCTTGAATTGAACTTGTGACTGCCATGTGACAGTAGAATAACTTTATTGCCATTCAATCTCTTTACTGAATACCTGAACTAAATTGACTTTCACCTAGGCTCTATAGGTCTTGCTAGAAATCACAAGAGGATATATTCTAGGAAGGTTTTATGTTTAATTGGCTTAATGATCTAATTCAGACTGTAGAATCAGAGGATACAGATCAAATTTTCAGTTTATCTATTGTTTTTCGTATGAGCCTTGGAAGTGGTGTGTATGGCTGTTATACAAGGCCGCCTTTGCTTTTTTTGCCATTGTGTTATGTTTTGTGTTTCTTTGATTCCAAAATTTTTTAATCTTCTGTGGTGCTCTTGTTCTCTTCTTGATGAAGATGCCTTTCTTTTTCCCTGTAATTAGACTTAGTGATGGGGCTATTATGTCTTAACAGAAATTCAGAAGCTATTGATTCCTTCACTGAGAACCTAGTCATTCTGATACTTGGTAAGTCAAAAGAAAGATTTGAAGCAGAGTTGGGGGGGGGGGGGGATGAAGAATAGCTTCCTTTTGGAATTTTTTTCCAGGGAATTTCCTTGTGCCTGTAATTAGCTCTTAGTATTTGTTAAAATAAGCTACATGTTCATAGAAATCGAGTGATGAACTACTTATCATCAAAATTCAGTTATGACTGAAAAAAAAAAATGAGATGCAATTCCTAGATCTCCAGGATTTTCACCATTTGAGACAGATTCTCTGGTGTAATTGATTTGATTAATTCTGCTATCAGGAAAAGATCATGCTACTTCTTTGGTTTCTGGCTAATGAAGTTCCATGCATTTTCTGGATATGTGCAGGAAGGGAATTAGGTTGTAGATTCTTCACCTCTTGGCCTAGTATACTATTCAAGCATGCAACTGGACAGGAGTGGAAAGATGCTTGCGTTGCTAGCTTGCAGAGAATTGATTGAGTGATCACAAATGCATTTTTCTGGCAAGTGAGGTAGTTTGAATGATCTTACTCAATGCCTAATCTTTACTTATTTGAAGTCTAGTAGTTTGTGATAGTGCAAGATCTTTACAGCTAATCTGACATCGAGAAATTCTATATGTCCATCTTACGACTCCTACGAGTGAAAATATAAAGTATACACTGTTAGATGCCTACGAGTGAAAATATCAATTATACACTGCTACCCTTTTATGGGTATGTATGTATATACGTGCTACCATCCTATTTCTCCTGTTTTGCCTAAATGAAATCGTTCTGACTCTCCTTCTTCCTCGAAATACTCCATTTTATGATGGATACGATATCTTGTATTCTTAATTGATTGGAATAGTAATGATTCCATTTCTTGTTACAATGCGGAGTATTCGAGCTCTAGAAATGGATACGCTGGAACGCTCTTCTCAGTGAGACCAGAATTTTCATAGACCTTGGTGCTGCCAATTGCAAACCCAAAAAAATGAAAATACGTGCATTGGACATGAGAATTACGTGACTGCCTCAAAAAATGTCCTCCTACACGCGTAGGCCTAGTACCTGAAGTTGATGAAATTTGCAAATTGTTAACCAACGTAGCGGGGGTTGGACTACTGTAGATAGATTTGGCTAAGAATATGCCTCTTTTAGCTGTTTTCTCTTTTTTAAATATTCCCTTGTAGCGTGGATGGAGTAGCTACAGGAGTTTAAAGCACTACATAATCATCGTGTGTGGCCTGTAAATTTAATAACCACACTGCTTACATTTACTCGAAGACGGACATATGGCTTCGTTCCCGCCCCCCGAATACGGGGCAACTGGAGCGTTTCTTTCGGTGGTTTTTAGATGTGTAGTAAAACAGGTGGAGAGAGATTTACGGGTACATATGACATACCAGTGGGTGGATGCGGAGAGATTAGTTTCGATCCTAAGACCAAGTATTAAAAGCATCATCTCAACTTGTTCTTCCGGAAATTGCGCAATTTCCTACAGGATCGACGGGGGCAGAAGTCAAATTTGGACGCCAAACAGGTGCCAGTAGCGTTTTAGACAAGGGGTTTGACCTAAGAGGTTGAGGGAGGGGTCGCAATTTCACGTGCTTGATCTGTATCTGCTTGACTCCCACGGGCACTGGATTGGACATATTCGCATCTAAGCTGCCCGAACCCACTTCAAACCCGTCACATTCACACAGTCGTCGCTATAGCTTTCCCATGCCAAACCACAATGTTGTCATGTACCCAAGTCAGGAGTGCGCCGTGAGAAAATGGTGCTGCTGCGCACGCGTATACTACACGGTTCAAGGTAATGTTGGCAAACGCGAATATGCACACGAAGATTATAGGCACAACACGCGAAGAAAATGCAAAGCTTTGGCAGCCACCATTTGACAAAATGCCGGAATAGAATAGGCTTTGTTTTCATTTCTTCGCAGTTGAAAATCAAAAGGCGAAGGCTGGAATAGAATAGCACATGAGCACTCATTCCGAAGCGAGAGTGGCAAACAAAACAAGAAGAAATGTCAAACCCCGAACGCGCCGATCACGGCACTCGAGTCCCATTTTTGTGGGGCCTTGATAATTTTCTGTCCAATTAAGGATGGTCTCTTCACCTAGCCTGAAGATAAAGCCGCCATCATTTTCGTCCCAAAGAAACAGCTATAAACACTTCAATCATGGAGGGCAAAAACAGATAAAAAGGGGCTCTTCCTATCTGCGTGACCGCATTGTCGTAGTGAAATATATTATGTGCATTAAACAAAACCCATTTGGAGAAGCGATTAGACTCTCACTTTTCCTCGTGCGTTTGTACCGATCGGCAAACAAAGTTCGAAGCTTCAAAGCAGAACCCTTCTTTGTGTGTGGTTCAACCCATTTTACAATAGTTTGCATAATTATTTATATTGCCGATCAAATATCTTTTTAGACAATTTATCTGACCTGTTAGTAAAGTAAAATGAAATAAAAAAATCTCTTTGGACTAACTACGGATGTCACCGCAAGTTGCTCGCCCACAATGGTAATTGCCCATTATGACTAGGGATATGGCAATAGTGTAAATAAAGCGATTATATCGGTAATCAAAATCCTTTGCCAAGAACGCGCGTAGAAACAAATTAATCTACTTAAAAAAGAGTGATTGGGCAATCGACGGTACATGATGAGTTCGTCGATGGTACAACACAACACGTAATTAATTTGAAAATAACTTACCCATCCGTAATCATATATACTCACGGACACATACACATGTGCTGTGCAGTATTAGCCGTCCGTTTTCGTAGCAATTATGATCTATGAGACCCCAGAATGGTCAAATCATTCCCTTGCCTTGATTTCACATATACATATATATAACCTGATGGCAAGAAACATTATTTCTAAATATTGGATCCCATGAATATTGTTTTCTTTTCTTTTTTTTTTTGGGGGGGGGGGGGGGGGGGGGAGGGGCGTGGGTGGTGGACAGCATATAAACAAAAGGTCAAAAGTAGGTAGGACCTATGAAATTGATAAAGTTCGTTCCCATTAAAACCTTTTCATGGCTGATGATGGGTTAGATACCATCAACGTTCAATGGGATATGATTAGTCTCCTTTTTGCCTTTTTTTTTTTCTTTTCTTTTCTTTTTCTTTTCCGTTGATTAGAAAGAAATAGATAAAAGCTCCATGGAATGAAAGTTGATGGTGATGTGAAATGAATGGTCGTCAAAGTTAAAATGTCTATATAATTAATCTCGCGTTCGTGTATATCATCCACATTAAATGTGTATAATTTTCATCCAAACGCAAAGTGCAATTCACATCTTAGGCTATAGGCCTGGGAATTGGACGGACAAAGGGCTTCTTTTTTAATGCGAAAATCGAGCTGTGACCACTAATCAACTGATTAATTGCCTTGGTATGGAACAGGTCACATAATGAAATAAAATGAAATTTCGTTATATATAAAAAAAAAAAAAAAAAAAGAGTCACATAACGCAATTGGACGAGATTGTCCTTACAGCTTAACCCGCCTTTTTCACTGCGAAAAGCAGCGAAGAGAGTCAGCGTCGCGCCGGGGGAGGGGGGGGGGGGGGCTTCTGACGCCACGCTAACAGACAGAAAAGTACCATAATAATTAAAAAGTAATAATATGTGCATGCATGTATGTATATGTAAATGTTATGTCATCTTAAGAAAGACACATGATGCACACCGACGATGGGGTTGCTTAGATGATAATTCGCGTGTCCCTTACGCAATTGGCCCAAATTTAAATCTTTGCTTTGTAATTCTCCCACCACTTAAATAAGTTTAGATGTCCTCCTTAAAATGAGCTTAAAGAATTTAATTAAAATGCATCCGTGGTCAGTTGCAAGAGAATTTTATTTCAATTTATTAGTATTTATGCGGTGAATTTTTTTTAAGAAATATTGAACAAAAATGTTAAATGAGGAATTTTATTCTCGATTTGGAGCTACCATGATCAGCATCCTTGCAAAGTTTTTTTTTTTTTTTTTCTTTTGAGTTGAAAAAAAAAATAAAAAGGAAGAAGAAGAAGGAGAAGAATCTCATGAATTATGGCTTTGTTTATATGAATGATTCCCCATTGGATTCCCTTTGGAATGCTTGGGTTTCTCGCCTCACCAATGACCGGTAGGTATCACAAACACCAGACGCGGTCGGTCAGCATCGAATATCGTCTGCTCTTTGTCCTCGGGGGCTTTTCGGCTCTTTCCCCATGACACGTGGCAACTATTTTCTCCCGGCCAGGGACACCCTGCGTGCTTTTAATTTCATTTGCTGCCTCCCAACTCACATTGTTACTACGCACACTCGCGTGCTTTTTGGCCTTTTTCTCTGTCAAACAACTATCAATTAGTAATCTAAAAATATAGATTGGTTTGAATTGTCTTTTTACATCATCATAAAAGTTAAACTAATGGATTTTTTTGGGGTAACATCGCCCCATTCCGCCCCCCCCCCCCCATCCTATTTATTTCCGTGTCTCCCCTGAGTGAAAACTCAAATCACGTTTCCATTCACATTTTTTACCCTGCGAGCGACGTGACTTTCATTTTTATTTTTTTTGTTTTTGGAGGACCGTTCTGTTCTTTCACTGGGAATAAGGATTTGTGTTCACGACGCGCCCACGGTCGGAGTGGGATGAAAAATGAATTGTGGTTCGAACGACGGGACCAGAATGCCCTTAAGTTACTACTGCTGCTGCTGCCGATGGCCTACCAACCCCACGTATTTATTCACCCTCTGGCGTTTGGCATCGGCCGTTTGCGTTGTTAGATTTACAATATTAGTAAACATTGAAAATCACGAGGCAACACAAATTGTATCCAAAGGCCCGAGTGAGCTCCTTAAAATAAATTAGATTTACAGTATACATATTAGTAAACAAATGCTCACACGCTGCTACGTTGGTGTTTCCTTGTTTCGCTAACCAATCCTATTGATCTCTCTCGTCATGTGAAAAATGGGAAAAACAAGTCAACTTGAGTCCATCCCTTTTTTCTTTCTTCTTTTTTAATGTGAGTCTGACGCTGATACTACTACCCACGTACACGCGCGCTCGTATGACTCAAACGTAAATCAAAACAAGATACTGTATTTTACAGCTCTAAATAAATAAAATAGATGCAGCGTACGAACGCGTTGGACAAAAGAAGGAAATTCGTGAGAACACACTCACTTTGCCAATTGAATGGCAAAGATGAAGATGGGCGGAGCATACGGCAAAACACTCAAAAATCTTCCGGTTCAAATTCCCTAGCATGCGTTGGATATCAGAAACGAGGGCGGCCACTGGAAAATGACCATATCACTTTGAATATCCGTGCCCTCTAGCCTCCTCCTCTGTAACGGTGAATTGACAAATTTGATGCCATTTGAACTTTGACCGTTGACGGAGGGAAGAAAGGAGCACCGTTATTTTTTCTGGAGTGACGTAGAAAAATGTTCGAACGCAAAGTTGTATCCCACCATTCTTTTGGTTTGTATCGGGTCGAAACAAACAAGATTTTGATTGGATTCCTTTCTATAATATGTATTGTAAGGAAATAAAGGACATTACCCACCTAATTAATCAAGGGAACTGTGATCACCAAGTTAATCATGAAAACATCTTAAAATTCAAGCATTTACGCTTTAGAATGCAATAATTGAGCGCTCAACCTTCAAACCGCTATATTATTATTATTTTTGATATAGAAGAAACGGCAATATTATATTTACTCTCCACATAAAAAGCTCTTTAATTACACATACTAGGAAGAAGAAGAAGAACCGGGGGTCTTTCATTTTTTGGGGACTCTGGAGTCAGCTTTTAATCGATAAGTTGAAAGCCACATTATTATGGTCGATCACTTCAAAAGTGGTTACCAATTCAGCGGAATTCTATGTTTGCCAGTTGAAAAGAAAGTGCATTAATTTTTTCTCTGTGACGAAGAAAACAAATAAGTATGAGAAAAGGGGAGTCCTTTCCCATGTAACCGAAGAAAAGTTCTAAAAGTTGAAAAAAAAAAAAAAAAAGACACAATGGCTAATGGTGGGCAGCAATTGCAATTCCCGGTCGGTGGGGTGAGCCACTGAGCTGTCTAATCAAATAATAAAAAAGATGACGTGAGAGAATTTTTGTGCACTGCCTCTGCCTTCATTAGAGTTTTGACAAAGTGAATGAACTTGGGGATATCCTTTTACTTTCCCGTCGTTTGGTTTGGTTTGGTTTTTACAAATTTTATTTCAGGACCCTTATTTGATTACCTCGGGCAAAAATTTGAAAGCAAAATTATATTGTTATGTCATTGTTTACTAAAAAATTTTTACAAAAGTAAAGAGATCGTTTCTTTTGTTTTTTGTTTTTTTTTTTTCGGTAAATAAAATGGAAAAACAGAAAATTACGTCTTACAAGAAGGAGCAAATTTTGAGAGCTTAAATTTAATTTTATTGAATAATATGGCAAAATTTTGAGTTTTCAGCTTTTTTAGCACCTTGACGGCAACTCGAATTGAATTCATATTGTTAAACCAAAATGTTCGGTGTGGTGAAGGGCCGTTGTTTTTTTTAGGGGGGGGGGGGGGGGGGAGACTCGGTTGGGAGAAATAAAAGAGGAAAAGAAAGGGCGAGACGGAAAGTTTGAGAATTGATAAAGGTGGGGGAGTGGGGTTACTGCCGTGCTGTTAATGGGGGAAGGGAATGAGACGGTTTTTGTTTTTTTTAATCGAAAAGAACGGGGCAGAGAGAGAGTGCGCGTGTGGGGAAGAGGAAGAGAGAGAAAGGAGAGAAGAGAGATACAATGACAAGAATGGTCGGGTCAGTTTTTATTTCTATCGGACAGAGGGAGAGAGAGGGCGCGCGTGTGGAAGCACAGCATTGTTTTTTTTTTTTTTTTTTAAGGGCTGCTTGAGGAAACAGAACCAACCAGGCCCACTTCAAAATCAAATCAAAGGCTAAGCTGTCCAAGGCCGGGGAGTGGGATGCGTGGGATGAGATGAGCAGGAGATAGTTCAGCCTTTGAGCGCTCAACCTTTTCTTCCTCTACCCGTGTGCTACATGCTCCTGTTGTACTGCATGCTTCGCCTCTAACTTGCCCGGGGTGCGTAGGATAGCATCGGAGCTACTCAGATTCTTTGGTGCGTTTCGAGTTCGAGTCAAGATGGGCGTCGGCGGTGGCACTTCTGTCTTGGCGTTGATTTTCTGTTTATGGGGTCTCTTCTCAACACCTTGCGCTGCTGCTAGGCTGAGTGTCTCAAGGCAGAAGCTTGAAGTGCAGAAACACTTGAATCGCCTCAACAAGCCTGCCGTGAAGACCATTCAGGTATTTCCTACTCTGTTTGTTGTCCGAGAAACCTAGGGAAAATTCATCTTTGTGTTCTCTTTCTTAATGTTGTTGTCTCTGTATGTTTTAACAAGTTATCTCAAGGTCTAACCCACGGACTGATTGTTTCAGATGCGATGTCTATTTGATATCATTGTCTAAGCAAGATTTTTTTATTTCTTTTTGTTTAATTGATTCCACCAAAAGCCTTTTCTTTATGCTGAAAAGTTCAGGGTTTTTAAGCTGCAATGATATTCTCTTTATTCCCCACTTCTCCACCCCCAAATGATATTCTTTTGTTGGAGTTATTGAAGAAATAAAACATGTAACGGAAGCGTAAATTTCTGTATCACTCCAAACAGCAGTTTTTTTCTTTCATTTTGATCTCCCGTGAAAGCAAATGGACCGTGACTGTAAGGGAAAGGGGTGCTTCGTTTTGCTTTTTGCCCCAATCTAGTCCTTGACTTCTGTTAAGACGTCAATGATACCCATGTTTTCTTACTAAGTCATGTTAATAACTCATCATTATCCTTGTGTTTCTGACGACTGGCCGCATGTATACAGAGCCCAGATGGAGATATGATAGATTGTGTTCGCATGGCTAATCAGCCAGCTTTTGATCACCCTTTCCTTAAAGACCACAAGATTCAGGTATTTTCCTTCACTTTCACACCTCAAACTTACGCAATTTTTGAAAGCTTTTACTGTGACTGATGCTTGCATATGTGTCTTGTGGTTTATTATTAGATGAGGCCGAGTTACCTTCCAGAAGGGCTATTTGCTGAGAGCAAGTTGTCTTCACAAAGCAAAGAAAGCACAAATCCATTTGGCCAGTTGTGGCACTTAAATGGTAAATGTCCAGAGGATACCATACCCATTAGAAGAACAAAGAGAGATGATGTTTTGAGGGCAAGCTCCATTAAAGGATATGGCAGGAAGAATGGTAACGTGCCTAAGCCCAGGTCTTCAGATCCTGATCTCATCAATCAAAGTGGCCACCAGGTGAAGTTCTTACTTTTTTGTCATTTTTCTTTTCCTCTCATCCCTTTAGAATGATGAAGTAGCTTTTCCCTTCCATTATTGTTGGTTGTGTTTTAGCCTGATCTTTTTCTCTCCTTTTGGGTTTCGGTGATTAGCATTCTATAGCTTATGTGGAAGGGGACAAATACTATGGAGCGAAAGCAACCATTAATGTGTGGGAGCCCAAAATTCAACAGCCCACTGAATTTAGCTTGTCTCAGGTGTGGATACTGGGAGGTTCATTTGGTGAAGATCTCAACAGTATTGAAGCTGGTTGGCAGGTACTGTTATAGGTAAATTTGTAGAGCATTCTCTTGACTGAATTATCTGAATTGACAGTGGAAACAAATGTGACTGGTCCTTAAAAAAAAAATAAAAATTAGAACATTTCATTCATAAAACTTGTATTGGAATGGATACAGGTCAGTCCTGATTTATATGGTGATAACAACACGAGGCTTTTCACTTACTGGACTGTAAGCTTGCAATTCTTCACTCCTTGATTTTTTCAGTTAATGCTTGTATGTATGTAGATATATTTGCTTACTTGTTCTCTCATTTTGGTAAAATATTACAGAGTGATGCGTATCAAGCCACTGGTTGCTATAATCTTCTTTGCTCGGGGTTTATTCAGATAAACAACAAGATAGCAATGGGTGCAAGCATCTCTCCTGTTTCTGCCTACCGCAGTTCCCAATATGATATCAGTATACTTATCTGGAAGGTAAAAAGCCGAGCTCCCCACGTTGAGTTATAACTCAAATGTTAAAGTCTGTACCTTGATTTAGATTTTTAGTACGAGCCACAGGTTCCAAGTTAGCATTTGAACATCACCAAAAGTTGTCCCCTTGAGACCTTGGCTATATTAGCAGCTGAACCTGAAGGCTACTTTCATACATTGGAGAGGGTAGGGTGTCAGAAACATCATTGTGGTGCACAGCTGATAAATGAGTCTGGGACTTTTACTGGATCAATAATAATTATTAAACATACCATTGCTTTTACAGCATGAGGAACTGTAAAAATGTTGTTGATGTCCCATTGTTCTTGAATCCAAACTTTACATTGTTGTTGCTCACTAAGGCATCTTTTTTGGTTGCTTGGTGGACTGTTGTAGGATCCAAAGGAGGGACATTGGTGGATGCAATTTGGAAATGATTATGTGCTGGGTTATTGGCCTTCTTTCCTTTTCTCAAACTTAGCGGAAAGTGCTTCCATGATAGAGTGGGGAGGTGAGGTGGTAAACTCAGCGTCAGGAGGTCTGCACACTACGACTCAAATGGGTAGTGGCCATTTCCCCGAGGAAGGGTATGGGAAGGCGAGTTATTTCAGGAACATTCAAGTGGTTGATGGCTCCAACAATCTCAAGGCTCCCGAAGGGCTTGGGACTTTCACTGAGCAAGCTAACTGCTACGACGTTCAAACTGGCAACAATGCGGATTGGGGCCATTACTTTTATTTTGGGGGCCCAGGCAAAAGCCCCACTTGCCCATGAATGAGAAGATGATCCAAAGGAGAAATTTTCGTTCCCATATTCTCTTCGTCTGTATCATTCAACCTAAGACCAGTGCCTCTCCCCCCCCCCCCCCCTCTCTCTCTCTCTCTCTGTGTATACACTGTCTTTTCTGTTTTTCTTTTTTTGTTTTTTATAATATTCTGTTCGGCAGTGTTAGTCACATGTATCCTCTGTAGTGGGAAGTTTTGAATCTCGTTTTTTTTTTAACTTAAAAAAAAAAGATTCTCCATGTGTAAGTGGAAGTGGTTGGGGGGAAACGGCCAAGTTTCCTGATAACTGAGAGAAACAGGCCTCTGTTACTCTTTCTCTAATCTATTCGCTTGTTATCGCCTTTCGCGGAAGGTTTGCCAACAAATGATTTGCCTCTACGTTCTAGGTCTCTTTGGGCAAGTACCTCCTGAAACTTGTGGGAAGTAGCTTGAATAATTTTTGGTACTGCTTGCTTATCGATTTTGTTGATTTTTTTTATTCTTTAATAATTCTATATCTATCGGGCCAATTCCTTTTCCCACGTTCTTGAGCACAAGCTTGGGCTGGATGTGTGGGTAAAAAGGTCGAGATTGGGTGCAGGACGGGTGTCAAGTGGAGAGCAAGTTTAGATTTAGTGTATTAGAGATAAAGGGCCGGGAAAGAGCGATGGCGTTTGAAGACTATCTACCAATTCTTCGGAAAGACGCCTAGATTTGTAACGCGGGATGACGAGAGATGGGCGATTCGATGACATCCCCTTTTGTTTTAATAAAATTGAAAAAGAAAAAAAATCAATATATATATATATATAATCTAAAGATGCGTATCAGCTTTTTAATCTATTTAGTCGGCCTTTTGAATCTATCTTTAGGTTCCTCCGAGCGGAGCAGAGGCTTCCAGTTTATGATTCCCTGGTCCGAAGGATGTTTAAAGTTTGAGAGCTACTTGGAAAAACGAAGTACATAGGAAAACATGCCCTACAACTACAACCTGGCAATAAATGCGGGGAGGGGAATGTGAAGGATCGAGTCAATGAGCCACCCTCGTCTAGATGCTTTTTACGAAGGACGGGGATGCCCTGGTTTTACCATCCTGCTTCCCGCTTATCTGCCACACACAGAGTGGTTTAAAACAAATGGGTGACAAAAAGGTGGGTTGGATTAATGAAATGTTTTGCCATTTCCGGCATCAAAACATAGCAGAGATTAATAAATCCATCATTTTAGCATTGGTCCGCCTCTCAGGGACCACAGCTGGTACTAGACACTATCAATCCAGTCATGATTCAATGATGTTCTATCTTTGGATGACTCGACACTCACAACTCGGGGTCTCCCGGGCATCTCAATAACATTTATCTTCGTGAATCGATTGGCGGGGCAGATTATGCCAATTCTCGAGAAATGGTTTTGGATCCTGATCCCGAAGGTTATAACAATTGTGCCCAAGAGCATGCATCCCGGGAGAGAAGAGCCGTTTCTCCTTTCTCTTTTCACCAAGGCCCTGGAAGCTTCATAATTACCACTGGCAGCTCTTCAATGGTTTTCTTGTCCTTTTGGGCCGAGAGTGCAGGCTTACAAATATTCTTTTAAGTGCTTGGGTTGTGCATAGATCTCATCACTAAGTCAGTTCCTTGTAAATCACGAATACTTTTGCAGAATGAATTCGGTAAATTTGATGTCCAAGATTCTTTTGCTTCCTCACTGCAGTCAATCTTTCTGCATACCTCTTTTTTTTTTTTTTTTTTTTTTTTTGTGGAAACTTTTATTTTTGTGTTTCTGTTCTCAAGGTTTTCGACAAATGCATTTTTATTTGTTACTTCTTTTCATGTCAAGCGCTTGCATTTGCCCCATACATGCTATTGAATATTGTTCCCAATGTTCGACACGATTGAATCTTTCGGTGATAAATTTTCTTTCAGCTGGAACTCTCAACTTCACAACACATGATACATACTCTCGTTCTGTTGGCTTGACCTGATTTTTTTTTTTAGAATGCATATGATTGATAGACTTTATTATTCTTATTACTGCCAACCTTGGTGTTTGAAATATGTAATTTTGGATATAGGCTGTTCTACTGGGCAGTGGACTTTCCTGGATGTATGGGTTCTTTTTTTTTTTCTTTTTTTCCTATTAACTCAGAAATAACACGTTGCTACATTGTAGCTTTGTGATTAGTATACATTCCCACAAGCTCTTGCTATCCACATTCTTTTCGTTTTATTGAAGTTTATTCATCTACTAAGGCAAAAATGTCAGAACTGATCTTAAGTCTTCATATTTGGCCGGCTGCGAATGACATGGTTTTAATTTTGGCAGAGGATGGAATGCGAGTAAAGCTGTAATTGCGAGTTTGAGCCATGAACTTCATTTTTCAGTGGAAGCTCCAACGCTGATCTGCCAACACCGGGTAGGGTTGTCGGGGTGGATGGCTGCACAGGTGTAGGCATCGAGATGGAGAATTATTTGATAAGGGTAAGTCGGAAAATTATTACTTGGACTAATTCAAGTAGAAGACCACGGAAAAGCACTGTCGCTGGAAAAGGATTCCATTGCAGGCCTGCAGTTTTGACATGCTTTTCTAATCCGAAATAATTTATTACTGTACAAAGGTCCATTTTTGCAATATAATCGTTTTTCGCGTTTATTTTTCCCCGATACATTCTCGGTAAAGGAAAACTTCCGATCATCTGCCAGACGCGTCATTTCCCTTCATATCAACCCACTAACTAAAATTAAAAAAAAAAAAAAAAAAAGAGGATTATTTGGCATGAGTCTACTCTCTCTCCCTTGCACTCTCTCTCTCGCTCGTGTACACACACGCACACGACCCCATTAGATACGTTAGCATACAATCTCCTTCAGAGAATCCGAAGACCAAATCCCCGTAAGATTATAAGCCAAATAGACAATGCAACCCGTGTAAATCTCCTCGAGGGACTGAGAAGCCAAGGAGACCCATGACAATGCGTCAAAACAAAAGCAAGTAATGCTGCAATGAATCGCGGAGCAAAGCAAAGAAACCTTAATAACCTTAATCATATTATCAAAATTGGTAAGAATAAGGTCCAAACAGATGGAGTAAAGAGCGACTATTCCTCCCCCAGTCGCCGCCCCCCTCCCCCAACTCAACAACCTGCCCAAGGGACCCTAACCCCACAAACAGTTTGACTCTGTTCTTTGTCTCTCCTAATATCCAAAAGCAAAAATCTTCTTCTCTTCTTGCATCTGTTATCCGCCTCATTCTGAATCAGTTTCCACACTTCCCATTGCCTTCAAGCCTCTGGGTCTCTGCATCAAGTTAGACAAAATATAGGTAGATGACAAAACGTGCATTTAAAGCAGGACCACAACCGCCGAAATGAAATTGCTGCGACAAGAAGGCTAAGAAATAAACGAAATGTTAGCAACAATTTGATCAAGGCTCATTTGGATGGATCTCTTTTTGTATGGCCCCATGAAAGAAATGAAATAAAATTAAAATCTAAACAAACTCCATTTGTACACAAACTACAAATAAGATAATTCATAAAAGCAATCTTCATGACTATGGAAGGAGTTAGAATATATCAAAACCTTTCTGGAAGTCTTTTTCTCTCTCACTTCATACCTCTCTTGACACAAATCTGATAACCATGCACCTGGACTCACCAACTGCACACATACATGAGAATAAAACAACTTAGATGTGAACACAAGCCAGATCTGGAACAAGGGAAGAAAGATTTTATTATTATTATTATTATTATCATTGTTATCCTTTAATTCTTCACATTTATCAAACTTCTTTCCCAACGGCAGCATAGTTAGGGGACTCACAAGTATAGTCCTTTGGATCATCTTTGCTCTTTTTTTAGGCCTCTGGGGAGGTTTGCACCCTTTCATAGCCATGAAATCCTCTTCCTTTTCCTTGCTAGACAAGGAGATAAACAATTTAGGCCAAACAAGCTCTTTATCTTCCTTCACATTATCCATCAAAACTTTCGCATCCAATCCCAGTGACCCCCTTGTTGTGTAGTATCGATCTTCCTTCTCTGCTGACAATAATGATGACTTTCTATCGTCCGTTGATACATCTGAATTCCTAAAACACACACAAGTACAATCAACACTTCTGGAAATATCATGCTCGGTTTTTGACTATTAACAAATTTACGATGCGAGTACAGAGAACTTATGATCATCATCTACGGCAACCTCAGAGAGGTTTATGGTTTCAGAGTTTAATACATTTCTCTCACTGATTGGTCAGGATTGATTAGTTACTACCATATTGCAAGAACACCCAAGAGACGCATCTACCATATTGCAAGTACACCAAAGAAACGCATTAAGTAAAATAATAAATAGAAAGATATTTACAGTTGTGGGAAGGGTTCTTGGCATCCTTACTTGGTGAGGCGAGAAGGGCATTCTTTCTCCACAGCGATGGCATGAGATAGGAGTTTCTTCTTGGGCAAAGAATCAGTTGGTTTAGATCTGTTGGCCAAATTTCGGTCTTTCTTCACTTTCACACATCTAAGCCTCTTTTTGATTCCCCACTGTAGCACAAAGTCTGTATCTGTAGCTCTTTGATTCTTCTTTTCCTTCTCCATTCTGTCTCTCTCGATCTCTTTCTCTGCAACAACATTACGGGTAGAGAGCGAGAAACTTACACTTTTTTTTTTTTAAATTGACACTCAAAAAGACATCATTCTCAGTATTTGAATGGAAAATATAAAAGCTAAAGACTAGTCCAATCTGTGTACAGAGAAAATACTGTCAATCACAAAATCAAAACCTATCGTCCGCATAAAGAGTGAGGATCCCTCCACAAAAAAAAAAAAAAAAAAAAAAAATCGATTCAGAGATTTACTGATAGCTAATAAAAAGAAATTGATGAGACAGTCAAGAAACTATTAAATCTTCTGTTTTTGTTTTTCTGGTAATATCTCCAGTAATGGCCTGTAAATTGGGAAAGCCGGCACTATTAGACACCTTCTTCTTAAGAACTGGACGAAATTCATGGAAAACAGGTAACTCACTCGCCCCGCCAAGATCTTCGGTCAATAATATCAGCAAATCTCCTGATTTTCCTGCATTTGAATCAGGAAAAGAGCAATGCATCAGCACCCATCAATCATAAAGTGTCAAAAGCACTAACCTTTAAACAGATTTTCTCTGGCATTTTCAGCTGTGTGCGTACATGTGTGTGTGAGAGAAAGATAAAGGAGGTATAGCGGAGCGTTATTAGTATTACAAGGCGGACATTTGTCCATGGCATTTCTCAGTGTGAGCAGTAACAGCAGACAAACCACTTGAAAGGGATTTTGAGGGTGGCTTTTGATTGCAGAGAAAAAGGAGAAAAATGCCGAGGGAGCGCGATGGGGCGGACGAGAGTGGGTTGAGAGAAATATTAAGAAGGAAGAGAGAGAATTTTTTTGGTTGGATAGAGTGAGTGGGAGTGGTCAGTTTCAGTTTCTGAGTTTGCTGGTCTGACAGTTGCGAAGATCGGCGCTTTTTCTGTTTACCTTCTTCCCCACAAACTCTCCCGGTAGCAGCCCAGCTCCCTCTTGTTTCCTTGTAAGTGCACCCTATCCGCTCTACACCATGATCTTATTAATCTTTTTGTCAAAAAATAATAAAAGGATTGCGTGGAAGGGCAATGAAAGTTAAAGCAATGGTTTGAAAATCGGACCGAACCGTCCGGTCGGACCGATAAAATGGAAACGGATCGTTATCCAGTTCGATTCACCCTAATAACCGGTGATCAAATCAATTAACTGGTCGATTAGATCATAAACCGGTGAATTTGTGACATTTTTCTGATTTAATTAATTTAAAAATTTTATAAAAAATTTAAAAATAATTTTTAAATATTTTAATTTTTTTAAATATAAAAATTATTATTAATTTTTTTTATATTTAATATTAAATATTAATTTTATTAATTTAAATTCAGTCAAATTTATCAAATTATAAATCAATTAAATTTAATATGATTATAAAAATTTTGAGTTAAAGTAATAATTTTATTTAATTTATTAATTAAATATTATTTAATAAATAATAAATATTAATAAAAATATTTAAATTTAAATTAATATATTAAAAAATATTAAATAATTATTAAATTCTGAACGTACAATATTAATTTTTTATTTTTATTATTAATAATACATTATAGATGTGTGAGGGTTTACTCCTCCCCTCATCACCGCTGCCCTTGTTGGCTCTTCTTCGTCTTCACTAATCTAATTTGTTTTATTTCATTGGCGATAATATTTTATGAAAAAAAATTAATTTCCGTCACTCGAATCATAACCGTCTGCTGTGATACGGACGGTCGGATGAGTTTCCCTCCAACTCTCAACTGCAATTGGGCGAAGAAGACGAGATTTTACATTTTAGGGTCTTTCGGGGCACGTGCACGTGACACGTGACCCTGGCTGTTTGTGTCGTCGTCTATTATTCTGGATCGCCTTACCCCACTTCTCTTTCTTTCCCTAGATTATCAAGTTATTTATTATAAGAGACGAGTATGAAGTCCCAAAAAAAAAAAAAAAGAGATTTTATTTTGCTTTGGTAGCTCCGAAGCAGAGAATGAGATGCTAGTGTCACGAGCATATAAATTTATCACATTTTATCTATGTTATTTTAAAAATATTTTTTAAATAATTTTTTTACACTTAACTCATAAAATTTTTTTTAAAAATTAATTTTAAAAATATATTTCACTCTAAAAATTAGTGTGTATATAAATGAAAGGAAGAAAGTCTCTTTTTATATAAATTTTAAACAAATTATAACTGTTAAATCTCTTTTTAATTTAATAATAAATATTATATTTTTTTTAATTTTTTACTTATCTGCATTTATTATATTGTATATTTTCAATGTATTTTCTTTTTTTAGGAAGTATTTACATTCAATGTATTATCCTTCTTTAGGAGATATCTAAATTCAATGTATCGTCCATCCCTAGGCAAGAACCGTGACATTCTCCCCCACCTAATTAAGCGACACTTTCGTTGCTTCTTCAGCGTGGTAAGTGTTAATCTCCTTCTTGAACTGTCAAAGTGTTTCAGCAGGTTCCCAACTAGTTTCGTTTTCCGGAAGACCCTTCCATCGGATAAAATATTCACGTCTCGGTAGCGTACAATATCGCTTTCGTATAACCCGATCTACCACTATAGATTCGACTTTTCGATCATATGAAGTTTTTGCTTCAAGTGGTACTCGTTGTGACTCCCCTCGATTTAGATCTTCTTTATCTTCATGGAAAGGTTTAAGTATACTCATATGGAAAACTGAATGTACCTTTAATTTTAATGGTAGCTCCAGCTTGTATGCGACCTTCCCAACTCGTTGTAGCACTTGAAATGGCCCTTCGTAGAGATGAATTAGACCCTTGTGCACATCCTTGTACCGAAAAATGGCATGTAGTTTGGTTAACACCAAGTCTGCTTGCTCCTGCCAATCTTTGGGCACCCGAGAACCCCTGAACTCCTTTGGCTTGGGTGCGTCGGTACGTGTTCCTTGCACGGTGATTACCCCGTTCACACGTGCTACCTCTGATTCTGTGAGCTTTCCCTTGAGCTCCGCAATCTCCGCACGCATGGCTGCCATCACGGTCTCTAAGGACGCATCCCGCTGATGGAGTTCTGCCCTTAAGGTCCCCAGCAGCTCTCCTCAAAGTTCTCCCATGTCGACTTTGAGCTGAGCATCTCAACCACGAGCTCCTCCCTTTCGGCATCTACACCTTTAACGGACTGGGTCAGGTCATCAACCGAACCTTGGATATCAGTGACGAACGATTCAATCTTTGTCATACGATGTGCCAGGTCCCCTACTGGATCCCTCGAACTCGAAACAGCATGATTCTTTTTTCCCTTGGTAGCACCTTTGTCGGCCTTCCTCCCACGATCATCATGGTCATCACCCATGATAAGAGTCTCATCAGAACGTGGGTCTGCCATAGCGCTTGGAATGAACCAGCTCTGATACCAACTGTCACGAGCGTATGGATTTATCATGTCCTACCTGTACGGCCTTGAGAATACTTCCCAAGTAGCCTTCTCTCACTCAACTCACAAGAACCTTTTTAGAGATTAACTTTAGAAGTATATTTCACTTGAAAAGTGAGTGTGTGTACAAATGAGGGGAAGGAGGTCCCCTTTTATACAAGTTTTGGACAAGTTACAACCGTTAGATCCCTCCTTGATCTAATGGTGGATATTACATCCCTTCAACGTCCCACTTACCTATATTTATTATATTACCTACTTTCAATGTATTTCCCTTTTCTAGGAAGTGTCTACATTCAACATATTATCCTTCTCTAGGAGGTGTCTAGATTCAATGTATCGTCCATCCCTAGGTAAGGATCGTGACATTAATCCTTGGCAAACTTGTATGCAGGTGGCCTATTCCCCTGATAGCCCAATGCAACCATACTTGGAGTTTGTGTTTGTTGGTCATTCACAATCTTGAATGGACTCTGGTCAGTAAACTCACTTCGCTGCAAGTTGTAGGAGAATTAGGCTACGTCGATCAACTTTGCCCAATTTGTTTGTGTTGTGCTCACGTAGTGTCGAAGATAAATCTCCAAGAGTGCATTGACCCGCTTTGTTTGACCGTTAGTTTGGGGGTGTAAGTTTGTGAAGAGATTCAACTTTGACCCTAGCAGCTTGAATAATTCTAACCAGAAACGCCCTGTGAATCGAGGGTCGCAATCGCTCACAATCGTTTTTGGGACTCCCCATTACTTTACCACGTGCTTCGTGAATAACTTAGCTGCCTCGTCAGCTGGGCAATCCTTGGTTGTTGGCACAAATGTTGCATACTTAGAGAATCTATCCACCACGACTAGAAGAGTCTGACATCTTTCGAACTTAGGCAGGTTTACTATGAAGTCCATGGAAACACTCTCCCATGGACGAGTTGGGATGGGAAGTGGCTCTAGCAGTCCTAGTGATGAACGTTGTTCAATTTTGTCTTGTTGGCAAACAAGACAGGTCTTTACATAGGCTTCAACGTCATCCCGCATTTGAGGCCAGTAGTATTGATCTTCGACAAGGGCTAAGGTGTGGTAGATCCCTGGATGACCCGCCCACTTCGAATCATGGCACTTGCGTAACACTTCCTTCCTTAACTTTCCGTAGAATGACACATATAGCCATCGCCTTTTGTGTATAAAAGATCGTCTTCGCACTAGAATCGTCGGGTCTTGCCTTCTTGCGCATATCCAACGAGGGCTTGACCCTTCTGATCATGTTTGAGCCCTTCCTTGATGCAGTTGATCTATGGACAGTTAGGTTGACTCACTGTGTTTGCCAGCTCCATCCTCCAACTAAGAGCATCAGTTACGGAGTTAGCCTTCCCTGGCTTGTACTCCATCATATAGTCGAACTCTGCGAGAAAATCTTGCCATCGAGCTTGCTTCGGACTCAGCTTCTTCTGGGTCTGACAATAACTCGTGGCCATATTGTCCATCCTTACAACGAACTTCAACCCCAAGAGATAATGCCTCCACGTCCTAAGCAATGGACCACTGCAGTCATCTCCTTCTCTTGAACAGTATATTGTCACTCGGTATCGTTTAACTTTCGCGACTCATATGCCATTGGATGTCCTTCCTGCATAAGAACGCCACCAATAGCAAAATCTGATGGCATCAGTTTCTAATTCAAAAGGCTTGGTGTGATCGGGTAACACCAGTACTGGCTCCTCGGTCATGGCTTGCTTCAATCGATCAAACATCTTCTGGCATTGATCCGTCCATTCCCACGACTTCTCCTTCTTCAGCATGTCCGTGAGTGGCACGGTGATGTTTAAGTAGTTCCGAACGAAACGCCGATAGTAGTTGGTGAGACCAAGGAATGATCTCAACTATGTCATTTTCGTCGGTGGCTCCCATTCAATGATGGCTTGAATCTTTGCTATCTCCATTCGTACTTGTCCTCCTCCGACAATGTGCCCCAAAAATGGCACTTCCCTATGGGCAAAGGCACACTTCTCGCGCTTTACGTACAAGTCATTCTCGCGCAGGACTTAGAAAACCTGTCTAAGGTACTCGATGTGCTCCTCGAGCGTCTGACTGTACATCACAATATCGTCAAGGTAAACCATTACAAACCGATCTAGGAACGAGTGCAATACCATGTTCATAAGAGTGCAAAATGTGGCCGAAGCATTGGTTAGGCCGAATGGCATGATTAGGAACTCGTATGAACCATAACGAGTTACACAGGCAGTTTTCGGTTCGTCCCCTTCGGCAACCGAACTTGATAGTAACCTGAACGGAGATTAAGCTTGGTGAACCACTGTGCACCTCTAAGCTGATCAAATAAATCTGCAATGAGTGGGATCAGGTACTTGTTCTTAATGGTTAATTTGTTCAACGCTCGGTAATTGATGCGCATCTGGAGTGACCCATCATGCTTCTTCTAGAAGAGGATAGGTGCACCGAACGGAGCCTTAGACGGTCAAATGTACCCCGCATTGAGCAGCTCTTTCAGCTGTTTCCTCAATTCTTCCAATTCAAGGGGTGCCATGCGATATGGTGCCATGGCAAGTGGTCGAGCGTTAAGCACCAACTCGATCTGATGATCCACTTCTTTACGAGGTGGAAGCTTCTTAGGCAACTCAAGAGGCATCACGTCCTTGAATGAATCGAGGACTTGGTTCACTTCTATTGGGACTTCGCTCCCTTTGCTCGTGCTGTCCTTGGTTTTCAAGGTTGCTAGGATGGTCACCTCACCCTTCTTCACTCCCTTATTGAGTTGCATTGCCGAAATCATCTTCCAATCACGGTTTAACTTACGATGAACCGGAATCACGCACTAGCACCGTTTGTTCAACACACAAAGATACTCAGCAAAGGGCAATATAACTGCATGGATCCTGTCCAAAAATTTCAACTCAATGACAAAGTCATAATCATCAAGAGGAATTATTTTAAGGGTCTCTTGGCTTCTTCACTGCCCAATCTATAGCTCCACGTCCCTTGCAACCCCAACGACAGGGACTTCCTGGGAGTTGACAGTCTTAAACCACTTGACTTCTTTCTCAACCCAAAGGTTAAGTCTCTTGGCAGCTTCTTCCGATATGAAGAGATCGGATGCCCCGATATCCACGAGCACACTCATCGTGGTTTCTCCAATCTTCACATCTGCAAACATAAGTCCCTTTGATTCTTTCGCCTTGGACTTGATTGAGCTGAGAATTCGCAGTGAATCTAGTCGTACCTCCTCTTTTGGCTCATCTTCTTTGTAGAGGGTAGCCAGTTTGGCCTTATTCGGGTAATCTCATGCTATATGTGAACCATCACAGAAATAACACTTGTAAGTGCATACCTTCTTGTGACCTCCACTACTGGATTCTACATGAATCTTTGAAGGACCAGTCTGCGGTCTACCTCCATTCGGGCAATTGAATCTGCCCCGATCTCCCCTACCATTAGTCTTATCCTTTGGACGAGAGTCTAACTGGGAGGTGGAAGGTGTCCTGTACTTTACGAGAGATTTGGCTACCGTAATGACCGTTGTAAGGTCTCTCACTTGGAACTGCTTCATCTCCTGTTTGGTTCATGGTTTGAGACCACTTATGAACTAGTTGAACGCCTCTATCTCATTCATTAAAGAGATTTAAAATAACAACTCTGAAAATCATTTCAATAGTCGTGTACTGCACCCTTATACCTAAGGACGTGGATAACTTTTTATAATATACAGAATGATACTTTCAAATTATGAGAATTAACGACAATTAATTATGAGTAAATATTACATTTATATATTTAATTAATAATATTTTATTATAATAATATCGTACATTAGATGATAAATATTGATAAATATGAAGATTTTATCACGACTTGAAATAAATTTATCAAAAAATTTTTACCTACTTTCCAATATATTTTTTTTTTTTACAATAGATCTATATTCAATGTGTTATTTTTTTTAAGAGACGTCTATATTTAATATATTTAATATATCTACGGGTAAAGATCGTGACACTAAGGATACGCTCGACTTCCTCTTACCGTTGCGGCACTGGCAAAAGAAACCGTTTTACCGCTATCCACTCTACCCAACCCCACAATTCCCATTTCGTGCTTTTGAACACGGGCAACGTTATGCATGTTTAACGTGCGAACCTTAATTAGTGTTAATAGAGTACTTCATGTATAATAATTTGTATTTCATTTAATTTATTTCACGCATAAATTTTTTGAGCAGTATTACGTAATAACTTATACAGAGTAACATTCAAGTAATTGACAAGTAAAACAGTAATTTTCTTTTTCTATGATTATATCATTCTTTTTAAGTGTTTTTACCAAGATAGTTAAACACCATCTCATAATTCTCATTGTTTAAAGTAGAAAGAGGAATGAATGGACCATGAGGTAGGAAGCAGCTGGGAACCTTCTTTTTCTGTACATTGTATTCTATTGTGCATTGCATCTTATCATTTTATCCACTATTCCAAGCCCCAATGAATGACTAGATATGAACCAAGCGGACGTGAGTTTAATTTTTTTGAGATGAAACTTTTGCCTAAAGGTAACATGTGTTATTGTTAGGATTGTTAGATCCTGACCCGTATTAGTGCGGGAGTAATTGTTAGGACCTTACTTGCTCTTCTTGACACAGAATAACAGAACCAACGTTTGTATCCTTCGGGTTGGGTCAGCTATATATTTCTAACGGGTCATTCTTTTTCCTTTTGGATCACGTCAATAATGGGATTGCTTTAGATAGAGATTGAGATGCCGAGAGTTTGAAACGGGCGAACTAACCACAATATTCAACCACGTTTACTACTCCGCTCTCCAATCTTAATGCCGCAGGAAGATTAGTAGATTACCCCACCAAAGCAAAGCAAAGCAAAGGGTCGCTGCCGGGATTAATGTTTCTCTTTCAATTTTGTAGTTTTTACTGACCCCACACTCAACGGGCACTTCTTTCGTTTCAAAACAGGGTCCTACCAACAAAGGTTGCAACGCTAGTCTTCGTTTTAAAACGTTATCGGTCTCTTCAATCATGATCTTGATTTCTGCTCTTCTTCTGCTAAATTAAATGACTTGAATTTCATTTCAACGACAGGCAAATTGTGGGGAGAACAAACTTGCCCGATGGAGAAAAATGCGGATCAATCGTTGAAAACAAGCATATCCCGAGCATTTTCACCGGGCACGTACCCGTTTACTCGGTGAAAAACAGTTGACAAGGATCGATTGTCGTCTTGGTGCACCTACGTCTCTTGATTATTAGAGATCTCCCTCACTATATTGGCCCCAAAATGTTGCGTATTAGTATTGTGAATCAAAGCTGTATCTCAAGATGTGAATGCAGCAGCTTCCGTGGCCTCGACTCTTTGAATTGCTTAGTTAATGCTTAGTCAAAATTTTTACATAGCCCGTGTCTTCTTTCCAGCGACTCTGAATTTCAGAAACATTCTTAGATCCCTTTTTTTAAAAAAAAATTTCTGGCAGCCTGATGCATCCAACCAAGAACCCTCAATAAAAAACTCCATGATTTCCGTATTTGAGTTGGCAAACAACAACAATAATGACCCTTAACATATGGGCTCTTATTGATTAATACATCGTTATTGAGTTTTATTTTGCTTCTTCTCAAACTAAAACACTTTTCTAGGGGGAAAAATAAAAAATAAAAAATTAGAGCTCGTTTTATATGTGAATAAGTGAACGAATAATTCAACTACTTAGAGACCACGTTACAGAGGCAGAGGGCACATGTGGTGTTAGCTTAGCTCTAGGAAGTTCTGGAAGAAACTTCGAACTCTTCAATTACACAACCCACGACAGCGCCAACGACAAAAACAATAACTACCCCTTTTTCTAATCAACCATCCCATTTGTTCCGAAGTTCTAAAGAAACAAACTATGAGTGCAAAGTTCACCCAATGACACAAATGAGAAAGAAGCCATTAACAAAATTACGAGACTAAGATTTCTTTTTTTTGTTATAAAAAAAAAGAAAAAAGGATAAAAAATAGGTAAGAGCTGAGGAAGACAGCAAAAGGTAGAACCCACAGAGACGTTGTTGCCAGCTGTAGTGTAAAACCACCCTCATTTGTCGTAGCCACCCTGTGCCAAACCCCGGAAAGATTCCTCCTATCTAAACCTTTCCGCTTTCCTTCGGATCCCCTCTATATAAGTATATGCCTGTATGTTGTATAGACGTCAATCCATCCACTAAAGCCACAAGTCAGGGGTTCATCTTGCCTCTGAGTCCACTTCTTCCCTTTTCTCTGTCTCTCTGTTAATAAACCTATCTTTTAGAAAGAGAAGGGGCAGTCGAGGCCATTTCTTTTCTGCAAGACTTGATCTTTTTCGCTCTCCGGAAAAGAAGCCGAAAATGGAGGCAATGAAAATAAAGGTCTTTGTTGTATTGATGGTTGTGTTGATGGCCTTCTCCATCATGCAGAAGGCATCAGCGGCCGACGCACCGGCCCCTAGCCCTGCATCTGACGCCTCTGTCTTCCTTCCCACATTCTTCGCATCTTTGGTTGCCCTTGCATTGGGATTCTTCTTTTAAGCCTTACAACTACTTTCGGATATGCGGCGTTGTGGGTTCTTCTTCTTCTTATTTTTTATCTACCCTTTCTCTTTGTCTGATCTCTACTCGAGGGATCACTCCTTGTGGCCTTTTTCCTTCTCCCCTTCCTGCCTTCTCTCTCTTTCTCTCTCTGTTGTGCTAATTGGATCTTCAATGGCCGGGCATGGAAGAGAGAACGCAGTGGGGAAAGGAAATGGGTCGGAATATTTTTCTATTATAGTGTTAGGAATTCAATTGTTGTGGCTTCTTGATGTATTGAGTGTGATTGATGTGTTTGTTACCATTTGTATTGTATTTATGACTCGCATATGGAAAATTCTTGTGTAATTTTTCTAGGGAAATGTGGGGTTTAGGGAGATTAGAGTGATAAGGAGACGAGTGCCTTGTATTGGCGATAGGGTGGATTTGATCAGTATCTTCTTTTTGGCTTGAGCTTCTTTCACTCCTGTACTTGTGATTTATTGTCGTAATAAATATTGCTTCTACAGTTAATACTTTTTCTTTCCTTGAATCTTGTTTATTTTCTTTCCTTGAATCTTAGATCTCCACCAAGGAGAAACATTTGTTAAAGCCTGCACCTGCGTATCTTCTCTCGCCGCCTGTCTCTCTCTTCTCTGTGAATTGGGCGAAGGTAATTTTATAAAGTCAAAGAAAGGTCTAAAGGCTAAAACTTTAAATTGTTGGGAAGGGTGGTGATGAGCTGTCGTTTGGCGGATTCTAATGGTCGCTGTTAACACGATGATTGAAGACAGGAATTGTGGGGCTTCATTTGATTATACGGGGGACTTTGCAAATGGTGGCATTTATGGCTGCCATGGCCTACCATGTGAAACGTAGAATAGCTTTTCCAGGCGAGTGAAAATGGAAAATGTAAGATAAGGAATTGCGATGGGGCTTGAAATCAAAATGTGCTTTGCAATGGGACTTTTGTGTCGTTGGGGCCTATTTCTGGTTTCAACGTCTTCGGCCAAGACGCGTCAATGTTCACTTTCACCATGACTGACTTACGATTTCGTCCTTACCTTCACAACATAGGCAGGACTGACCCATTGACAAATCATCAACAATAAGGCAGTAAGTCAAATGTTCTGTGCGAGGGTAAATAGCAGTTGTGAACTTTTTAACTAATGGCACTGGCCCACGAATGTGCAGCAGGCCATTTAACGCCGTTTAAGTTAAAAAGGACACCCACAAGCCACAACCTCAAGTGGCTGGGTTCCTTCTGTATTAAGCTTCCACGCGCTGTGCTCACTAATTATCCTCATCACACTGATATATTGGATTAGTTAATTGATTGTGATTAGCGTGGTAATGATGCGCCAAATAAAGAAGATACTTTCCCATCTTAGTAGCTTGTTCGGAGATCATGCGTGTAATGTGATGTGCAATAAACAGCACAATAATGGAGGCCTTGTAATGTGACGTAGCTGAGAGCATGTGCTTTGCACGTGAGAGATACGCGTAAAGGACGGCAACATAATTATATCATAATAGCATGCAATTGTTGGGTGGGCAAAAGCGGTTGATTGAGGTAAGCTTTGTTTATATAATTATCCGCCGGGACTAGCAAAGGGCGCAGCAATCAGTGCCATCAATTACTCCTTTATTTGTTTATTTATCGTTTCTTCTTTTTTTTTTTTTTTTAATACACTTAGCTTCTCCTCGCATAATGTCCTGTCTATTGTATTGGCTCACTTCGTAACGGGGCCGTGATTAGCGTGCACTTGTAGCTGACCCCTAAGAAGAGCACATGGTCTGTCAGTGGCTTAATGAGCCGGAGTTATCAATGGAGAGGCAGAACAAAGACCTTCTGAGTCTACTGGCAGAGACAAGTCTTTTCCTTTTTGGCCCAATCTCACGCGATGACAGTGCCTGTGTTTGACCGGACAACTGCGAATCCACGCAAATGCCGCAGAACCAACCAGGGAAAAGAGGTTTTGAACTCGAGACGCCATGGATTCTCCAGACAAGAAATGAACGCCGGGCTATACTCGCACAACATGTCGGGCTTGAGTCGACGTAGCAAAACGTTCACCACGCTTGTTTTGAGGCCAACGTCATCCGTTCAGGGATGATTGGCATGGCAGCGAAATTGCAAGACGTGGCATCAGAGACCCACCGAGAAAATAGACGCTATAAACCCTTTGAAACAATTGGGCATCAGTCAAACACCTCAAGAGAAACGGCCTTTTACCCTTGGGCACCTCAAAACAGTCTCAAGGTGAACAAAACAGAACAAGATAGGCAGATCACAACAGGTATGGGAATTCAATTCTCTACCTGCTCCTGCTTTATCCAGTACAAAAACTTTTATTCAACTCCTCCCAACCCTTACGTTCTCAATGATTTTTCGAAATGGGAAACTCTTCTCAACAAAGGGAGTTCTCAAAATGTCCAAATTCCGTCACCCCCCAAAAAAATATAGCTCCCAATATGATAAAATCTCCTACTTCAGTTTCACTGTTTAAAAACGAAAGCTCAAAAAATAATCGGTTCGGGTGAAGGTGGTGTGATATTCCAAAACCAGCCCCAAAGTACAACGCAGGCCAAGATACGGTTATTTAATAGCACAACTGAGTGCCAATGAAAATTCCAACCCCCAGGGTTAGAACTATAACCCCGCGGATTTCTCCACCTTTTGGATCTGGTTCAGGAATATCCACGTCAACTGCACAAACAAAATATTCAACCATCAGAACTCAAATTTACACCCTCTCGGGTTAGCAGCACAAGTCCATGCCCCAACATGCTGTAACTAGAGACACAGATGGATGGAAGGAAGGAAGGAGAGAGAGTGATGAGTACCATGACGTGTGGAGCAATTCTAATACAGTAGACAGGGAATCCTGTGTAAAATTTTAATGGTCCTCCAGACCTAAACGTCTTCAAGGCACAGTCCATAGAACCAGTGTAGGGATACTTCCCCTGGGCATCGGGTTGCATTTTCTGAATTTGAGTCTTGACGTAATCAAAGGGGAGACTACAAGCTGATGCAAAAAACCCTGAGACAGCACTTGCACCTGAGAGCAACGGGGACAAAAAGGAGGCATTAATCACAGAAGATATCCCAGGAGAGCCAAAAAGTGAGGCAGACAAATGGAGCCACGAAAGTTCATACCACAAAAGCAAAAATATGCCCTATCCCCCCCCCCCCAAAAAAAGTGGTAAAGGAAAACCCCAAACATCAGAAGGCAGCACAAATTCTGCAGCTCATCAGAGGCATAACATGTAATTATTTGCCAGAAAAACCCTCTAACAAGATCCCTGAGGATCTCTAGACTCAAACCGCATAGCATTTAAAGACATTGAGCTACAAGCTGTAAGCCACAGATTTAGCTCACACATCCTATCTAGGTTCAGGTGTAATCCCAAATTGTGGAATGGAAATTGTATATATAAATGAATCAATAGCAAAATGTAGACCTTTAACTGTGTAAATTTCTTGGCCAAACAAGCTGCTTGACCCACTCTTTTCTGGAAGGTACAAGAGAATAACTACAGAGCAGTATGCTTAATGCAAATCTGGATACAAATTTATCTTATCAGCAATAGTCACCAATAAAAACTTCTCAGATCACTAGGCAATTTGTCTAATAAATCACTAATAGCTATTGCTCACACAATATTTTTTGAGTGTACCTAAATTAAGTCATTTGCATACCACAAGAAAGAGAAGGACTAGGTTTCAGGAATGACATGTGTTGGGAACAAGAGCTGTGAAAATGAAAATATTTCTATAAATACTTTTGAAAATCATTTGACATTTCAATGTACTTGGAAAGAATCTTACCTATCACAGTAGGAGCTTCACCCAAACTAAGAGAATCCCTGAAGAACTCAACACTTTGGTCATAAGAAGCAAGCATCCCCATGTTTAATGCCATTGCTCTAACAACAGTAGGGCCTGCACCTTTCCAAAGTGCTAGAACCCCTTCATCCGCAACAATACGGTAGAGTGCATGGAAGGCATTAGTGTAATTTCGGCGCTGTGCAATAGGCAAGGTAGCATCAGCCTGCATACGGATCAGTGAAAGATCTGCCGGGCTGCCAACACATGCTCCAATAGCACCAGCAGTGAGCCCACACAAAGCCTTTTGATATAGAGGCAGTGGTTTCCCATCATTGGCTTCAATGGCTTTGGCAGTCAGAATCCTGGGGAAAAACCAAAAGAATTGGTTTTAGTTAGTACCATTAGTTCATCAAATAGTTTAATAGAAAAGATTGCCAAGAACTCACTTGAATGATCCAAGCCGAGCAGTAGTATAGGTAGCTTGCCTCAGTAGTCCAGCAGTAAGCCCCTGGTCATACAATGTAGTCAGACAGAATACATGCATAGCACCAATTTGCAAATTCAATTGAAACAGTATAATAATTTCATCCGCCAAGACCAAGCTGAGATCAATCTCTCTAAATTTAAATGGTGACCAGTAACTTCTCCACCTGACTAAACCAAGGATGTTTCTTTGAAAACGCAAGTATTAAGAGTTTGAGACCAAACAAAAAGGGGGCAACCAACATCCAATTGTGCAAAATGGACAAATTAGATCTCAGTCTGTGAAGTATTTGAGCCTGGTGGGTCACTAGAACAAACCGTGTTTTATCCTAAAGACTCGAATCAACATCCTTAAATACTCCGCTTAGACCCCAACGCCGACCAAAATGAAATATTTCTTCAGCACGGATTCCAAAGAATAATGCTTTAAGGTAGATCAACATCAGATACACTTAAGAAGTGCAAACCAGGATAGAATAGCGGAAGCAAACCTTGTAAAAGGAGCCAATTCCCTCTTCCCTTAGCATGTTCTTGGTTACCTGGGTAGCTGATCCCTGGCCCAATTGAATCCTTACCTGTACCAGACCAAGACAAACAAAAACCCATCAGAATACAGACCTCTTCTTGACTATTCTATACCAAAAAAGCAGACAGGTACTTGCAAAAACACTCGTCAAAACCCAGATCTAATACCCACAAAGCGAACCCAATTCAACTCCAAGAGAGAGAAAAAAAAATGCAAACTTTGAAATTATAACCCATAACAAATAAGGAGCTCGACCCAAAAGAAAAAGAGAGAAAAATAAAAAAGGTGAATAGAATCTATAGAGACATAGGAAAAGAAGTCGAAAACATACCTTAACCATGTCAATGGGCTGGACGACGCAGGTAGCAAGCATGCCAGAGGCACCTCCATTAACAAAGGGCTTAACGGCAGGCCACACACCCAGTGACTGTGGCTTCTTCTCCTCTCCCATCTTCGTTTCTATTTTGATCAGATTCAACGAAGAGCGTCCTTCTGGGGAGGGAAGAAGAGAGAGGGAGAGAAAGAGAGAGATAGTTTTCTGTTTTGCAAAAGAGGGGCGAGAGAAGCATATAAAAGGTTTAACTAGTCTAGCTACAAAGAAATTAGAAGCAGAATTTTGAAGGTTGTCTAAATTGTTAAAATTAAAAATTATACAATTTTTTTTAATATAAATTAAAACTTGAAGAAAGTGAAATAAAAAATAAAAAAAAAAAAAAAGTGAAAAACCTTCTTTACTTAACATTAACAGCTCAGTCTAAGAAATATCACCCTTTTGTTTTTGTTTTTTTTTTTTTTTCCATTTCATTAAAAAAAAAAAATAAACATAAACATAAACAACTCAAATTTCTTCTGCCCAAGTGGAGGGATTGAGACAGATCTGAATTGCTCGCCAATATTGTACTAAAATGACATCAGATTTGTCGTATTCATCACAACTTGGCTATTTGCCATCTTCTGACCATGTTACCCTTCTCCATGTCAAATTTTCATTTTCTTCTAACCTTTATTTATTATTATTATTATTATTTAATTTTTAAGGATAAAGACCACCGATAAGTCACTTTTCCAATTTTGTTAATCTAAGATATCAATTTTATTATTATTATTATTATTATTATTATTTTGTTCTTTAAGTTCACTCATTTATGCAAGTTTCCCTATGAAATTTGTATTTTGACGCTAAAAAATCGATTGACTGATTTCGCCAATGGTCCGTCAAAAATGGTTGTCATCCGAACGACATTTGTTACTGCTGCTTTCAGCTTTTTTTTTTTTTTTTCTTCTTCTCCTGGTGCAGGTGGGCACATTGCTGCCTTCGAGTTCTAGAGCTAATACCGTCGACGTGCACCACAAAATTGACTTTGTGTTAGAGGCAGAGCAACAATGCACCAGATGCCCCCTCCCCCACATGTTTTGCTTTGTCGTAGTCTTAAATCCAAGGAAACAAAATAGATGTTTTAGATTTTGTGGTTCGACACACAGTCATTAAGAAGACCCATAACTAACGACAAAATGAACAAGATTTTTGTTTTTCATAAAAAAAAATATGTTTTAAGCACAGGCAAATACGTAATCTTGAAAATAAATCTTGGTTTGGTCTGTTATTGTTACGTATATATAAACAAATCCCAATACTTAATAAAAGTTTGGTTTCACATCAAGGCTCCCTCCCTTCAGGAGTTGAAAACTTGGAGATTGGGCGGAGAAGCAATGATAGAGCGGTTTGTGTAAAGGCTATTAATGTAAGGTAGCCAGCCAGCCCGCTTCACGAGAAGCTCAACGCATTTCCCCCCCGAGCCCCGGAGCAGCAACGGAGGAAATCATATTTACTGTTTTGTCCACAAATACTAAGGTGGTGGGCTTTTTTTGTTGGGGGGGAGGTGGAATTGTGAGAGGAAAAGAGAGGCCCAAGGCACGGACAGGGCAACTTGGGCCGTAATCCAACCAACAACTAGAACTACAAAAACAAGAGATCTGCGTCAAAGGGGTCGTCTTGGTCTTGGGCTTGTCTGGTCTGGTCTTGTGTGTTGTGTAATTGCTTTGTAGTTGTGGGAGGGTTAGCCTTATTATTTGAAGCAAGGGAAGATCGCCCTGATGTGGCCATTCCAAACTAAAGTTATAATAATGGGCAGTAGTCACGGGATGAGTTTATGCAGCAGGCCAGCCAACTGAGGGAGGATCGGAGGGAGGCCTATTTCTTTTTGTTTTTGTTTTTTTGTTGAACATCATCTGCCATTTCAGTTCCATACAGCCCAGGTCACAGTTCACATGTCATGTACCCCCAAAAACATACACACGCACACACAACCACCAAAATTAATTAAATAAATCCCACAAAAAAATACCAAAAGGACAAAAAAAAAAAAAAAAGGGGAAATATCTGCGCATGTGTGCGTGACAGAGAGAGGACCCGTTTACCCAACAAGAGTCGGTCATTGCTGCCCCAATTTTTTGATAGCATTCTCGTTATCTTTACATTACATAACAGCAAATCAAGACAGACGGACAGACACTCGCAAACGCAGAGAGAGAGAGAGGGGGAGAGGGAGAGATGAGAGAGGTAATAAGCATACACATAGGACAAGCAGGGATTCAGGTTGGGAACTCCTGCTGGGAACTCTACTGCCTTGAACACGGCATCACCCCCGATGGCACCATGCCCAGGTTATGTTCAATTATAAACCATCAAATGAAAAAAAAAAAGAAAGAAAACTCTTTACCTTCCATTTCCCTTTTTTTTTTTTTTTTCCTCTCTCTTTTTTCTTTATTTTTTTAATTGTTTCTTCTTTTAATTTGGCAAAGCTTTCTCCTTTTCCTTGGTATAATTAAGTATTGCCATGCAATTTCCCCATCTCTTTCTTCTTCTGATCTATGATATCTATGATTTCCTCCATGTACCCAGAATCATTGTAGTTTGATTCCATGTGCATATTCGTTTGTATGGATGAATCTGCATCTATCTTTGCAAAATTCTGGAGAAGGCCCCATAATTCACTATTACCCTCCATCCATTCTAACTGATTGTTACATACCTTAATTGTGAGTTCCCGATCCAGCGTAGCGGCAACTCATCTCTTCGAAACAACATCATTTTTCTGATGAGTGTTGTATTTTTTTTTTTTTTTTCCTTTTTGTCTGGAGCCCAAGTTATGGCCGAGGCAGGATTAGAATGAAGTTTGTTTTACTTCTTTCTGTTGGAATTTTGGATGTGATCCACACACACAATTAGCTCTAGTGTTCGCATACCAAGAAGATCTGTGTGGCTGGCTCTCAAATCTGACGATTTCCTCGTTTTGGCTTACGGTTCTGACGAGTGCTAGTGCCTTTGCAGTGATACTTCGGTGGGTGTCGCACACGATGCTTTCAATACCTTCTTCAGTGAGACTGGGTCTGGCAAACATGTGCCAAGAGCTGTTTTTGTAGACTTGGAACCCACAGTTATCGATGAAGTTAGGACTGGAACTTACCGCCAACTCTTCCACCCTGAGCAACTTATTTCTGGGAAGGAAGATGCTGCCAATAATTTTGCCAGAGGCCATTATACAAGTAAGAACATTTGTTCTTAAGCTGTGAGTCTGCTCTTTTTTATTGTGGTCAACATTATGAGGATTAAGCTGATGCAATTGTGTTGACGGTAGTCGGGAAGGAAATTGTGGATCTCTGCATTGATCGTGTAAGGAGATTAGCTGACAACTGCACTGGCTTGCAAGGGTTTTTGGTCTTTAATGCTGTTGGTGGTGGAACTGGTTCTGGTCTGGGGTCTTTATTATTGGAACGCTTATCTGTAGATTATGGAAAGAAGTCAAAGCTCGGCTTCACCATTTATCCTTCTCCTCAGGTACTTATGCATAAATACTGAAGATCTATATTCTACTTGTTTCTCTTGCACTAGTTTGTTATCTCTTACATGAGCATGCTACAGCCTACACAACAGGAGCCATGATTCTAATAGGTTTGGCCTTACAGGTCACATTACCTCATGTTGCTATTGTTGTGTGGACGGCCTCGAATATAATGGATGCATGTATGATTACAGGTCTCAACTGCAGTGGTGGAGCCTTATAACAGTGTCCTGTCAACACATTCCCTTCTTGAGCACACAGATGTAGCAGTCCTGTTGGACAATGAAGCTATATATGACATTTGCCGAAGATCCCTAGATATTGAGCGACCAAGTTATACGAACTTGAACCGATTGATATCGCAAACCATTTCATCCTTGACCACCTCATTAAGGTTTGATGGAGCCATTAATGTGGACATTACAGAGTTCCAGACCAATCTTGTACCATATCCCCGTATTCATTTCATGCTTTCTTCATATGCCCCCGTCATATCTGCTGAAAAAGCATACCATGAGCAGTTATCAGTTCCTGAGATTACAAATGCTGTTTTTGAGCCTTCAAGCATGATGGCTAAGTGTGATCCTCGTCATGGGAAGTACATGGCATGCTGTTTGATGTACAGAGGAGATGTTGTCCCCAAGGACGTAAATGCTGCAGTTTCCACCATCAAAACTAAAAGGACAGTTCAGTTTGTTGACTGGTAAGAAACATGCCAAAATGTTGCAAGTAAAAATGACTTACGAATACTGCTAGTTCATTCTTCTTATTGCCAACATCCATTCTTATGCCTATCAATCACTGAGATCAGTTTGGAGTTTTCCCTTTTCTTCTTTTTTGCCTGGCATGATACTGGATACTGTGATAGATTAAACTAACATTGTCCTATTTCCCAATAAATCTTTGTGTATAACAAACTGTTCTGCTGGAATACCCAGGTGTCCCACTGGTTTTAAATGTGGTATCAATTATCAGCCTCCAACAGTTGTACCCGGGGGTGACCTTGCCAAGGTGCAGCGTGCAGTTTGTATGATCAGCAACAATACAGCAGTGGCTGAGGTGTTCTCACGCATTGACCACAAATTTGATCTCCTGTACTCCAAGAGGGCTTTTGTTCACTGGTATGTGGGTGAAGGCATGGAAGAAGGGGAGTTCTCAGAAGCCCGTGAAGATCTTGCTGCCCTGGAGAAAGATTATGAAGAAGTTGCTGTTGATGACGTAGATTTTGAAGACGAAGAAGGGGGAGATTATTGTTAACTTGTTGCGAGAATCTTGATTTGGAGATTGGTTTAGTATGTTAGCCCACTAGGGTTTACTAGCCCTTTCCACCCATGACTTGGAATTACGGTATTTCTGGTGTGTTGTGCTGCTGCCTTTTCACATGGTTTGTAATCCTCAAAATTTGTTTCAGTGTTCCTAAGTATGTTTTTGTGGTAACAAGAGAGTTTGCTTTGTCAACAATAAAAGTTGGAGGAGATCTTTCTGTTCTTACAACTGTTTCTTCATGTTCTATCAATCGCTTCGCATAAAACCGTATTTTGTGCCCAAAGATTTTATTGCAGGTTCTTCGCAGATCATTCTGTTCTAACCATTTTTACACGCGCCTGAAGAGAAGATTTGGAATATATCTGTTATCTTTTAACTGCCACATTGTATTGAAAATTGCAGAACGGATCAGGCTCTGATTGTTAGGAAGGTGAGCCAGATGGACACACGTGACGGTGATTACAATAAGTGGATCCTGAGATGAGTCGACCTAAATTTCCAGTAACAGAAGGTTCATTCCGGCAGGACATCAAAGTCCTCGCGCGTATAAATACATGAGTTGATGGGCTCACTGGTCATGTTGACAGAGGGGTGTTTATGCACAGCCCCCCTCTCATCCACGGTCATACTGCACCCATCAAAGCGGTATGACTGTCATTTTCTTCAGCAGTTTGTAGAAATGACACATGGATCGACGCTTGGAATAGAGCATGCCTACCATGGCAGCCACATTTCAGCTAATGGTGGCCATGGGCAAGGGTTTTATCCCTTTGCTGATGTTTCAATAACGTGTTAGTACCAACTCCTTGACGGATATAATGAAATCTAAAGATTGAGACTATTGGAAACTAGGCTTTAGGCTTTAGAGGAAAATGGCATAGCGAACACAAGGCCATATCCATTTCCATTCTTTGTCAGTTATATGAGAAGACATTTCAGCTACTTGAATAGAAACACACAACTTTTCTCTCCATACCATCAAGTCCGTCAATTTAATTTTTAATGACGCGATCACTAAGAACACAACACGATGCCATTCATCGGGCATAGCTGCCTGCATCTACCTACTTCCTGCATACCATAAGACTCCATGCATGAAATTGAATCGCAAAGAGAAAGACCCAACTAACTAGGACAATAAAAACTGGCCGATTGTAGAAAGATCCCAAGTGCCCATCACCCAAGTTACTCATTTACTCCATTCGTCGCATATAATGATGCTGATATCTGTCTTTCTTTCCATCTTCAACCGTTCAATATCCATCCAGCTCCATGAACTCGGGTGTTTCTGACAACAGGCCGACGTTCTTTGATGGTTCCATCCCTTCCTGTAATGAGCGAAACTCATCGAAACCAGATGAGAATGGCCATGAGGAACAGAACTGAGATGCACCCAATTGGTGCGCCCCAATGCACCCACTCAAGTCAGGTCGGTATGCATCGGCGAACATCTAATTTTCTCGTTGGGTTCCATGGCATAGAGAACTGATGCTGGTACCATCGGTTGATGGAAAACTTCTATGGTTACCACCGTTCGAAGGAAGACTGAAACTAGTGCTGTAATTAGTGCTAAGTATAGTACTGGCTTTTAGGGTGGATTTTGAGGCGGCAGAAGCAGATGCGGCATTTTGTTTCAAACTCTTTTTGCGATTAAGGAGGTTTCTAATCTTCATGGAGATCGGGGAGTTGGTAGATATGTGGTTGTTAAAGTTGGTGCGGGTATTGGAACCGCGAAGAATGCAAGCAGCTTCATCATAGGCTCGAGCAGCTTCTTCGGCGGTCTCGAAGGTCCCAAGCCACATTCTTATCTTTTGTGTGGTGTCTTTAATCTCAGCTACCCATTTCCCTGAAGGCCTCTGTCTTACCCCAACAAACTTGTGTTTGCAGCCTCCACTGATACCCGTGCTTCTGTCCTTGAGTCTGCTTTGCTTGCTGAGTGAAACCACTATTGGCTGCCTTTGAAAATGGGGTTGCTCCATTTGGCAAATGCGGGAAATCGTGAGGAGATGTGAGTTAAAGGAAGCATAAAGGAGTGGGGGGGGGGGGGTGCGGAGAAGGGAAGGGGTGGGGAGTGGTATATAGAAGAAGGGGCAAATAGCTATTTTCGAGGTCGTATGTTAGTGGGTGTCTCGCTTTCTGATTTTCGTCGGCACGTTCGTTTGAAATTGTTCGGTTCTGGAGGGGTGACTAGGTTCACAAAGTTTAATTTATGCCGAAATCTCTTTGATTATGACTTTATAGATGGATGGGTTCGAGCTAGCAGCAGGAGGGCCTGAGTTGGTCAACTCAAAACTAAAGGCGAAAATAATAAAATCGTGGAATGCACGATGACAGGACACTTGGAGCTCTGGGCCTGACAGACAACTTGGATTGGCCACCCACCCCCTTTGTTATTAACAGATAAACATGGAAGATGGTCAACAGATTATACCCTTTTGGCGGGTGGGAATCGATTTCCGGGTGGAATCTCTCACATTTTACACACACGAGCACACAACCAAACAAGGAAACCAACGAAGTTGGTTCGCACAGAGGTTTGCATATTCAATGTTTAAGGATTGTTGCCTTCAAAGGATGATAGAACAAATGGAAGGAGTTCAAAAGGGAAACAAGGTTCCTGGTTGCTAAGTTTTTGTACAATGTTCAAAATTTCGGAAGAGAGCAGGGATTTTACAACCCTGTGAATTGACGACGTATTATGGAAGGCGCCAACAACTCTAGCTCAAAATTTGATCTTTGAGATCTCGGGTATTTCAACTTTCGGGAACTCTTCACTCCCAGGATATATCAATTTATTTTTTACCAAGAGAAGAAGAAATATCAAGATAAGCATGGATAAATAACCGAGTCAACAACCTAAACAGCGAATTGCACAGGACCCCAATAAGTGCTACATCATTAGTTGTCACGCTCCTCCGGACATTAGTGCTCTGGTCCGTGGAGTCAAAGAAGTTGACGGTCTCAGGTGCATTTCCAACGTCTCTGGAAAATAATGGAACAGACTTACCAAATATAAGCTGATCAATTTCCCCAGTCAAAAACCAGCAGGATCACCTTCAATAACCTGCGATGGGCAATAGAGCAGGACCACGCTTTGGTTGCTTTGGTTTCCAATGACAAGATATCGAAGCCTAGGAACACCAATGCTAAGAAGCTGGAACGATAATAAGAAGAGAAAAAACCACATTTACGCTATCATACCTAATATTACATTCTGCACTCATACGGTGATAGAGTCAAAATTGCTGATATAATGAAAGAATCACCATTCAAAATTTCAGTCCATACACGATCCCAATAGACGAGTTTATAACTAAAACCACAATGCGACCAAAACTGCAACAAGAATTGCCCTCCCCGACAACTCTCGGACCTCAAACTATAATATTACAAGAACAAAAAACAAAAGGGTCAGGCCACCCTGCCCCAAACGACAAACACCTTTGGCTTTCTTTTCTTGAATTCAATCGAAGCTACAAATGGACAATTGTAACAATATACTCATTATACCGAAAGAAAAAAAAAAAAAAAAAAAAAAGACCCTTTCAATCTCAGGGATGACTTCCAAGCTCAACCATACTGATGCCTGGTTGCTGTAACATGCAAAAAAACCAATGATGGGGAACCATCTTATGAAAAAGAATGGGTAACAAATATACTCCCAACACACTTGGAGATTATCATTTCCTCAAGCCATTGAAGATGCCAACTGAGAACCCAGAAACTATGACGAGAGGATGGATTGCAACACCATCTGCTGTTGTGGATGCAACAATGACCAAGTTGAGGCCAGGGTTGCTGGGGGCAAAGTCTGCTGCAGGCGCCTCAACAGATTAACCATTCGGCTTGCTGTTTGGTCAGTTGCTAGATCTTTACCACATAGAACCTATGGTAACAACTTTCCTAGTAAGATAAAAATTATACACAAATTCTAGCTCATTTGCACATGAATTATATATGTTATGCGTGTGTGTATTTCCAATCCCCTTTATTTTTATGCCCACATGCCAATATCCACCTAACTATTGTTTCTGGAATTTTGGACCACTAGTGGGCAAAAGCAAACAAGCTATAAAGTTAACAAGAAACTTTCAAGGATGGCCTTAAGTGCTCAACAGAAAATTGCCTACTTGCATGCAGGTCTTGAGATTACAAGATAGTCTATTCAAAATTTCTTGAAACTAAAATTAGTGAGGGTTATCAACCAACTTATAAAATCAGCAACTAACCTCAGCAAAAACTAGAACAATTTTAGGAAGGTACTGATTGTTGGGGCCCAAAAGTTCAACATCTGACCTGTATTGGACAGCAAAGAGCATTTTAATCAAGATTAAATGGTCAGGGGATAGAAATACCTAATACAAAAGAAAAACTCAGAAAAAAGCACCTAATCCTTACCTCTCCACCATTGAACAAAGTTGTTCATGAACAACTTTTGCCTCAATCAAATCACCTGTTATAGGCAAACAATTCAACCATGCAGGAACAACCTGCCAGACAGAACTGGAGTTACAACCATGAGCAGCAACTGAAACAAGCATGCGCATCTTGCAAACCATGGTTAAAGCCATTAATCACAAAGGCCCATTTTGTTTGCATACTCCATATGATGGATTTCTTGCACTATTCTTTAGGCATGAACACATAGACAATAAATTGAGAACAGGAAAATTACCTGAGCTGAATCAATCCTATCACGATGAAACTGACAAATTTTCCCTAAAGCAGAGATAGCATTATCATATGCCATAACATTGTCAGGTTCTTTTGCACTAGGATGCCGGATTACAACATTTAATCTTGCAAGAGCCTCTGAACAAAGAAAGCAAGAATAATTATTCACATAGAAGAGGAAAGGATTCCAACTTTTTGAGCAGGAAAAAACATCTCCCTCAATATTTGCATGAAAAGGTTACCTCCAACAAGAGGTTTAAATACAGATCCACCAAACTCTGCACATACACCAAGTCCATATACAGCTGCCTGCAAAATGATAATACAATCTGAATCTATGCAAGCAATCAGAGGCAGAAAGGTATCAGAAATTACTGCCCACATACCTGTCGAACATCTGAATTCTCATCATTGCAAGCCTCCAACAGGAAAGGAAGATATGTATCATAGTATCTGTCCCATTGCATTTAGAACAATTACATCAAACAATTGATCACAACCAAAAAATATCACTACTTATGGAGTTTATGGTTAAAAAATTTACTTAAGAGCTCCCTCACGACATTCCTCTGCAACATCGTCAAAAATGCAAATAGCAATCCTTCTCTCTTCTGCTGTCTTATCCTTGCCCTAAATTCAAGAAACAAGTCAAGCAAATAGTACTTTTGCACAGGACAAATTCCTACAGAAACAGCCTGGAATTGCATAGAGTAAAGAAGAAGAAAAAGTTTCAGAAATGACGAGATTAAAATAAACCAGTTGCTATTCTGCTGGAGTAAGCAAACTTCAAATAGCTCATAGGTTAGAGTGTCTCCAGATGAAAAGATATGCTCAAAGTTGCCACATTAATACAGCATACCAACAGATGTCCAATGTGGATTCCCAGGCAATTCACACACAAAGTAGCACTCTCAAAATTCAAAATACACGCATGTGTTAGCAAGATCTAAATCCATCAATCGATGGCATCCATTAGTGTAAATGCTGATAAGATGAGCTTTTAGCATATAATATGATCACAAAGACAGGTTATGGAGAGCTTTCTCTGCTTCAGTCATTCATGAAGCACTTATTGACAACAGATTGGGTGTCAATGGCTCTAGAAAAGCACTTATTGACAATAAATGTAAAGTATAAACATAAACCAATCATAGTTCACTGTTATATTCAGCTGCACTACAACAGTCTTTGTTTAATTAACTCACAACTAAAAAAAGTCCAGCAATGAAATCATACACCAACAATGTTGAGCTCAAACAAGCTACAAACTTGAACAAAAACAAATTAATAGGTTCATTTAAAATAGTAATTGAAAAGAGGGAAAAAAAAAAAAAAAAAAAGCATAAGCACAACCTAATCAGGGAAAAAAAGGTTTCCAAAATGGTTGACTACAATAGTAGTTTAAATGCTGAAAATTCCAAAACTTTAACATAAAGCCAAAAACCCCAACAAATGTGTACATCTAAAAGAAACCTTACAAAAACATGTGTTACAGTCCTTCAACTTACCCACATAGGAGTTAGGTAGGACGACAGCTCATCAAAGAAAGGCAGGAAGGAGGCTTTAAATGTCTTAATCAGAGTTCCCAAGATATCACCAACCTGGAAGACGTGATTCTTCAGGTAAGAAGCATATTAATGATAGGGATTACTGAGATAAAATTTCTGATTTTAATGTAATATTTACTTGGTCAAACACTTCCTCTTCTTGTTCATTTTCCTCTCTAATCAACTCCCCTTCCTCTGCATCAAAGTCCTCAGCTTTGGTTCTCTCCGCTCTCTCTCTTTTTCTGCTTGAGCTCACTGTCATAACCTGTTTTATCTCATCAACAATGGATCGCACCTGACCTTCATCAACAAGAGATCCCGATATCTGCAAGGAAAATACATATAGTTTTCAAGGCATTTCAATACCAATAGCAGAATCTAGTGTTGAAAAGATTCAATTTCTTATTAGAAAAATGACACAGAATGAATTGCAGCTGAGGGAAGAAAGTACTGTGGTTAAACATCATAATAAATCACAACAAACCTGTAAGCATTCATTTAATGCATCCAACATATTTGCACAGATCTCAGTATCAGGTTCCTGAAGCAAATTGCAATGCAAGGATATAAACAACACCAATCATGACAACAGAACAAAAAATGTGAAGCAAGCAGAAACTGCAGTCACCTTGTGTAATGCTTCAACCAGAGCTGGAATAATATAGTCAGACAACTGCTTTACATAGGACTCATTGTGACCTTGAGCTACTCCTTTCTCCATGGCTAATTTTGCAGATCGCAGTAACTCCGGCATGGCTAGAAACATAAATTCAATGCTTCTGTTAACGATTGATGAAGACCAATGAAGGTAGGAAAAAAAAAAAAAAAAGGAAAATGAATGAGAAGAAAAAAAATAAAAGAAATGCCAATTTACTACCTGAAACAGCTGCTTTTCTAACTTCTTCATGGAAATAAAATTTAAGAAGAGGAACTAATGTTGGGGCAACCTGCATGGAGAAAGTGCCATTTGCTGCTGTCATAATGCTCAAAAGTTGAGCTTAACTTTGAAAAGAGACCTATTGATAATGGTTTACAGAAGAGAACCTGGTCTATCCATGGAAAAAATCCCTGCTTCAGCTCATCAGCATAGCAACATAACATGTTACAAGCAGTAGCTTTTTCTTCTAGGACACTAGTCTTGATCCCTATCCTTTTATCCCCAAGAGTAATGGTCTCCATGCTGTAATAAGATACAACTCTTAGGAGGACACAAAATCATGCCATATCACATAATTGCGAGAACATTTTCTTTCGTGTGGATAAGTATGCCTCTGCCAGCATTCTTTCTTTTTCTTTTGTTATTTTCCCCATGAGGGGAGGGGGTGTGGTTGAGGAGAATATAAGTGAAATGAATTACTACTGCAGAGTTTATCATAATAGGATCAGTGAAACTTCAATAAACTATTGGTATTTACAAAACCCAAAAAGTCACATCTCCATGCAAATATTAACAGAACTAAACGTATATGAATTTCACAAGTGCAGAAATGAGTGCAGACCTTTCATCATCAGAGTCATCAATATCATTATCTGAATCTGCTGATGTAATGGTGACATCAGGCTTGAGTTGAGCAGACTGAAGTAAAGGTGGCATTACAACACTCATATAAGGAAGAAAATCTTGCCCCAAACACTTGCAAAGTCTGGCCCATGCCTACATTATTATAGAAAAAATATCAAAAGACAGCCAAAAGGTAACAAGAAGTTCCTCAGTGGATTCTGCATATAAAGCATACTTGTAACATGTAACTCGTTGTTGGATCATCTGTCTCCATTTGAGATCCTTGTAATGACATGAGCACTTCCATAACCTTTGCAAAAACACCAAAAATTGGCTTATGCAAAAATTTCAGGGGAAACCAGAAAAAACTTCTGCTCAGAAAAAGGGAGAAGAAATTAATACGGGTGGAAAACTTCAGTATTTTTAGGAGGGAGGGAGGGAGAGGGGGGCGACTCATTAACACTGTCCTTCCGTTCAATGACAATTCCATGATGTATGATGTTGTGTCTTGGTAAAAGAGTAGAGTTCAACTCATGTAGACCATGTCTGCACGTGATTGATCACAATTAGTTATTCACACATGACTACCTACCTGCTTAGCATCATCCCTAAACTTCTCCTTCCCAACCGCCATGCCAACCAGACTAATGCATTCCATGGATTTTGCACGAAGCACACGGTTAGACTTGTCAGTTGCGTTCACCAAGATAACCTTCAGGTAAGGCATAACTGCATCATAGTACTTTTGGAAGTGCTCCTACAAATTTACATTCTATTAGACTGAGTCTAGGGTACAGAGAGCAAATCAACAATGAAAACAAATATAACCAGTTACCTGGGATGAATCAGCAACAGATGCCAAAGCAGTCAATGCCCCCTCTTGAACCATTTGTTTTCCATTCTGCAGTTTGAATGTGCAATATGCAGATAAAAAAATTCTGTTTGTATAAAATTGCCCTTATATATCTGGTTTAGAAAAGGAGTTAAATGATACTTTCAGTACCTGTAAAAGTACAAGCAACTTGCTCACAATTCCATCCAGATAAGGTGTTAAAATCTCCGGAGTACAGTTTTCACTAAAGTTGAGCACTGCTGATGCAGCATGTGCCTGTCACAAATAAATGGAATGAACAACACATTCCACAAAAAAAAAAAAAAAAAAAGTAATGGAACTCTTAGTTTGGAGACAGCTTTCGTTGAATAAACTGTGTGCTACCCAAAGACACTTGAAAATGAATAAAGTACATAAGTCCTTCTTTAAACAAAAATATTGCAAACCAAATCAGGAGGAACTTTAAAAATGTAAAATTCAGGAAGAAACTTTTCCTAACAAGATATTGTGATAACACAAGCTAACCTGTACTCGAGGATTCTGGAAATCATCCATTGCAGAGGCAAGTGCTGGCAACACCCTATGATGGTACTGATTTTGTAAATCTGGACCCAAATCAGTAGACAACTGCCCAATTGCATTAATTGCTGCCCATCTTACACGGGGATGAGGATCATGGAATGAGTTTAGAATCATTGACACCACTTGCTCCAGATTTTTTATCATTACCTAAGCAAGAGAACAAGTTAGAATAAAAAAAATTGGCATAAACTATCTACTCTAACTAACATTGATTTGTCAGTGTCCAAAACATATGCAAGTAACCCAGTTAGAGAGGGATACAATATAAAGGAATTCACACAAGAAATAAAAGAGCACCCATACCAATTTGTCGCTGAGGTTTCCATCATATTCACATTTAGCATGCAGAAGAATTCAGTATGTAAAGAAAGTGTGAGATCCAATAAGGTTACACTACATAAAACAAAACATTTTCTTGCAAATAAACTACTCATAGTTGTAGAAATTGAAACATATAAGATTTTCAGGTTATAGTTAACCAAGCAGTTCTCTGCAATTTCTAATTTTTTTCAATTTCTCCCAGAAAAGAACTAAATAAGAATTGCACAAAGAAAATAATCATTTATGAATGGGAACTAAATTAAACTATCATATCAGGATTCCACATCACATCATCTCCCAAAAGCAAAATAGAATACATGTGAATCACGTCAAAACATTAATCAGACTATCATTTGCGTCTTAATTTAAAAAACGGACAATGGAACTTTAAGCATTGGAAAATAGTTAACAATAGAGAGAAAAAAGGTGTATGGTTTAAAGCTAAATTTTCAGATATTGGTTTTACCCTTATGCCAAAGAAAAGCAATCGTTTGAGTAAAGTAGACAGTGGCACATGACTGCAATTGAAGATCATTTCAATACCTTGGAGCAACCCTCAGCAATCTGAGCAAGTGCAATGAGCGCAGCATGGTGCTTTTGCCACTCAGGAGCAGCCAAATATGCAGGCAATTGCACTGAGGCAACAGGAACAACTGTATTCCCACCCAAGGAAATTGCCAACCGGTCCAAACACTCCTGCCCAATACCATAGTTTCTCGTCTCTCCGGCATCTTCTTCCTCGTCCTCTGCAGTATGCCACTTTGGGTCATCCTCGATGTCCAACAACATCCTCATCAATATAGCAAACAACCTGCTGATGAATTGCGGCAACTTCCTCATCATACCGGGGGCCCTCTGTCTGGCCTCAGCCAAGGTAATAACAAACTCAATGGCCAAGTGGCGGGTGCCTTCTTCCAAAGTCTCGGCCTCTGCAATCTGCAGCATGGAACCCACCACGTCCACCAGTTGCCTCCTCATAAACCGCGGCTCTGTACCGGCCAACTCGATCAAGAGCTCCAAGGCCTCCTGCGCGGTGGCCTCGTTGCCATTATTCAAGGCTTCAGTCAACGTAGTCATCATTGCAGGCAACAAGTCCTGAAAGCGGTCCCGATCGGACGAGCTGCTCAAGTACTGAATGAAATTGATGACCGCGTTCAACGCGGCAATCTTGACATCGAAATTGGGGGACGATCCTAGGCAGCGGAAGAACACGGCGTGCAAGTCTTTGATGTAGGGGATCAAGGTGTCGCCGATGTACTGAGAGAGCTGAGCGAAAATCAAGAAAGCGGACTCCTGAAGCTTTGGGGAGTCGGAGGAGACGCACTGGAACATGAAGGGGAGGAGCTCCGCCCATCCGTTCTCGGGCAAGATCCCCGAGGCGAGCTCGGAAACAGTGTCGCAGAGCTTCTTGACGATGGATTTGGTCTGCTCGTGCTGGATGCATGCGAGAAGGCTGGACTTGAGAGAGGACTGGGTGGAGGAAGAGAGGCGGGGCCAGATATAGGAGTCGTCGCGCGTGAGGAGCTTGCGGAGGAGGACGGCAGACATTGCGCGTGCCTCGATAACGGGGGAGAGCTGGAGGAGGTGGGCGAGCTTGAGGGAGAGGGAATCGGGATCGGACTGCTTGCAGAGGTTGAAGGCGAGCTCAGCCTGGGAGCGCTGGTCGTTGGAGGAGGACATGAGGGAGGAGATTAGGGTTTCGAAAGGGGCGAGGTCGGGGCCGAGGAGGGCGGCCAGTTGGGCTTGCTGGAGTTGCTGCTGCGCCGCCGCCTCGTCCATGGCTACCGGTTTAGGGTTTTGGCTGTGGCGGTGGCGGTGGCGGCTACCTCTCTCTGTGTCGCTGCCCTTCTTTTCCTTCCCTTTTTCTTGTCTTTTTTTTTTTTTTGTTGTTTTTTTTTTCCCCTCTTTGTTCTTATTATTATTATTATTATTGCTGTGCGTGTGTGCGTGTGCGTGTGCGCGTGCGTGTGCGTGTTGTGGGTGAGTTCGCTTCTTTCTTTGTCTGTCAAATGTGTGCGCTGCGCGCTAAGAATAAGCAAATAAGAAAGTAATAAGAGAGTGTTGAAGTTGCAGAGTCGTAACTTTGTGGGGGGTGAGACTCGGGAGAATGAATGAATCTGCATGGGGTTTTGCTGATTGATGTCAAGGACAAATGCAAAGTTTTTCTTTTTTTTTTTTAGTCCTCTTCAATTAATTTCTTGGATGATCGCAAGGGAAAAGGGAAAAGGGCAAATGAAACGGACGATTAGATTAGGTTATTATATTATTAGGTTTGATTTGCGTGTAATAATTAGTGATTAATCTGTGTTCACTTTTTCTTTCTTTCGTTTCTTCTTTTGCCCTTCTCGGGGAGTAGCGGCAGTCAAGATGATGGGAAAACCTTCTCAAGAAATTATTATTTATTGTTGTATTTTTATTATTATTATTATTTTTAGTTTGCATTGGCGTGCGCGGGGGGTGACCTAAATTTTGACTGTGGAATGATGATTAAATTGTCTTATTGTTTTGAATTACAATTTATATAAAAGCAAGAAGACAAAAAAACAATATAATAGCAAATTAGCAGGGATGGACTGGGCTGTGTTGGGCCGGGACATGGTGCCACCTCAAACCCATTTTACAAGTTAGGGGTCGGTACTTTCAGGCCCATTCCATTTCAAAACTCAAAAACCGCAAAAACAAAACAAAAAAAACAAAAAAAGAAAGCCCTGGAAGACATAGGAGATTGAACAGTGAACACAGAGAGAGAGAGAGAGAGAGAGAGAGCAATAAGGAAGACTGCCTAACACAAATTCAATGTCTCAACTCGTGTCTCTGCCTGCCCCATAGAAAAACTCGGTGTCCATGGCAACCCTCGTGTACCCGTCAAACTCAACTGCCCGCCCCTAATTCAACTGGGTCGTGCCGTTGTACCAATCACTTGTGTTTGACCGCAATTCCTTGTGATCATCGAGCAAATGGACCTTGTAGCGAGACCTTAGTTTATCAATCAAAGTAATGGTACATTGGTTCATTGGTGGCCATGTACAGATTCCTCCGAGGCTGAATCATCCCCTGGAGTTTTGCATCGTGCGATGTATCAGCATCCAAATGTGGCCAGAGCCCCCTATTTTGTGCTTTCACTCCTCCATCCACATGAGCCGCATCAAAACCCCAATCCATTCATCCACCAATCTCTGGGACAATACTCATCAATCTCTTTGATTTCCAAACGGCATGCCATGACCTCTGGATGTACTTTGCAGCTTGCCCTTTACACAACCTGTGCCAATAATTATCTGGCTCTGGAGCATCAAATTGCGCCTCCATATGTAATTGAGCTCTTACCTTTCGGCAGTTGCACTGGCCTCACCTTGTGCGTCACTACCTTTCTAACTGGAATTTTCTTCTTGTGTGCATTGTCCCGTTTCTTCCAATCTCTCAAAAATTCACCATCTTCCACAATTGATGCCGCCTCCGCAAGATGCTCAAAATCAAAATAATAACGAAAATCCTTCCGCTCCACATCCTTGCCACCTAGATCATAGCCACCCACCAAGCATAGGCTCAATTCCATCACGAATGTTCTGTTCAAATACATAGCCTCCCCCAGCCTACACAAGAAACTCCACAAATGAGGGTTCATTCCCTTACAATAATCCCCACCCCTTGAATAATACAAATACTTCCCCCTCCTGAAATACGCCCCTCATCCCAAGCTTGGGATCGTGTCATTTATCTCGTCATTACGCAGCAAAGGTGCAACATTTGGACCAGTACCACCACTCTTAGTAACATTGACCCTGCTCCTTTGCCTCCGAGCATTAGTCCCTGAATACCGACCACTTGAATGCACGATTCTGTACGCTGCAATTCTCTCCGATTCCAAACTTGAATCTCCTAAAATCTCTATATTTCCTCCATGACTTTTCTTTCTTATTCCTAAACCTCCATGCCACACCACACTCATCTGGCTTCGACACTTTGACCGGAGCTTAATAATCCACAAACGCAATTGATTTAAACAGCGCCGAGTCGAACTTCTCAACAGCAATCAAGACCCTCGGTCAGAGCAATTCACAACATGCAAATCCTCGCAACCAGAGGATTGGAGGCTCAAGTTGGTCACTTTCTCCTCAGCCCTCTCAATCACCTCCTCAGTGATTGGGTTTGGGGGCCGAGCTAGGTGGAACCGCAAGGGCAGACACAGAGCGTAAATCCTAGCCAGTTTCGAGGCTAGAATTGTCGGTTTCGAAATTAGCATTCTCAGTGCGGGTAAAGAATTTGGTAAAGGGCCGGAGCTGACTCCATCGATGGATCCGGGGGTTGGAAAATGATTGCAATGATGGCGAATACCAGAACTGAGAAGACAAACACTGAGAAAAATAGGGTGCTTATTAACTTTATTAGGTTTTGGCCTATAGGCTCAGTGACGGGATTCGTTTCTTTCATGGGTTTTCATTACTCTTGAAAACCCGGATTCCAAATCGAATAAAATGCTGAAATCAACCAAGAAAAACGCAGAAAGAAACCAAATTTCCTCACACTTAACGCATTCACGGGCTTTCTTCAAGAAACCGCACTTCAACCCAATGAGCCCACCCTTGCAGCAAACCAGGGAATGGGCAGGGATAAAAGATATTTAAGATTTATTTTCTTACTGAAAAACGTTTGGTGAGATACATTGGAATTCAATGGAGCAACCATGGATCTTTTATCGTCATGGGCCATGTCCCGTGCTGTAGCCCGCACCTACAGGGGACAAGACACGAGAAAGGAACTCTGCCGTCTTACACAGCTTTGATTGGAATAACTCAACTTAGAAGCAAACGGGGGAGACTTTGGAGAATATGGACTTTATCACTAACATAAATCATAAACGTATATAAAGCACGTTGTATTGCTAAATGTAATAAGTTACCTGCAGACACAACAAAAATTAGAAAGAAAAAAAAAAAAGGAGATGCAGGATTTTACCTTATGATGCATAGCATACACCGATCAATTCAGCTCTGCCAACAAGCTAAAGTGCAGAAGAGGTTCATCGATCATCATCATCATCGTTATTATTATTATTATTCTGCTTTGGTTAGCTAATTAATTTCACCTACCAATCCTAAAGATAGTGTTATCTGATATATATTGTATCTATTCTTTCATCCTCGGAGGAAAAAAATCCGCAAAAGGGCTGTATAATTTCCTGTTCCAGAAATTAAATGTTAAACAAACCCCTATTCGTTCTATTATTATGCAGTCAAATAACATAATGATTATTCGACCTGTGCATGGCCATTCAGTGCTAATCAACACGGTTATAAACCCAATAATATCTCCACCCAAGAGATTTCCGGGATAATGTCAACGCTGATTACATTGCAATTGGAGGGAAGGGAGCAGTCTGCTTTTCTTCCCTTTTTGGTGGCCAACACGTTGGAAGGGCGCAGCTTTACAAGTCCCATGGATGCTGGAATGCATGATCATAGTCGTGCTAGAGGAAGTTTTTGTAAATGAAGTGGGCCAAACCACCTCGATGCAGCAAAGCATGGTACTGCAATCTCCACCACCGTATTTCTTGCAGCGGCGGACATGAGACCCTCCTTGTTTGTGGCGACAATGCCAATTGAAACCATGGAAATGGCCTCCAGGATGACCTCAAGTGCATTCAGGCCTTCGTATGCACTACTGAAATTGCTGCAGTTTACCGCATGTGACCAGTACCTGCAAATTCAAAGCACACCAAATCAGTTCATCATTTAGTTAACACATAACAATGATTTATTAAGAAACCTTACTTCGTGAAACTGAATCTCTTTGCTAACAATGGATCTATTCCCAGTAATAAAAAGAAAGTTGACGAGTGCTTGAGTTTTACCGGAAAAACCAACGTAAATTTGATTTCTTTCTTCTGTTACCCAAGCGGGACAGTACCAAAGGACACAACGGGACGATATTTTTCACCCATAAATTTGTCCAAGTGACAGCACAAAGAAATTTTCTTCATCTTAGCCCAACCAGCAAACTAGAAACCTTTCACACAACTCACCTACAAAGAAAGCAACAAGACACGCAACACTTACAAGAATAATCTCAACTTTTTATTACTTTTCACCAAAAATAAAAGCATACAAAACAATATAATATAAAGTACCTTGCACTTACTTCTCACTCAGTTCTTTCTCTTTAAGTAATTACTTATAAGTAATCACTTAAGTATTGTTTGAATATATATGTGAATGAATAAATAAATGACCTTTAATTGTCACATTCTATTTATTTATAATGTTATTAATTAACACATCAAATTACCTTAAAATTAGACATAATTTAACTGATAAGTCAATCATATTTAGTAAATTCTCTCTCTTTTAGGAACACTCCACGCAAGTTAGTGTTATTCATTTCAAAGAGAAAATGTCACTTTAACTCTTATTTGGTCAATATTTTTCCTTAGTTCATACCTATCTAAATGGAAGGATATTTTGTTACCTCACATTTCCAGATAACTCCTCTATCTACCCTCCTACCACAAGACCAAGTCCTATGAATTAGGAGAGTTTTGTCTTCATTTCTTCTTATTTCCATCATGCACGAGTGGCCCTGAACTTAGTCCACACTCCAAGCCCATAACTAGCCTTATTGTTTGTCAAACCCGTGCTCATGCCCGTGCATCAACAACTCATAAGACTTTTTTGTATCTGCTGGCCCTTTATTGACAGCAAATAAGCCTTTAATGCATGCCCAACTTATGTATATTGAAGAGACTAAATGTTATTGGTTTGGATGCTAGTCGTTTGTCAATTTCATGTGATGTCATATTCAATTCTACGCCTACTTGTTAGCTGACTTGTTACTTGCCCGCACAGTAATAGTCTGAACCCTTACTCATACCCCAATATTAACTAACTCCCAAGTGAGTCATTCATGCATTAAGGAATGTAGTCCTCTGTCACAGGGAAATATTGTCTAGCCTAGCATTCTTTTAGTGTTACTGCTATATAAATTGTCTCGTTTCTCCGCCTTATTTCCTTTGACGCCTTTTTTGTTTGCTCAAAGTATTGGCACTAAATGTTACCAATACTTGTATTTTTTCGTGAAGGACTTGGGGCTAACGGTAATCCAACCAAATTAAAAGGGAAGGACGGGCCACGGAGAATTTTTTTCCATATATGTCGATGCCTGTTGTATCACTGTTGTTAGTAGTGATTGTTAAACAACGATTACTCGACTACCATTGTCAATTTGTAATCTTGCGAATCTCTCGTACATGAATTCGAACTGAAGTTGTAAAGTGGCAGAGATACCGGATACGTCCAACCATTTGGTGGGATTCAAGGTTGCTGACCAGCATTGTCAACAAACCAAGAGTTCAATCTTTGGTGGCACATTAAATTGTCAAAAGCACACCGAAAGATACCAGAAGATACGACAGCCATCGGCGAGAAGCTGTATTGATAATCGCAAGGACACCGTTAATCACGTAATTGGACCCAAAAAAAGAAAGAAAACAACGAAAATATTCATTCTAGTATTCAAGTAATAATATTCAATAAATTAGTTTTAAAATTTTATAAATTTTTATAATTAAATTTTTAATTTTTTATAATTTTATTTAAAATTTATATTGTTAAAATTTATTTTAAATTGATTATTATTAAATTAAAAGTAATTAAAATTATTTAAAATTATTAATTATTTAATTTTTTAAAAAAATAATTTAAAATAAATTTTAAAGAATATATATATTTTTAATAAAAGTATAAAAAAATAATAATATAATCATAAAAATTTATAAAGGTTTAGGAGTAATTTTATCGAACCCCCAAGCGAAAATCTCAAGATTTGGAGTAAAGCTGGGCTGTTAATGGTTGTTCTTCTTTTTAGGTTTTTTTTGGATGTCCAATCTCTCCCTGTCTCTCCGACACTCTCCGTTTCATTCTCACTTGGCTAAATTTTCCTTTCTTTTCTGTGGACAGTGGAGGAGAATGGGCAATCAAACACCAGATTGGGATGAGATCCAACGGCTAGGAAACTGGTTCAGTGAGAGTTGGCCTTGGGAGGAGAATCCGCGGTGTCTTCATCAAATGTTAAAACGGGTTGGTGCTTGAATTTGTATCTTTGGGTCAAATAGTATTCTATCTGATTTGAGGATTTGTAATGTTAGCCGTACAAGGAAGGAGACGAGGATCGTATTGACATGCATACATTTCAATATGGTGAACAGCGAACAACAGCGTCTGGTGACAGCGGAAAGCATGATTGTAAATGAAGTGAACCCATCACTGTCTTTGGATGTGGCGTCATCTTGTATAGGTCACAAACTGATCGGGCTCATGCGGGGGTCTATATGGACTCCGCTGAAACAGGGGTTTTGGAGGGGGAGGGGTGTGTGGGGTGCTTGAGGCGAGTGACAATGAAAAAGGCAAGAACTTGGGGCTCTTGTGAATTTGATTTTGGTCGAGGGAAATTAGGATGCGGGGTCGATGGAGAAGAGGTGACTTTAGTGGCCATAGATATAGCATAGCAGGTTTCTCTCAGTTTGGGTATTTTATTTTATTTTGGGAAAACAATCCATTTATTGTTACCAAAGAAAAGCCCAGTGCCAGTGGACTTCCCATCCCGATGAACCCAAGCCCCTTAAAAAACAAAAAAAAGAAAACCGTTAGCCAACACGTAAAACACAATTTAAACAGTGGCGCTTAACTGCAAAAATGATCGCATCAAAAATACCCTTTTTGGGCGGTATTCCATTCTCTTTCTCTTTTGTACAAAGAGGGCCTCAAAAACCCGACAAGATATTACAAACTTCATCTGGTAATGTACATGCGACAACATTGTACAAGAAGAGAAAAGGATAAAGATTAAAAGAAGAAAAAAAATTCTGTAAGCAATTGTAATTATAACAAGGCAGTAAAATCAAAGAGACGGAAGGACAAAGGGACTTCCCATTGTTATCTTTTTTATTCGTATAAAAAGAATAAATCAATTGGAATCTTATCTCTCAATTCATTAACTACCCTACCGCAGGCCTTGATGTGCTCTTGAAAATTGGTGAGGACTGTTTTTCAGAATGAAGACTGATTCCCTGCAGCAGGCTTCCTTCTGCAAACATTGGCTAGCCCATGGCCATGGTTGTTGCCGGTGGTGTGGAGCATCTTCTGCCCAACGCATGTGTACTTCTTGAATGGCCAACGCTTCTTGGAGACAAGTTCACCTGCTCCAAAGCGCAGACCTGCAGCTCTGACGGATAATCCCTTGCACAGCTGATCCTTGGCCCAGCTCCAGTTGTCCAAAGGCATGACAACTGCTTGCCCAGTTGATACGACTTTGCTCCCTTCTTGTAGTTAATTCTTCTAAGTATTGCTTCTTTGGTTGTGTTTTCAATTTCGCTATCGTCATGTTGTTCGTCGAACAAACTCTGCTTTGGACCCATGTTCTCGGTTTCCACAGCAAACTCTTCTCTCCCAAGAGAAAGAGAATCTGCAGGCACATTGTTGCCACTCGGTTCCAAAGTTGGACGCTCATTGTCTTTTCTGTCAAACAAGCCGTCATCTCTATTTGGTATTTCAAGGTGAGTCAAATTTCTGCTGAAGTTGTGAAGTCGCTGTGACTTCTCTTGTTTTGCAACAGAAGTCGCTTCTTCTACCAAGTCACTGCTCTCTAAAGTCGAGTCTTCAACATTGGCCACTTCAGTATCTAAATCATCAACTATTTGACTCAAGTCCTCGTCGAATGAATTGCTTCTAAGATGTTTACTGCTTCTTGGTCCAGAAAGTGAGACTCCTCCATCCTCTGATGGACCAGTCTGCAGCAACAGAAAAGGAATTATATTCAACATTTTGTTTTCTCATTCTTTAATCTCATATTGATAGTTTTAGGAAAACACAGTGGAAGAAATAGAATTATTCTTTCACCTTCACATCTGTCAAATCCACATTGTTTTCTCTGAGGAATGAAAGAAAGTCCCTAAAATTTTCTTCTGTTGGGCGATAGTGCCCACTGTGAGGCCAGACTGCCTGTTGAAAAGACGAAACAAAAAACATTGTTAACAGACTAAGTCAACTATTGAGGACCACTAAAGCCAATTAAGAACCACTCTGATGCTCTATTCACACCTTAAGAATGCCATTATCAACAATCAATCTACCAGAAGCTGTTGTGACTCCTCCAGCCAAGAAGCTGGAATGCTGAAAAGCACCTTTCTTCTTCTTGCCAACGTACATTGTCTTTGAAGCACTAAGCACAAAAATCCACTTGGTATCGTTGGTGGTACTGAGGAGCTCTCCTGTCTGCTTGTAGATGAAGCTCCCATCTTGCAAAACAACTTCATAGGCCTCCCTTTCCATCTGTAACAGTATCAGTCTGTCAGTGAAAACATTTAAGTTAAACAAAAGTAAAGGCCTCAGTACTAAAAGCATGTCTAAACTCACCGGACCAAGATATTTGATACACTGCTGTTGAAGCTTTGGTCGAGGGCATCTTTCAAGATTTACTTCCTTGCCTTCTCCTATATCAAGCCTGCAGTTTCAAGGCGAACAAGTGTAAGTTTGTATACAAGACTGTGATGTCTGGAACCATAACTTTTGAAGGGAAGCAAAAAGGCATTGGTCAAAGTAAATCACCAGTAAAAGAAAGGCTCTCTACTCTTAGATTGAAGCCATTTAACATAATAGAAGTGTAGATTGTGTCCATATCGATGTTGTGGATCAATCTGTATTCAGACAAGACAATAGAGATATGAAGTTAGTCTGGAAGTGTAAAACAGTGAAAAGACTCTGACTTCACTCAAATTTTGTCGTCAGACTCACCACTTCAAGCCAGTGTTGTAAAGCAAGTTTTTGAGCTTTGTCATTCTTTGATAAACCTTTTCCAACTTTGGCAGCCCTTATTCTTGCTCTTGACCAGCGCGAAATGGCAGTTTCATGTTTCTCAATATCAAAGAATGAAATAGAACTTCGCTTGAGTTCCACAAAATCTAAGAGTTCCGACCTACAGGTGCAATAAATAGTTGAATGAGAACATGATAATGCAATATTGAATTTTCAACTGAGAGGCAAGCTGTGAACATATCAAGAGACGCATACCAGCTTTGCTCCATAAGAACTGCATAATCTGCTAGCTTTCTCCTCCTTTGGAAGCCCTTTTGCAATTTTGTGGCAGCATGGTGTTTGGGATTGTTGGGAATGAAAGTTGGTGAACTTTGGCTTTTTACCACACTGTTATCAGAACGTGGATGTTGATTATCCATCTCTTCTCTATCTGCAGAAACTAATGCAATGAAGGGATAACTGTCGTTGGCCAAAGAAGGAACTTTAATAGAGATCATATGTTCAAATTGTTTCCCTTGGAAGCTGACAGATCTTTCTAATATCATCTTGCCAGACCCCAGAGATTTCAATATTGTTGCTGCAAATCCTGACTACCAAAGACTAACAGACCATAAAGGAGATTTCACTTTATTATCCACAAAGCTGACAGATTTCACAATCACAGATTCCAAGACATTTCCCACATCGTTGTGCTATGCAAACAGGCAGGAAAAATAAACTCCCATACAAGGTGGGAACAATGCGCCTGGCAATCTGTTTGGACTGGTATCCTGCTTAAACAAACCAACACAACTGAGTCAATGTTATAATTAATAATGCATTCTATGATCTAAGTGAAATCAAAAGCTGAGCCAGCCCTCCTCAATGTAAGTTGTAATTGGTTATGCCAACGAGACAAAAACGCGCAAATCCATTAAATTAGTACCAACTGCATATGCCATAAAAATATTTATTCTCTCATGGTGGACTTGTTCTACGCGGAATATATAAAAAGTTGAGCTCATATATATTCAAAGAAAACAAGCTTAATACCATTTACAGGAAGGGGGCAGAACTATATCCAGAAAGAGAAACACAATTTTGTGCGTCCACAACCCAATATCAGAATAGCCATATCCATGTGATTACAATATTTACATATGAACTGAAATGTTAATGAATAACATGTTGTATGAAGTGCAGGGGAAAAAGAGGAGCCCAAAAAAAATGCAACAGAACATACCCATTGCCAACAGAAAATGGATCTTAATATCAAAACCCATAAGCAAAAAGACCAAAATTTGAAGACATACAGCTATATAAAATACGAACCACGAATGCCCATTTCACCATAACATCAAAGAAATGAAACAACAGGACAACAAAAGAAGAAGAAGAAGAACAACAAGAACAAGAAAAATCTACCATTGCAGCTAGTTTCGTACAATCTAGATACACTATGTGCAACACAAAATATCGACCAACATGAAAACTAAGCAATACAGGGGAACATTACCTCGATTAGTGAATATGTATCCCAATTGTGAATGTATGGGAAATGAAGATCAGGGTTGAACGGGTTTTCGGGTAGACTCTGTATTTTGTATTCAACTTTGGCTTTCACTTGCTATGTTCTCTCGCTCTCTCTGTTTCTATAAAGCTTGGGCTATCCAAGGCTAAACCAAAAGTGCCAACCACGTCATGGGACTGGGTTATATATAGAGGGGATGGTGGGAATAGAGAAAGTTTATAGAAATTGCTCCGCAGAGACAGAGCATGTACGTGTTGTGTGTGAAAGGGAAAGAAAGAGAGACTGCTTCCAACCACGTGAAGTGGACTATTGGCAGCTAGTTTCGTCCTTACCAAGCTGTTGTCGACAGAGCTCTATTACCATTGAGCCCATGTTTTTCAATGTAAGGAGTCTCCAACTTCTCGATCTAAATATTCAAGTTAATAAACATTTCCACAAGTCTCAATTCAATCCCTGTCGATTAAAATGTTCTATGCTTTAACACGAAAATGATTCCAGCCACCTCAACGACAAAGTTTTTTCCTTTTTTATTTTTTTTCTTGTTGGGGTTGGGCGTTGGTGGGGAGGTGGAGACGAGAGAAAGCAATGCCATTATGCATAATCAGCAAGTCGCAGTCAGTTTCCAAGAAAAGAGAGATTGACTTTTTCAAATTTTTGCCACCGCTTGTGTCATCGGACCAATCTTGGTAACCCCAAGCAATTGTAGCATCACCGTTGCTTACCTTGCAAGTTTTTTCTTCGACATTAATTTGAAGTCTTGTCTGGGGAATACAAGGTAGAAAGTTTCATAGATGATGATGTATTTGCACACGTTGGAATCTTTTTGGCTGGACATGAGTTGGTTGGTAGAAATTGTTTGTATCAATTGACAAATAGTGGAATTTATGTTGGGTCGGAGAATGAAACTTCAATGCGTTCTTCATAGAATGGCCCACACGCTGACTTGAATATCCAAGGGACACTTGACGGGCTATCGGCAACAAAAAGGTCCTCAAGAAAAGCTTAAAGCTTGTGCTAGGTCTAATGTCTGAGGACTTCAACCCTGCGCTGTACCCCATCATATAAATGCCGCCTTAATTTGGTCTTCCAATTATTGTTTCGCTGAATCGTAGGCTAAGATGTATTGATCACGCCACATTTAGTGTTCCCACATCATTTCTTTTTTTTTTCTTAAAAGAAAAAAAACATTTTAATCACCCTTCATGTCAAATATGTCTCTCCTTTTAACCTACTGCGAGTGAAAATTTGAGAATTGTGAATATAGGCGCTTTCCATGGTTAAAATAGTTCAAGCGCGACTTTCTCAACATGATTTCATTCATCAATCGGCCATAAATTAGAGAAGACTTCGGGGTCTCTCGGCCAAAAAGGAGCCCCAGCTTTTTATTAAATGGTATCGAATAGGGTGACATCTACATGCCCCCACCAATATCATGTTTGACCACAAACTATATATATATATATAATCGAGCCAACACATTCTTGCAATTTTGATGTAATATATTGGGTTATGTCAGGTTCACGAGAGACAAACGGTGAAGCAAAGTTTGGGAGACTCGAGTTAATTAATTTTGCATCAAAGCATGTAAGCAACACCCCCCCCCCCCCCACGTAAACCGTGCGTGGCGTTTGTTTTCTTTTGGATCACATAGCAGGCCTAGCCCCACCCCCCACCCCGCAAAAAATTCGAATACACATTTGAATTAATAAATTAGCCAGTTGTGTTATGGGTTTTATGTGTTGGATAACTTTTTGCTGACTTTGGTTTAGTACCTACGTGGAGATGTGACGAAGAGTCTCTTTCTAAAACGAACTAATGTTCGTTTTCTAATGATTGTAAGCAGAAGAGAAGAGAGGGAGGGGGACCCCCAAAATGGCACTTGGCGTTGATGGGCCTGCTACTGATTAAGCGGAAGGCATTCTACAAGGGGTTGGATTGAATTGGATTGGATTCGAACGAACCACACGCCAATGCCGCGAACGACTCCAATGCAATGTTTGAAAACCGGACCGAATCAGTCGGTTGGACTGATAAAATCGGAAACTAGACCTTAATTCGATTTGATTTACTCTAAAAATCATTAGTTCTGAAAACTAATGATTAAACTAATAAATTGATTGATTGGATCGATCGTACATTTTTTAATTTAATTAATTTAAAAAATTTATAAAAAATAAAAAAAATAATTTTAAAAAATATTTTAATTTTTTTAAAATAAAAATTATATTATTAAAATAATTTTTTATATATTTAATATTAAATATTAATTTTACAAATTTAAATTTAATTAAATCGATTAAACTGTAAACTAATCTACTTTTCGGTTCAATAATCGTTTTGGTTTTGAAAACCTTGCTCCAATGTTATGTGTCCATCGAATAAATGGTCGTGGGGATGACAATCTTATTTTGTACCCTTGGGTACCTATGCTCAAAGAGTGTGTGTTAATCCTCGATCAATTGAGGGGCAGGGTGGGTAGGAATAAAATTGCCAGCCTTGCACACGTATTTTATTTAATTTATAATATTCTAATAAGCAACACAAATGAAAAAAGATTTAAATAAATTTGAAGTGGGTATCCATGACAAACGAAAAAATTTTTGCAAAGGATATTTTTGGAGGTGATAGAAAATTATAAAAATATTATAATTTTATTAATTTGATAAAATAATTATAAGTAATAATTAAAAAAATATTTAAATAATATCTTTATATATAGATAAATATTGAAATTTATTTAAATAATCAAACTTAAATTTACTTAATTAGATTTCTATTATAACAAATTTTTAATATAAATTAATATTTAGAATTAACATCAACATTCTCTTAATTCTAATTAAGTAATACTTTCAATTCTAATATCTGTTTCAGCTAATTTTACATTTATCTGATAAATTTTTCATTGATTCTCGTAATAACCATGGTCAAGTTATTATTTAAATTCTTTTATAATCAATTTTATTTTATATCTCTTTACTCTTCTATTAAACTTTTTCTTAATTTTGAAAACTCATTTCACATCAATAGTTTTTTAATCTCGTAGAATAGTAATAAGTTCTAATGTATTATTTTTCTCAATAATCTTGATTTCTTTATTTATAGCATTCACCCACTTTATATCTTAAATCGTCTCATCAAATGACACTAGTTCACAATCTGCTAATATGGTAAAATGCACCAAATTTTTATCATCATTAATAATATTATCAGAGATTATTTCATAATCTTATTGTTGGCAATTTCTTCTTAATCTTTCATTTTCTTGTAGAGTTTGTGACATATAATTATGTACATCAATTAATAAGACTTCTCCATTTACAGTGGAGATTGTAGCTTGAGTTTCATCTTCTCCCAAATAACAATTGGATATCTCTGAAAGTTATTTTGCTTATCAACATCAAAGTTCTAAACTTCATTTTCAGCAAAAATTACATCTCTACTCACAATATCTTCTTTGTTATAAAATTAAATAATTTATATCCTCCTTTTATATAATTAAGAAAAATTGTCTTTACTCCTCGATCATCTAATTTTGTCTTTGTTTTTATTAGAATATAAGTATAAATAATAAAATCAAATACCTTGAGATGTTTTACATTAGATTTAAAAACACTCCATACTTTTTCAGGAGTGACATTCAGAATACTTATTATTGGATATCTATTCAACAAGTAAACAATACATAAAACAATTTTACCCAAAATGGATAAGAAACTCCTTTGGCCTTTAACAAACTTCTCAACATATCCATGATTAATTTATTTTTTCTTTTAACAACTCCATTATGTTGTGGGGTATAGGGAATTGTGATTTCATGATTTATTTCCTATGTTTCATAGTATTCTTTGAACTCATTAAAAATATACTTATCACTTAAATCAATTCTTAGAATTTTAATATGGTATCCATTTTGTTTTTCAACATAAGTTTTAAATTTTTTAAAATAATCAAATACATTAAACTTTCTTTTGCATGCAATAAACTCATATCTTTCTTTTAAAATCATCAATTAAGGTAAGAAAATACCTATTGTTATCATACGATAAAACATTCATTGGACCACAAACATTAAAATGCATAAGCTAGAGTGGTTGTTTTGCACGTAAAATTGTATGTTTCTTTTATAGCAACCACAATATACTCATATTACGATGTGAGTGTCATAAGATTTTTTCAACTTTCACTTGATCATTCAACTTCTTTCCATCAATTTTCATTTGATTTATTAGGACAAATACTTTACTTATATAAACATAAATTAATTCTAAAGTTTCCATCTACAAAAACTCAAATTGTCACTGTAAAGTTTAGAGTTTCACCTTTTTAACTTTGTGTACACCCTGGAATGACGTTGTCAAAATATCCTATACTTGTATTGATGAGATTGCTCCTACAATTTTCTAAAAAATTTCATCATTCAACTATTGATGGATGAAATATAGTGTCTTTTTATCATTCTTTTGTAACTTTTGGTGAGCAACTCTCTGTACTTCTGTGGCATCTATTGTAAGTTTTGTAACTTCATTCTCCATAATACTTAGCAATTTATTATAGTTAAACAAAACTTTCATCTACACACACAAATTTGCCATGGCTATAACTAGTAGCAATGATGAAGTTTTGGATCTTGCAGAATAGGTCGTTTGTCTTGAAAGAAAAGAAAGGATTCATTGATAATGGGTAGATCAAGCTCTAGTCTCACTTTTGATGTGGATTCTATCTTCCTTGAGAAGGTAGCTCAAGGAAGGGAATGAAAGGAAAGGTCTCATCTTGCTGCTTGTGCAAAAAAAAGGTCAAATCTCTTAGTTGGGCTATCTAGGTCTTTGTTTACATCGTGAGTGAAAGAGGAATTCAAGCTAATCCAGCTAAGGTGAAAGTCATTGTCATTTTGAATCTATGTCATCACCTTGATTGTAATTTTTTTCATCCAAAATAGAAACTAAAACAGAGATTATACTGTTCATATTAAAATTCATGATTTTTTTAATTTAATCATCAAACTTTTGTTATTTTTAATTTATTCCAAAATTTTTATTATTTACAATATAACCCCTTAACTATTGTTATTTTCAATTAGACTCCACATGTTTTTTATTTTTAATATGACCCTTCAACTTTGACAAAGCAACACAAAGGTGAAACAAACTTTTCTGACAAGATAATAGCGAATCATTAAGTTTATGGCAATAATAATGAACGGCGATGATACATGATACAATTAATAGTAGAAAACAATAGCAAACCTTTAGAATTTTGTAAACCTATGATATTTGGAATTTCTTCAAGGTGTGTGGTGGTCGGTGGTGAATTTTTGACGATGATGGACTATAGTTTCTGTAATTTTTGTAACTTCAATAGCTTTTATAATGATTTTGATGATTTTTGTAATATATTTGATATGAGTTATATATTTTTTTTAATTTAAATTAAAAATATTTCTTCTAATATTACTAATAAAAAATTATAAAAATATTATAATTTTATTAATATAATAAAATAATTATAAATAATAATTAAAAAATATTTAAATAATATAAATAATATATTTTTATAAAAAAAATAAAATTATTTAAATAATTATATTTAATAAAGTTTTTAATTTAAATTAATTTTTATGAGTAATATAAAAGAAAAAACAAAATTATCATCAATATAGTACGTAACGTACTAACAAGTACCACAAATACAACATTAAAATTACAAGGTCAAACTCCTCCGTCTCCAAGTTATGAAATGCCCCTTGTTAGTACGAACAATATGATTCATAGATTTTTTGCGGACGTTTGTTGGATTTGCTTGCCCTTCGGTCGATCCACCGCATGTTCTGTTGGATCCCGAGTGTTGCTCTATGTATTCGCGTGCTTGTCTGTTTTACTATGATATCTAGAAGGGGAATTTCACAATTCTACCATACACCTCCAGTGATTTTAATATATTTCTTACCAAATTTTACTTCATTTCACAAAAAGATTGTCAAAAGGAAGGCCGAAAATGGGTACAATTTTATATAGGTGAATAATCCAAAATAGGAATTACAAAGGAATGGCTGGACAGTGGCCAAACGGAGAGTGCCAAGAAAAAAAGGTATATTATTACCGTATATATTTGTAGTTTTATTGATCAGTCCAAAAGGAAACTATTTTGAAAAAAGGAATGCTCAGAGCGTCGGATATTCTTGTCCAAACTGATTTATCCTTCGGGGATGAACAAAAAGAAGAGAGGAAACGTTCTTGGGCTTAAGGCGGCTTTCTTTCTGTCTTCTAGTCCTAATTACTCGATTGTTGTCTTCAGTATCCGTCAATTAAATTGAAGGGGTCATTCAACTTGACTTGGAAGGTGGAGTGGCGGCTGGGAGGGAGAGGGACCGGGGACATTGACATTTCCTTGACCACTTGCATTGATCCATTCATCATTAACCCTCTTTCTGCGCATTTATGGCTTTCTAGGTTTACCTACCCACCTAGCTAATTTTGCTAAAAATACGGAGACGCGTGACGTCTTGCGAGGGCCAAGTCAGCGAATCCAAATTCAAACATTTGATGCAACTTTTTTAGATTTTCCCTTCCGTCTAAAATTTAAGGACAACGAAGAAGAGAATCCAGCCAAAGCCAAGTTACTTGCACAATTCAAACACTACTACATAAATCGAAATTAAGTTCTATCCCGACAAAAAGAGTTCCAGCACACCGAGACAGATAGAAAATGAATAAAACCCGCAATGAAAAAAGAACAATTATTAAAATAAAATTAAATTGTAGATTCTACGAATTAAAATAACTATTTATTCTATTTTATTCAATACTTTTTCATTCCACAAATAAGAACACCACCACCACACCGCCCCCCGGGGGGCCCACCGAGCCACAAGCCCCTTCCCCGGAGGCAGTCGTGTAGGCATTTCTCAAAGAACTTGTCAAGCAAGGCAGAAGGCCATCCTACGCAGCTTGGGAAGCAAGTATGCCAAAACACGAGACAAAATGGTGAGAGCGATAGACCGAAAAAAGCGTCGTGCTTTTCAACTCTTTCAAATTCTGCTCGCCGACAATTTGTTTAAATTTTTTTCCAAAAAGGCCCAGAATCTAGAAGAATCCCTCTCACCTTGTTCAAACTCCCCCGCCCCCCGCCCCCCCCTCTCCCCCGCCAAAAATAAAAATTAAAAAAAAAAAAAAAAAAACCTAAGAAATGGACCGGCAAGCAATTCAAGTACGCAAGTGGGTCTCACAAATGACGCACCATTAATTTTGCGCAAACTTGGGAAGTGTGCTCATTCTCTAGGTCATTGGTTCATCGTCTACTCTAGCAGTGGGCCCTCCACACAGCCACCCCCTAATAATACTAATAGTGCATAAAATAATTTCAACATCATGCTCGAATAAAAACTAACTACTATCTCAATAACTATAATAAAATAGATCTGCCTTCTGACTGAGAATACGGTCAAAGTTTGATCAGTGAGATTCAATTCCAACTTGCGCAGTTTCTTCTATAAATTAATTTCACATTAGTGAGATTCCCACACCATTGGCTCCTAGTTGCCCTCAAAGCAGTCTCCCGACACCCTCTGTTCTCGCGTCATGGTGATCGACCCCTTCTCTCTAGTAATAACCTAGAAGATCAAATCACCTGTCCTAGTTTTACGCTTTAACTGGAATATTTGCGGGGGTTCAGTCACTTGTAAACCATGCCTACTCACTGTCCAAAACCGGCATACATATAGAAACGCCAACCATCCATGCCCCCAGTGGATCGCATGATTATTGACATCTTCGTTAATTTCAATATGACACTACTTGCAGAATAAAGTATGTACCACGAAAATGAGAATTTAAGGTTTTTGCCCAGTTTAACTCAAATTGAGATGAACTGTTTGTACCATATACACCGTGAAGATTTAGTAATAACTACCGGAATAGCACGGAACCATCTAAAGTGTAATCCAAGTTGAGGACCCACGTAAAATGTCGCACAAATTATGAACTAAGATTGGGATCACAAGCAAGCACCGTGCAGAGGAAGAAAATTGTGAAATTGTTACATACCGATACAATACAAAGGTCCAATCCATATGCTGATCATCACCTCAACAGCTTGAGCTTCGTAGTCGTCCGGTCTAGTCCAGTACAGCTGCCCAGGCCTTTACTTCCAAACCCAAACCAGCCTATGGGAGATTTTTGGTAGTGGCCCAAAAGCAAAGAAAATCGCAAAAAGAATTTATTTATTTATTTATATTTTTGGGTTTTAAAACAATACAAAAAGAAAGAGTACAGCGAAAACAAGTTGCGAGGCCAGAATCCAGAGTCCACGCAGACTGCTTAACCAAACGTGCTTGTGGTTGTTGATTGTAATAACAACGACACAACAAATACTAAATTACTGAATAAGGGGTTGCTTTTGTTTTGTTTTGAACTAAAAGTAGACCCGGCCGCCGTCTACCCATTTTATCCGCTGCTCGATCGATCGAAACCATAATTCGACCCCCCGTAGCCGTTCTCTTCTCTCTAATAGTATGGCCGGCGGTCTGTCTGTGCGTCTGCATAAGAGATGAGAGGATGGTGAGGAGGAAGAAGTTGACAGTCCATCGCCACCAGTACCTGCGAGGGGGGGAGTAATGGGTATGGTAGAAGGGGATGGAGTCGTAGCCCTTGGCCCAGGAGACGTTATGGGTGTCTCAGCAGCAGCAGGAGGTATCCTCCCACTAGCTTTCTTGTTCGAAATCTTCGTCATGATTGCAGGTTTGTGTATTGTTTGGTATCCGAGGGGGAGGGGTCGTCCGGGCTTCTTTCCTTCTTCGTTAAAATTGACGGACCGATGCAAATATCTGCTGTTGGGATGGCAGAGTTGCTTCAACGGAAGGTAATTGACTTTTCTTACTATTTTCAGGCCCGAAGATCTCCACAGGCCCTTTGAATGGTTTGGTCCCCTCAAGGACTCTTCTTTGCCTCGAGATTTTTATACTGGGTGTGTAAGCTTAGCATTGCACACCATATGATACGTTGCCTTGGCTGCCTATTTCTAGACAGTCTCAACTCCACTGTGCTAACGAGGTTACTTTTTCTTTTCCATTTTTCTTTTCTTATTCAATGGAATTTTCTTCTTCTTTTTATATTCTCTTTTTATTTTTTTTTTATTTTTTTATTTTTATATCTGGAGGTATCACAAAGCAAATGACACGTTCGGGTCTTTCTATATGATTTCTTTTCTGAGAGCATCTCAGAAATGATCTTGATGGAGTTTTCCTCTGCCTTTTTTTTTTTTGGCTGCGTTTTACCTTCCACCTTCTCCCAGTACGTATACTTTCGTTAGTTTTTCTTCGTCTTATCTCATACTTCTATAAATGAAACTTAACGAGTTTGAAGCTTTCTTTTGTTTAACTTCTCAATGTAATCGTTCTGCATTTCCTTTGGCAAATTCAAAACACAAGTTAAAAGTCTCCTCTCACCTTGCTGCCAAGCTGGCCCTACTATGTCGGTCCCTTCCTTGAAGTTTATATTATTATGACAAGGACTTCTTCTTGATATACTCATTGCTTCCTTAAGTTCGGTCTCTTTATTGAAGTTTTTGAGGTTTACCAGCCAAGTGAAAGTTTTGAAGACATCGATCAACTAATTAGAGTTTTTTTGAGGAAGATGTTAATGGTAGTGAAGATTGGCAGGGAGTTGGGTTTGAATACATTTTGAAGATGTTCCAAGTCTTGAAGAATTTCAAGTCATCTTTAAACTGACACTTCCAAGGTCAGCAGCCCAGTGCTTGCTTTTTCGTGCTTATCATGATCTTCCTGTGCTGGGGAATATGTTGGTAAATCTTATTGGAAAAAGTTAATATGGTGTGCCCAGTCCATGCCCTTTGTTGCTGCTGTCATGACACTCATCTTTTTTCAGTTGCTTCTTAATCTAATCTTTGTAGGGAAACCCGTGGTTTTGGGTTTGTCCAATATTCAGATCCTCATGATGCTGCTGAAGCTAAACATCATATGGATGGCCGGATTCGTCTTGGTGGGGAATTGACGGTACTGTATGTGGAGGAGAATAGGAAGAAGCCAGCTGAGATGAGAGCAAGGATGTTTATTTTAATTGACATGACCTCACTTCTACACTATCGAGAGATAGGCAAGTCTATTGGAACTTAAAATTTTTGTTGCTATTGTGTAACAAGTAATGGCTCTTTGTAGTGATTGTAGATGGTCGCTGCCTCATTATTTTCGTTTACCACCTCTGCATGATGCGAGGTCTTGTTTGCACACTCATGATGACCGTTCTTCTCTGCCTAAATGGAGATATTACTCAAGGAATGTGAATTTTGACTGCTTTGGGAGTTTATTGGGCTGAATTCTTATAGCTAGTCAATATGTCAATCCCATATAATATGATTGTACTACAAAAGATGAAAACTTCATGAGTGTCAAACTTGAGAAATGAAGTTTAGCAGTTTTTATACAATTGAATGCAATTCTTTTGAAAGATAGAATGCATTTTGCTTGAGTGTTCCTGGCATTGTTGTTTGTTTGGAGCAACTTGCAGGTCATGATTAAGCCATGTTTCTCTAAGTTAAAATCTTGGGAGAGGGAACTTTAAGCATTTATGCCCTTCTGCGTGAATTGGCCTTCTGAAGAACCAATTATGGATGTAGGATGAGACTTTTGCCATTGCACCAAACAATGACCCCTTGTTGGGATAACTTGCAGGAATGCTTGTTTTACTGTCTTTCCCTAAAAATGATTTCAGATTAACATAGTATCTTTGTTTTGTTTTCTTTCTATTGAGTTAGGCATTACAAAATTTGATTTGACAAACTCTTTTTTTAAAAGCAACTCCATGTTCCTTTCAATGTACCCAACCAAAAAAAATAAAAAAATAAAAATGAAAAAAGCTTGTCCATGAAACATTAAATCAAAGATATTAAACTGTTTGAAATTTGATGATCAAATGTCCAGCGTCGATTTTGAATTTTAGTGCAGGATGTTTTTTGCCCCTTGTTACATGAACAAACACGAACTGGCTTAGTCTGTCTAACCTGCTTTACCAGCTTTTTGCAATCGCCGTTTGCCAATTTTGACAGTTGGCAATTTAGTCCCCAGTTACATAATGTTCTTTGGTAATTGTGTTTATGCAGTACTTATCCTGGAGATAGATCTGTTTCACCTTAAGACGGGAGGCATGGTCAAGCAAGGTCACAATCGTGAATAGGGGCCAAAGCCGAAGAAGGAGCATAAGCCGAGGGACAGGCAGAAGCAGGAATGGCACCCGAGGAGAAGCTGAAGCCACAGGTCAAATCACGATATGTATCCTAGGGAGCAAAACGGTGGTAGTTCTCCCGATCAGTGAACTCCTGAAAAAGATGTTTGTAATGCTACCTTCGTGTTCTTTGTTAGCGTGGGTTCTTTTTTTTATTATTATTTTTCATTTTTAATGGATGTTTCACTTTAGGTTGTGTTTGCCAGTTGGTTTGAATATTTTTCGCAAACACCTTTTTGTTGTCTTGGACGAATATACTATACTACCCTTTCAAGTTTCAACACAAAGCATTTCCTAAGATTTTGCTGGACATTTCTGAGTGAAATGTCCTTTGTTTGTTGGGTTTTTGCCACATCTCTTTCACGAAATCGCCTCTGCAAATTAGCACTTGATTGCCTGCTTGGGATTACGATTTTGAGTGCTTTCTAATGTTCCGCGTGGCTTAGCCTTAAAATGGTGGCGGTGGATCTGTTGCTGGCTAGGCCATTTTGTTTTGTCTGGATGGGGGGGGGGGGTGGTGTGGCGGTGTTATTAACTTTGAAGGGAGGGGAGAGAGAAGACGGCTTTTTTTGTTTTTGTGGGTGTAATCCAAATGCGCTAGTGTTTCTTGTCTCCTTGGAAAGAGAGACCCCGGGTGTACCCAAAAAAGGGAGTAACTTTTGACATCTCGACACCCTCCGCATCTCACTTTACAGCTAAGCTGGCATCCGTTTTGCTTTTCTGTCAGGCGTTGGGCGTTACTGTAACGTTTTGGTGTCACTTTCATGACGTCACCGAGTATATACCCTTGTATAATATACGGAATTCAGAATTTGGCTCGGATGGGATGATTGGTGTGGAGTGGGCTGTTGGTGCGCTCCTGTCGACCCCCTTCGTCTCGTATCTTCTTGTGAATTCTCCCTCTCCCCCCGCACCCTCTTCAAAAACAGGAATATTAATGGGAAGAAAGGTTGTCAATCGCTTGGAATAATAGATTCTTCTTGTGAACTCCATTTACCTTTCAGGCTTTGTATATTTACAGCAACTTTGTCCATGACTCAGGATTAGTCTGGTTCGGAGTCCTTACCTTACCCGATGTGTGTAGCCGCGTGGCATCGCATCTGACAAATGTCCCGCCTCTTTGCGCTTGAATTGGTTTTTAGGTTACGCTATTTTTCTTTTTCTTCTATTTTATTATTATCATTATTTTTTTGGGAGGGTATAATTATGATACTTTTATTGAAGTCCAGCGCATTGCAGTAAATCACGCACCCTTTAGTCTTCCCCTTCCCTTTGGTTCACATCTAAACGGTTTTTCTTTTGATTTTTCGGTTCCCTTTCTGGCCCGAGAAATATGACTTTTGGAGGGAAAATATCTCTCACTCCCTACCCCCCAAAATATTAAAAAAATGAAAGAACAAAAAAAAAAAAAAAAAAAAAAAAGGCTCCATTCTATTTGCATGTACTTTTGATTTATTTACTCTCAAAAGGCAAATAAAAATCATATGGTAATAAGCTGAGACATGCATACATCAAACTCAATGGACGGTGGTGATGACCTGCCCCAGGCTGAACCCATTTTCAAGTCGCCGTAAACGAAGAAAAACTGAGAATAAGACAAAACAACAAATATATTAAGAAAATTTCGTCGAATTTTGTGTCTTGGGCCGAGTGAGAGATTATACGCCAGAGAGAGAGAGAGAGGATTCTTATCTCTGTAACGTTCTTCTAATAATTGTCTATAATTTTACTGGGTGGGGTCTTATTTTATTTTATATAAATATGGTATGGTATTGGAAGAACTTGAAAATCGGGGGGTTAATATTGTCTTTTAATCTATGGTATTAGAAGTACTTAGCTTGCCAACGTTAGAGTTTATGTTCTTATGCTTGCCATAAAAAAGAGTGCTTTTACCTCAGTGTGGCTTGCTGGAATCCTTTTCTGGATTGTGTCTTTGATTCTTGGTTCTGGCTGTTCAGTTTGGTGGTTTTAGGTGCCCGCGCCTGTTCTGTTTACTATCATAGTTGCAGGGTTTTCTTCTTGGAAGCGGCTTGCACGAATGTTTTCTTTCTGCCTTTGAGCTGGGCATAGTTGGATCAGGTATTCCTTTTTTGCTTTTCCAGTTTGGGTAACTTTGATTCTTTATGAGTCTTCAAAAATGATTTTTTCTTTTTTTCTTTTTTTTTTTTTCGATTTCTTAGTTTATTCGGGATATAGCTTGATACTTGTCAAAATGACCTGTTCGTACACTTGTGGCCTTGCAAATTAGTGGATAACTTTATTTAAGCTGGAGCAAGAATGAAGAAGCAGTTAGATTGTGGCCTAATTCATGTGGCGAAGGTTGTAGAAATAAGAAATTCATGTGCTGCGTGCCATGGGCTTCATTAACAGCTCTAGCTATGTATTCTGGTTCTTTCTTAACGAAATGTCGTTGGGAATTTCAAGGTTTTACTGGTTTAGACGTTGATATTGCCTGAAGGCTGAATTGCTAATTTCTGGTATACTCAGCACTTGGAATTCTAGGAGTTTCATTCCAACTTGAGCCAAACTTTAGCTCTGGGAACTGTTTTCTTATTGAATATGGGTGTATTTGTTTAATTTTTGCAGTATACGTCTGCAGCTAAAAGCAGAAGGCCAAAAAAAAATAAGAACATTGATTGAACTTGAAATTCTCGGTCTGATGGTGCCTAATATGTGGCTTGGAAGTTTCCTCGTACTTCTGGTTGGCTTTTTCAGCAGCACTTTAGGTAACTTTGATCTAGTGTATGTTCCTATTTTATAGTGTGGGTTAGATGTAGATCATTCAATTGAATTTTTAGGATTTTTCTCATTGGCTTGAGGCCTTGGTCTTTATTTTACAAAATCTAATACCAAATAATAGGCAATTGTGTGGTGGGATTCCATAAATTTCAAACATGATTTCTTTTGCATTCTTTCTTACCATGAATTCTTTCCAAGGCACCTTTGAGGTTCTGAAAGTTTCCAATTTAATTGGAAATAGCCAATCCAATGAGGATAATTCAGAGCACTAGCTTGGTGTAGTCATTCCAGTTTATCTGTTTTACTGATTCTCATTCTTTGCTAAATAGAGGCATTTATAGGAGTAAACATTGGGACTGATGTTTCCCAGATGCCTTCAGCTTCAGATTTGGTTGCAATTCTTAAAGCCAACCAAATTACACATGTGCGCCTCTACGATGCTGATGCTCACATCTTGAAGGCTCTTGCAAATAGTGGGATCGAAGTGACTGTTGGTGTTCCAAACCATGATATCCTAAGGATTGGGGAATCTCCATCAGCTGCTGCAGTATGGGTTAATAAAAATGTTGCTTCCTACTTACCTTCAACCAATATTACAGCCATTGCAGTGGGAAGTGAGGTTCTTACCTCAATACCTAATGCTGCCCCTGTCTTGGTTCTTGCCATGAATTACCTCCATAAAGCACTAGTGGCAACAAACTTAAATTTTCAGGTGAAAGTTTCAACCCCACAATCCATGGACATTATCCCCAAGCCCTTCCCCCCTTCCACTGCCACTTTCAATTCTTCGTGGAACTCTACAATTTACCAGATCCTTCAGTTTTTGAAGAACACAAACTCATACTACATGCTAAATGCCTATCCATATTATGGGTATACTACTGGAGATGGCATATTTCCAATCGATTACGCCCTTTTCCAACCACTTTCCTCAGTCAAGCAGATTGTTGACCCCAACACTCTTTTTCACTATGACAGCATGTTTGATGCAATGGTGGATGCTACTTATTATTCTATGGAAGCTGTCAATATTTCCAGTATCCCCATTGTCATAACAGAAACTGGCTGGCCATGGCTTGGCGGAGCCCATGAACCTGATGCCACTGTAGAAAATGCTGAGACCTTCAATCAGAATTTGATTCAGCGAGTTCTGAATAATTCAGGTCCACCAAGTCAGTCAACCATACCCATTAACACATACATCTATGAGTTGTTCAATGAAGATGATAGACCTGGACCTCTTTCAGAGAGAAACTGGGGCTTGTTTTTTACTAATGGCACTCCAGTTTATAGTTTGAGTTTTAGTACCTCGGGTCAGACTACTGGAAATTCCTCTTCTGTTTTCTGTATTGCTAAAAAAAATGCAGATCCCGACAAGTTGAAAGCAGGGCTAAACTGGGCCTGTGGCCAAGGTGGGGCTAATTGCACTGCTATCCAACAAGGGCAGCCTTGTTATTCACCCAATACATTCACGAACCATGCATCGTACGCTTATAACGACTATTACCAAAAGATGCATAGTGCCGGTGGAACGTGTGACTTTGGTGGCACTGCTTTGACAACAAGTGTTGATCCAAGTAAGTTGTTGTCACTCTCATCATTCTTCAATTTCTGTTTGGTTATCAGTTGGCAATGCTTTCTTATTTTGCATATGTTGCTTCTGAGTAAATAAGTAGTTTTGTTCTTTCTTTGTTTAGCATCTCCTCCCTTGCTCGCATGGACATCATAAAATTTTGTGATGATGTTGTAGATCCCTTGCTAGATTGAGCAATTATACGGCTATTATATGTTTTTTTAATTTTTTAATCGTAGCCTTGTCTGTTAAATAACTATTCGTGTGGCCTCTTCACTGATGTGTGCCTATGCTTGCAGGTTATGGATCCTGTCCATTCGCTGGAAGGTAAGATTCTAACTCTCTTTGCACTCAGATCCATTTTATTCTGTTCTATTTTATTTTCTGCGTGAGAAGAAGATTAGTTTCATAAACCTGTTTGTGATCGTGTTGAAACAGTTCAAATTCGAGAGCAAGCGGGGAAATTTCACCAACAGTGGCATTTGGACCTATCCCTCCCCTGGGTGGAAGCAGGAACCTGCGAGTTTCAAGAATTCGGGCTCTACTGTCAGCAGCAGCAACCTCAGCAGCCTTTATTATTGTTTTGATTTTACTGTGAGGCCTAATAAGTTGGACTCAAAATTTTTGCACTACCTCAGGCGGTACAACAATTGCCAGAGATTTAGCTGCCCCGATTGAGGATATTCAGCATGACCCATTAGAGAATTAGCACAAGTTGGAATTACTGAGGTGTCTGTAATTTTATCCTTTTGTATCACCCATTTTCGTTTCTGAAAACCTTTCAAAGTCCTTTTTTTTTACATTTTTCTCCTTTTATTTTGGCTGTTTTTTCTTTCTTTCTTTTCTTTTGTTTTTTTTTTTTTTTGTTTTTTGTTTTTCCTTTTTTTTTTTAAAAAAAAAAAAGCCAATGGGGGTGGGTTCCTAGTATTTTTCCGGGTAAAACATAAAAGCTTTAGGCAAAGCAGAGATAAACCCCATGAGGCGATTAGGCTAGGGACTCGCGTCAAATTATGAGGACCAAGTTTTGTAACTTTGTCGGACTTTTTAATGATTTCAAAAAATAAATAATTAAGGCATTAACTTATGTTTGTTGGGCAAGCTTAGGGGACGGTATTCAGGTAAATTTATTTGCCTCTTCTGGGCCATAACCAGGAAGGACGACTAGGTGACTATCCCAATCCAACGGCGCGCTGCACCCCTGAGGTTAGGGGGGTGGGCCCGGGCAACTGTATACTTTTTGGACAAAAATTGAATTTTGAATTTAAGAGAATTGTTTGACGAGAATGACGGGAGGCCGGCAATGGAAAGCGCCGTCGTTCTGGGGAATGCTTGTCACAGGCAAGGGAAAGGGGTGTCCCTCCGCGTAACCCGCAAGCAGACAGCACTACAGCTTTTCTCGACCCCACCACCCCCAATCGCTCCCCTCTCTCAAATTATGAATTATTTATAGTTCAAAAATGGGAGAGAGAGAGAGAGAGAGAGATGTAATTTTTGAAGGGGAAGGAAAGTCGAAAACAAGAAAGAAGAAGGAAAAAGCGGTTTAACTCCTCAATCAAAAGAAGAAAAGTCGAAATCAAGCGAGACCATTGCACTCCAAACATGTCTTGTTCCAGCAGAGTCCTAAATTCAGGTGGTGGCTTCTGACAGAATGTGAAAGCCCAGTTAAACCATCTGCAACTTAGTTCCCTTCCATGTGTGCATGTGAACTACTGAAAACCCAATTCCTTTGCAGCATATCTTGGCAGTTCTGGACTCAACTGTTAGGAGGATTACGCTAAGACTTCTAGCCTCTTCCTACGTGAAATTTCAGCTGAAGCACCATGTTCAGCCCGCACAGCCAAGAATGAAGACTCCTTCCAATTTATAAACTTTATAAGAATCGACAAAAAAAAAAAAAAAACTACCGTATAAAACTTTGCTTTTATGAACGAAGAATAGTGCATTTAGTAAAGAAATTTTTTCTTTCTTTCTTTGTTTTTAAGAAAAATTAATTTTTTTTTTTATTTTTTCATTTATGTATTGATGTTTGCGACTAAACTCTATCACCACATGCCTAATCATTTTTCAGTTGGAGAATAGAGATTCCAAGACCGAGAGCCAAAGCCACCCCTTGGATTACAGGTTAGCTTTTCCGGGTTATGTAGGAGACTAGCTCTACCTGTGAGTTGGTAATGCTGCCTGGGGAATTCGTAGCTCTGCACCAATAGACTTAAACCCTTCTCTTTTCTTCTTGGTGCACTTTTGAGATGGAAACGCTGCATAAAATATTTAATTTAAAGTTGTAATATTGCTACTGAAAAATCTATGTACGGAAGCGAGAAGTTTGTGCTTTTGTGGATGTGGAATATAGAGCCATGAGACAATGGAAGAATAAAAAACGGAGCAGGTGCTTTGGGAATTTTGCAATCTTATTGGGGACTTGACGCGTGCAATTTGCCAGATCAAAATGGGGAGACAAATTCTCTCCTAAAAGTGGCCTTATAGTGTAAATGAATTTGTTATAATTAGAAGACGGACTAGAACCCAACCCCTTGCCTCAAGTACCTCGAGATCAGAGTTGAGCAAAGACAGAACAACAAGGGACCAAATGGTCAAAGGTGACCACACGGGACATGATGGCATGGCACGGGCCAAAGCACTCATTCAAGCAAACGGACGGCTCCTAAACAAAGACTGGTCCAGAGGAAATATTCCGTGGCATGAAGGAATGGAAGAGAAAATAGATTGGCGGGAAAGGGGAAAAAACCCCATCAATTTGTGCGTCCAACATTGAAAGATTCCCCATGTTAATAAGAAACCCCCCACGATGCGTGTCCCCTAGGGAAAAGCTTCTCATAAAAGCCGCGTCCATCCCTTACTTTTAATGAAGCAAAGCCAAGTCTCATCGACAAGAAGCTCCTTTTAATTATTATTAAGTAGATGATTAAAATATTAAATAAAATTAATTAATTTTTTTATAAATATAAAATAATATAAAAATATGATTGAGGTATTTTAATATTTTTTAAATTATATCTGACACTAATAAATTTTATCATTCTAATTAAATATATAATATTCTTTTTCAACTCTATGCACTCTGGGTTTTTGTGGTTTCCAGAGGCTTAATTGGGCTGCGCTGAAAGCGTCCGTTGAAAATAGTCCCGGTGCCAGAGGAGCACGAGAATTCAAGCAACTTTAAGATGGGTTGAAGTAAAAATAAACCATAAATACAGCGAGAGAGAGGGCGAGAGAGCGAGAGAAGCAATTTGGGTGGGATCAACCCGTACAGAAGGAGCTCAAGAGCAAAAGCACTCGTGCACTTGTCATCGCTTGGCTACGGAACGTGGCTGCGCCAGCGCCATTCAAAGGAGAATTTCTTCTGCATGTAATAAAATAGCCAATGGTCTCATTCAAAATCCGACTGAAATTCTCACTCTTATCTTTTTTTTTTTTTTTAAAAAAGAAAATTCCAAAATTGCCTCTTTCAAGACCTTATTTTAAGTGCCAGAACTTGGTGTTTCGCTTATTCATTCGCAAGCTTAATTTTGGGCCCATTCAAGTTAAGTCTCACACTCCGAGTCGGCCTTAAATAGTGGGACTGCCCTCTGCCCAAATTAAAATTCTGTTTCGGCAACCTGTTCCAGAGAAGAGGAACTCTGCTTTGTTGGGAATAATTATTGTAATAGTCCTTTTTGAAACGAATAAATAAATATGCTCTTAAAGTTACATTCAAAACAATGCCACGGTGCAGGGTGCAGGGCACGCCGTACCTGAATACAAGCCACGGGAGTCGTTGAATACAAGCCACGCAAGCTTAATGATGCAAAAGAAATAAAAGAAAACAAAAAAAAAAAAAAAAAAGAGATACTTTAATGTTAATTAAGTTCGAGCGTAGGTGGTGGTTCGTGTTGTGGACAACCTCTTGGAGCCGGCGACAATAACGACCACAACGAGCAAACTATTGGCCTCACGGAGAATCACACAATACTTGGAATTTCTACTACACACTAATTTAAATAAATTAGACACTTAACCACGTGCTTGTTACGCCCTATATCAATGATCATCTCAATCTCGAGCTTTAAGTGCACAATACTTAATTTATAACAATTCCGGGGAAAATTTTTCTGTTATGCGACAAGATCTTAACCGTCCAAAGTTGAGACGCTGGGAAACATAATGGGTTCGCGCCCACAGATACCCAAACATTTTCTACTTTTATCCCTTACACAGAAACCTGACCATGGGCACACATCCACACCCTGTCACCGATTATTAATTTCGTCTGCAAACAGTTATGACATGGGAGGCAGAAAATTTGAATTCCTTGCGGCCCCTACATGGGAATATTTCGGCCAAAAAATTGACGATGGATGTTTCAAATCAAAGAATTGTAATTGCTAGCAAGAAAAGATTAAATGGGGTTCAAGAAAGATTGAAGCATCCTGACGAGAAGTATGCCAAGAACGACTATCCTGGTGAATTGATATTAGATTAAACGGGAAACTCTCCTTACTTTTGGTGACTTTTCAAAGTTGTGATTTTATTAATTTCCCATCAAATGTGGAACCGGGGAAGGGACGACAATCCTGTTGACTTGACATTGGGCCGGCCTCATAATCTGACGAACTTGTAATTACAACGAGACGGAAATGGAAACATCTGTCTTCAAGTAATGCTGTGCGTAGCAATTTTATTAGGTACAGCAAAACACACAGTACAGGAGTCTTCTTGCGTGCTCGATGCGATGCGATGCGATGAGATGAGATATAAATCTTCGTTTCCTGTATATAGCTACAGGCTATAAGGGCACGGTTTTTGTGAACAAAGAAAAGAAATTAGAGCATACTCGAAGTGAAATTAAGCTGACATGTACCCTTCACATCTTTTTATATATATATATATATTATATACATACGATAAAAGAGTAGGGGGCACCCCGCTCTCATTTTGTTCACTCTAATTTGGATATAATGCCCGTGGGGGACCGTTGACGCCGAGTCCGACCTGGCCTCTATTGACCCTGCCAAAAATAAACAATTACACATAAAAATAAAAATAGGCAAAAGCCACTTGTCCTGATACATGCTGATAGCCCCGTGCCAAGGTTGCCGCGCCACAAAAAACAGAATGCTCCGTTAGATCTCCTCGCAGCAACCAGATTGCACAATGCCAGAGAACGCATCTGGAACGCCAATGATTTCCATTTTACCAATTTGCCCTTCCTTCGCTAAATCTATCATGAAAAACCTCTGCGCTGAACCCTGGTACGCCGAACCCGTCACCAGGACCCGGGAATCCAACATTATCCCGCAGGCTCCGACCGCAACTGGCGCCGGATCCAAGCTGGCCCAGCTCACCAATTTCCCATCTTTCCCTACTCCAACGCAAGATCTCGGGCATCTCCCCGCCTCCCATATCCCCTCCTCCCGCCTCCACCGACCCGACCCGGATTCATACGCCTCCGCATTGCCTTCGAACGCGCCTTGACTATCCGTGCCGTACCCACTGACCACCCAAAACACATCCCCAATCACGATCCCCTCACACTCATCTCGCTCCTGGCTCATTTCAGGCAACTCAAACCACTCGTCCTCCCTCAAATCATAAACCCACGCCGTTTTCAAGGCATTCTTACTCTCGTCGTGCCCACCCGCCACATAAATCCGACCGGCCATTGCTCCGATTGCAAAAAAGGACCTCTTTGAAGGCATTCCCTTCCCTTCCCTCCAACTTCTCGTGACGAAATCATACACAAAAACATCAGTGACCGGGGCATAAGTCGTCGGGTCCCACCCGCCCATAACCACCAGCTTCCCTTCGCAGCTCGCCAATCGACAAAACAAAGGCATACCGTTGGGGTACTTTGGAATCGGGTCAACCCTCTCCCAGCTCCGATTTACCCAGTCAAACACGGTGACCCCATAACTCGGCAAGTTACCGGGTTTTTGCCCGTTTGGCAAACTTAAACCATAAAGGGATTGAACAAGACAGGCAACCTTATGGGTATGCCCGATTTTCTTTCTATGGTCATAAAAATCTCTGCTTTGGAGTAAGTAGCGCCACTGCCGGCATACCCCGGAGGCGACCCGGTGAGCGTTGTAAGGCAGCCAGGTGATGCAGTCGAGGCCGAGTTCTCCGGGTAGACCCGGAATTAACTCGCAAAGCTCTGAGCTTTCCATCCACCAAGAGAGAAATTCTTTCACAGAAAATTAAAAATCCACTTTTCTTTCTAGAAGGTATCCGTTTTGGCTTCCGCTTTTTTCTTTTTTCTTTTTTTTTTTTCCTTTTTCTCCGGTTTACAGTGCTGAGTTTCAAAAGAGATCGAATTGTGGGCTTTATTGACGGAAAAGCTGATAAAATCAATAAGAACGCCTGGCCATGTGGCCCGTGTGTTTCTCAAAAATCTCTCTGATTTATTTTTTCCGGAGATTTTTTTTTGTAATATTTATATATAATTAATAAAAGAGGGACCATATGGCTTCGCGCTTAGTGAGGGTGGAAGTGTGCGGTTAAACTTGAGTGCCACATTTGTCAAGGTTTTTGACAATGCAATGACACGTGGATGGGGCAAGTGGGTACAACGTTTCGACGCTGGTGATGGGACTTGGAAGACGTCTTGTCGTGAGATATTAGGATAAGATTAGCATAGAAAACCAAAATGTACATCCCTATTTTACACACAAATGATATTGATGTGCATGAAAAATTTTTTTTTTTTTTTTCTTTTGTTTGGTTTTGATTGAACGTGAATGAAAAAGTTCGGAGCACATTTTTCTTAGCATTATCGATCAATGCAATGGAAATAGCATTTCACAAGCGGGGACCATGTTTGAGGCCCCGTATTATAATTTGATGGGACGACTCAGGATTGGAGAAATTTCAAATCAACCGACTAATGTTGCGTTGCATCCCTTCATTTCGGTTGAAGATTAAATTCTCCAGCCAATAAACTCGACCTTCTTGAAGCTTCGAGCCCATTACATTTAGCCGCTGAACTCCAACCTGAAGTTACCACTAATCAAACCGAAAGTGACCCAGTAAAGCCTGAAATAGTATTTTTGCTTATTTAGACGATCCGCAACACCGCAGAAAAGAGTTACTAAGTACGGGGCCATGCGGGTGCATTCAATCGTCCAAAAAAAAAAAGAAAATTTGATTGAGTTTTGAGGAGTCGAAGAATTAAAGCCAAAATCCCAAATGAAAGTGGATCCCTCTTTTTTTTTTTTTTTTTTATAATTTCCGATGAAATGTATATTTTCTCCGAATCTTCTTCCTTATGCATTATTGGTAGGGAACAATAGTATCCCCGTTAATCAAACCCAACGCCCACAACTTCCTTGACTTGGCAAAACCTAATGAAAAGGTACCATGCTATGGCCCCCACAGTCATCGACCTACCCGCCAGATAAACAGTCTTAGTAGCAATTGCCATCACAAACTCCGTGAACCCACGTGGTATCAAGCACATAATGGCCAGAGCTTCCAGCCTGGGCGGAACGCTAAAAGGCCTTTTCAGTTCAGGGAACTTCCTTCTTAGCCAGAAACAAGATGCAAATTCCAATAATATGCCTAAACTATACTAGGAATTGGCAGACGAAATAATATCAGTAAAGACCATATATGAGACCCCGATTGTGATCCCAGTGGAGAGTAATATCCCAACCCAAGCATTGTTGAACCATTGGGACCTAATAGCCAAAAACTTGGGCAAAAATCCATTGTCAGCCATGCCAAGAAGCTGGTAAGCACAGCTACTCTACTGAACCTCAAACAAATCAATAGCAGAGAGCACAGGGCCAACCTCAATCCAATATTTGAGGCATTTCCCTGCAATCATTGCTGCAGCGGTAGCATGAAACCCCGGTTCCCATTGGCTTTGATCCACCAAGGCTGCACCGGTCACAGGAAAGAGAGGAATAAAGTAAGACTCACAAGTGAAGATCACAGCAACAAATAGAGCCAACGGGAAAGTTTTCTGGGGTTTGTCCACTTCTACAGCAAGAGTGCTAACACCGTCCCAGAAATTCAAATTCCATTCCAATCTCTCTTCACTCCCTTTGGCCTAAACTGATCCACCTATGTGGATGAATCTTAGGAATTGCCACAAGGGATGAGACAATAGAAGGGGATAGAGAAACAAGACCAAGAAGGACAGCTGCATTGCCGACTACGGGTAATCCAACATAGTTAACAAACGTGAGAACCGATGTTGAAACAAGAACGATAACATTTCTAGGCCAACCTGAAACCAAAACAGGAATGACCTTCTCCACGTAGTCAACACAAAGGGTTGGAAAGGCGGCAATATTAAAGACCCCCCTCGAGAATTTCCAGGAGCCCATAAGGGATCCAAAAACCCCAAAAAACAAAAAGAAAGACCGAAAGCACGTTAAGCCCATATGACAAAGACTCCGTTGCCAGGGTAGGCTGTGGAGAGATCTGCTGTGATGAGAGCTTCGGGTATGCTCCATATGAAAGGAAAGATCAAGAACCCAAGAAGGGCAAAGAGAGGGCCAGCAGCCTGGAATGCAGGCTCTTCACCATAGGGTCTGAGAAATATGAGAGGGACGAGAGTCAGTTTCTTTGCTAACTTGGCGGCGGCGGTGGCAGTGGTTGTGGTGGAAAGTTGATCTTGATCATCGTCATGAAGGGCATTTGGCGATCTTGGTGGACTCTGCATGGTGGGGTTCATGTTGTTGGGGTCAGCTTTTCTGGGGCTAACTCCGGTCTTCTGAAGTGGGATTGAATTTCCCATTGCCCTACCCGTGATTTGGTCAAGCCAGAGAGTTGACCGCACTAAAAAAATGATTTCTCGGGCCCCCATCGGTTGCTCTTTCGTGAAATGCGAGGTGGGTTCTCAACGAAGAAGGAGCAGATCTCTTGGCAGTTGCAGAGAATAATGGGATGGGAGACAGACACATGGGAGACGGCCGAGTTTTGAAATCAAGCGGAACTCTAGATATGACATCACACATTCTGAGCCCATTACGCTGGCATCCACTGGTTCACTTTTAGACCTACTTTTTTATGGCCCATTTTTACCTAAGCTCAAGTCCGTATGTACCCCATTACAACCAAACTGACACGACGTAAGTCTGCTGAACTCATCCCATTATCAGTGGAGTACTTGGTATTTCACCTCTCAACTGATTAGAGTTGCACTGGGACCTCCTCCTCTGAAACTGTTGCATCTCATTATAACTCGGTAGCTGAAAAATATAAAGGTGTCCTCCTCTGACTCTAGGTAAGAAACTTTGGTTTTTTTTTTTTTTTTTAAATTTCTTTCTCTCTCTTTTCTTTTTCTCTCTTAACTTTTGTATTGACCTTTTAACTTAAGTGAGGGAATAGTGCCTTACTAAAAGGGTTCAGGAAGTATAATTTACTTATTATTTTAGATTAAATAAAAAATAAAAAAATAAAAAAATAAATTTATATAATATATAATTATGAATAAATTATACTTAAAAAACGTAATAATCACTCCTAAAATTAATTGTCAACTGTAATCTTTATTTATCGATTTAGTGGGTTTGGGCTTTCGGAAATAATTCCTCCGATCATTTTTCGATTGCGGAAAGTGGTGCTTATCTACAATTCTACATGCACGCACACATATACATACATGTATTCCTGAAAGCCCCCAGTGTTGAATGCGCTGCAGTGGCGACTCGTGTCCTCCCCTGTACATTGCTGCATCTCATCCACCCTCAACTTGTTAGATTCTTTTCCGGAATCTCTAAACCAAACACTCCAGCTGGGAGGAATTCTTAGATGGACACTGTCTCCCTGTCTCTATCCCATGTAGTGCCGAAGGAAGCCTGGGAATTGAAAGCCGATTGTCCTACAAGAGTATAGTGTCGAGACACAAAAAATGCACCAAGTATAAATAACCATACCACATGCCACTGATTCCATGCAGTATGCCTTTTCGGGAGCAAATTGAATATAATGGCTTTCCTGCATTATAGGCACCACCCCACCTCACCGCTCCCGGATCAGCAAATCAACAGGACGCACGTATATTAATAATCAAATATCATTTTCTTGGGGGCACCACAACATTGGTTTTAGGCAATGTCGCTGAAGGTGATTAATTGCAACTTGGAACCTATTTTATCCGAATAACAACATAGCATTCTCGTTAAAGGCAAGACTTTTTGCGTTATTTTAAAATAGATCCTTGGATTGTACACGGTAAAAATAAATCTTGTCGCTGGTCAAAACCTCGTTGTATGCTAAACCTTCACAATCAGCCATTGCTTGCTCAAGCTTTCCTTCGTCTAATTGCCCCCTTTTCCATTCTTCTGTTCTATCTTTTCGTTCCATTCTTTGGAGGAAACCAATTTGCCGATTGATATTTTACGCTGCCCCCTGCCCCCAAGAAGGTTTTCAGTATATTATGCTCGTGCCATTCCATTGATGCTTGTCTTTCGCCTTTTCCTTTTCAAGGTGGCTTTTAGTATACAGGCTGCCCAGCTAACTGGTTTGCCAATGCCACCTTATTGTTGGATCTTTGCCATACCTGCCCTTGCATTTAGATGCTCTCATTATGTAGAAAGTTCTGTTCTTAAGTTTAGCTGTTCCGTTGAAACAGTAAAAAGCAAAAACAAAAGGCACGTTATGTTCTCAAGGTAGACCCACTTCACCATCATAGACATATAATCTTTCAAATTGTGTCGCGTACTTTAGAAAGATATGTACCATGCTAAAAATTTAAGAATCAATTTTATTTTTATTTTTTTTATGTTTGGCACGTCCGAAATTTAGAAGTAAATATTTTGTAATATCATAAAGTGGGTCTACAGTCTTATTGATAGACTTTCATTAAGCTAAAGATTTCTTTGAGATGAGTTGGGTTTCATTGGCGAACCTACTAGTTCATATAAGCCAGCAGCCTTGTCCGCACCAGCCCATGCAACCACTCGCTCCACACACACACACACACACAAAAAAAAAGAAAAACTGGAGCCTTGGAAGTGAGCTGAACCATGGAATGAGGAGTTGAAACGCGCGTTAGCTTTCCAATCGCTGAACAGGCCAACTCATGATCTGTTTCTTTGGCTGCTTCTTATTAGTTCCATGCGATTTCTTGCTTTTACTTTTTATTAATGTAGTTAAATTACAACTTGGATGTCCCAAAGACAAAAAAAACCTTGCCAGATCCGACTAAAATCAAAAGCAGAAGAATGGAAGCAAGGGGTCTATTAAGGTATCTTACACGAGCAAGATACTCGTCCGGACTGCAACGAAAGAGGACATAGTTGAATATGTTGCCGCTACATCCGGCATCCTTACTAGAGCCCTTCACACTTCAATCACAAAATATCCACAGCAGAGAGAGCAGACACATCCAATGAAAACAAGAAGTCAAACACTAATAAAACCTCACATAATTATCATGGCCCTGTCACAACATTTTAAACATCCAGAGAAAGTGATTGCGATGATTCAATTGACAGCACCCACCCTTCTTCATATTCTGTCAGCATAAGATTGTTGGGCTTTCAATTTTTTTGTTTTTTGTTTTTAAATAAATATTCGGCTTGTTTATGGAATATCCCTGCAAGAAACAAGCGGACAAAACAAATCCAAGAGCTCCAACACGCCGTGAGTGTTAAAGTTAGGGAATCCGAGCGGCGGCCATCTGGACGATGCTATTGTAACTTTTTGGCCATGTGAGAGAGAGTAGATTCATCATCTTACATTATCTAATGTTTTGAAGAGAGTGCCGGTTCCTTATAGGGCCAAGCCTATTGTTCCCTCCTCTTGAGCCTACAAAAAGAAATTCTTATGGTACTACGTACAACAAATGTGTTCAGCATTTTCCTTTGCGGCTCATCCTCGCATTGGATCAAACAATGGCAAGCCATTGCCTTGAGAATCCAAAATGACCAAGTTCAAGTTCTGAAGCAGTGATTGCATTTCCCAGACCATCAAGCACACATCAATTTCCTGGAGCGCTAAAACATGACATTCCTTGCTTAATCTTCCAGTACACGAAATCGTTGAAAGGCAGTCTCAGGCAGACAACTTGGGCAAGCAACATGAATGCAGAAAGCCAGACTTCCACCCTATTTTTATTGAAGAAGCCTATGAAAGCTGCAGAAGAATTTGCGCAGAATACGCCAAGACTTTCTATTTAGGTAGGAAATTCACCCTTTTTCCTGTTTCAATATCCAACATTGTTCACTGCGGCCACGTGTTTACAAATGTTCAACATTGTCTGGAGACAGATTTGCACACGTGCATGCTATCTCACTCAGGAATTGTGACTTGTTGTTGATGTATTGATGTGTGCATGCTTTTTTAAATGTTGGAACCATGCTGATGACAAAAGAGCGCCAGAAAGCCATCAGGACAATCTATGGTGAGAAATTGTTCTTGTCCGTGAAAGAAAGATAAAAAACTGACCTTTGATTTAAGGGATATCATTCAGACGGTGCACAACATTTCGCCCTTTCCTCTGAACCCATAAAAAAAAAAAAACAGCCTTTTGTGCTCCCAAAAGTTGTTAGAAGCTATATAATTGATACGAGCATCTACACTGCATTCATTGAAAGGTAAAGCTGCAGCAGGAAGCCTAAAATTATAACCGAAAATTTTTTGGTGTCATTTTTAGGTTGTTTTGCCACAACAGGAAGGTTCTTTTTTGTTTCCTTATGCAGTTTGGTGTAGGAGGACAGATGAACTGGTGGATAGCGCCAATGCGAGCTACGTGACATCTAGTGTTCTTGATGGACGGGAAGAGCGATTGCAAGACATTTTGACGGGCATCCCTATGACATGCTTGATATTTCACTTACAGATACCGCGTTCAAGTTTCCTCTGGACATTAAGGTGAGATAAATACGTGCCATTTTATACTAATTTGCATGTGAGACTAGATCTTTATGTCCTGTGAATACATTCTTTGATCAATACTGACCTCTGTTGTGTTGCCTTCACGGTCAGCTAACAGAGTTCATTATGGTGTGTCACAGCCATTCAAAGACATGATTGAGGGCGTGAGAATGGACACAAGGAAATGCCAGTACGAGAATTTTCAGGAGCTCTATCTTTACTGCTACTATGTTGCCGGCACTGTTGGCCTAATGAGCGTTCCAGTAATGGGAATTGCACCGGAATCTTCAGTTTCTGCTCGAAGGATTTATAGTGCAGCAGTGTATTTGGGTTTTGGAAGTCAACTCACTAACATTCTTAGAGATGTGGGAGAGGAGTAAATCCTTGTTTTGTTTGCCCCCCACCCCAGTCTCCTTTATTTAGTCTGACCTCTCCAACTTGTCGAATGCCGTCTTAACTTATGTTCACTGTCTTCTTCCAGTGCCTTGAGAGGCAGAGTCTATCTTCCCGAAGATGAACTACCGCAGTTTGGGCTATGCGACAAGGATGTTTTCACGAGAAGGGTCACAGATGAAGGGAGAGAGTTCATGAAAGAGCAGAATAAAAGGGCTAGACTCTATTTTAACCTTGCAGAGGAAGGAGCATCACAGCTTGACAGGGCTAGCCGCCGGCCGGTATGCAATTTTTTGGAATGTAAGAGACCAAGACACTGAGAGCCTGAGACGAATGCAAAAAGTTGTTACAATAAAATGAATATTTAAGCTCGTAGTTGATTCTGTAGGGGAGTTTTTTGACAGAGAATTGTTGTGTTTGGAGGCCTGGTCTTCATCGTCTATCGACCACAGGGATTCTTCTTTTACTGCAAGGAACTTACGGTGCGTGCGCGAAGAAATATAATGCAACCAAGGCAAGAACGATCAACTAGTTTCTGATCAAACCGCATAATTTGTTGTTTTTATGTATGTATGTATGTCTAACAGCCAACTACTTCATTAAAATACAAGCGCTCGTGACTTAACAGCCGTTGTTGGCCTGATTGTAGAAATTGGTTTTGGGGCACATGGCCCTCTTTATCTCCCTTTTTCTCACTGTTTTGGTTGTAGAAATTAAGGAGAATTGGATTTCGCTTCAAAAGAAAAATGCATTCCAAGTCTCATTCTCGGTAAGTTCACTTTTGAGTGAGGAAAAACACAGAAAGAAGCAGGAAGCAATTCACCCTTACCACACCAGAGGCTAGAGTTACTCGTTCCATTATACTTCATTCCCCAGGTTTAAAGCTTTGCCCGTGAGGTACGGTGCATATTGCCCCCATTAAAACCCGAGTGCCGCATGAAATGCTTCCACAAAGATGGTGACTATGAGGCCAATGCAATTACCCGGGACTCAAAGCTCATCACTTCTATCACATAAGCTTTTTAATTGTCCGTTGTATTAATTCTAATGGTAACCGTGCTAACTTAGAACTCTTCATTAGGACTACTGCAACGGTGAAAAATAATGACGGCACCCATTATAAGTCAACTCATTGTGTCCCTCTACGTAAACCCCATATATCCAAGAGATCCTTCTACAGAAGAAAGAGAAAAGAACAAGGAACAACAATCAAAAATCAAGGAAATGAAATTTGAGGATCTGCCAACGGTACATATCCTGCTACGGCGCTGCCATGTCCGCCACTTCCTCTTGTAGAAGCCAGGGAATGATCCAAAAAGAAATCGAGTTTTAGGAAGCCTCTGAAGCCCACCTATGCGCTATGCGCTTTCACCACCACCAGCCACCATTGCAATATCAATTAATCTTAAAATCAGCGTCCTTCATAAGTAAACCAACCCGGAAGGCAATGGGAGGAGAGATTCAGCCACTAGCTGCCAGCTTGCATCACAGGAAGTAATCAGGTGTTCTCCGGGTCACATCTGGCTCCCCCCTTCTTGGAGCAGGCTCAAACTGCAAAATCAAAAGTTCTCTTACATAATTACACAGCTAATAATTTTTACCACATTGATGAATGTCGCCTTGATGCAGAAGCATTTGAGAGCTACTGACCTGAATGAAGGTATGGCCCTTGCAATCGTCAACTTCCAAAATAGATGCCATGTTGCCACAGCGATAGCAATAGTTGGGGGCACTAAATATGGTAACTACCTTTTGGTCCTGTATAATAAATAAACTATGTATGAAACTTTGTCAACCCAAGAAAATAAGAAACAAAAAGCAAAGCGTGTCATGAGAAAGTCATTACATGACCCCAGTTATATCCCTCCATGACTAACTGATGAGCTCTAGCAATCAGCTTTAGGTCATTTGTATGGTTAAATTGCTCTGATATGTCCTACGAAAGTAGCAAATGTTAGCATGCAAAATAAATGGGGAGTGAGGGAAAAAAACAGAAAAAGAAAATGCAAGAGCAAGAAATGGAGAAATAGGAAGTTTATTACTTGGCCAAAAGTATATCCAGCACCCCTTGGTGAGATTCCCCAACCACAACGATCATCAGGGTCAGACCACAAAAGATCACACATCGGACCCTCGTGGGGAACTTCTTGAACACGATCAAAATTTCTAATGTTATCAAGGGTTTCAATGGAGGGAGACAATCCGCCATGGAGACAGAATATTTCTGATTCAACCTTAAGAATAGAAAGAAAGCATTTAAAGACAGTCCCAATAAAATCTCTCTGAGGAAAACTAAGTGAACTAATTGGAAGTAAATGTAATTATCTTCTAATATTGCAATAAACATCTAGTTTTTGTGACATCATTCTGCCTCAAGTTATATACTCACCAATGCTGTAAGCGGAAAATAGTCAAACAGATCTGTGAAGATCTTCCAAACATTGGCATTGCCATACCTGCAAATAAGTGTCACAAAAAAATAACTTTTCACTTTTGTAACGCAAAATTTATAGACAACATGTGAATGATACAATGCCATGGGAGTAGATCAATTTCCAATAAAAATGAGAAAAACCTGTCAATTAGCACACCAACCTCCAATGACTTGAGATAAAATATGCTCAAACATGTTTAAGCCAAAAGAGTATCCCTTCTAACAAACACCCTTCAGCAGTTGGGGAAAGGCACTTGTGAACAACGCCTTTCATGTTTTTCACAGATGGTGCTTCATCACAGATGGTACTTCATAAACTTGGGTATTAATTTCCAAGGATACAAACTAAGAAAGTTATCTACCACGGAAAAGATTCTTACGTCCTAGCAAGCATCATGGACATGGACACACACACACACACACACATCAATTCCAGATCCAAATCATAGTATGTGATTTTATATTTCTGGCAGAAGAATCTAACTGGATGACATGCACGGTAAACAAGACAAGCATTTTTTTTGGCACTGCAAAGAGAACTAAAAAAACCTAATTATCATTCACAATGACAATAAAATACCTTGCTTTAAAAGAGAAAAGAAATAAGAACAATGAAAATGTACAGAAACAACAGCAGTGAAAGAAAGCAGTATTATTTATGAAGTATACATTTGGACCATTGTGCCAGCTTTGCTTGCCCTTGCTTTTTAAACTTGATTTCATTTCCTCTTTTTTCCTTTCACAACTTCTCACACTTTCTTTTTTATAGCCCCTCTAGATGACAACAGAATTCATTTTCCATGTCTGTGCTACATAAACAACAATGCACCAAAAGCATCCTGTCTAGCCTATCATTGGCATGAATGAAATAAAAACTATCTGTAACCAACAAGCAAAACATCAAGACAAAATGACCAAAAACAAGTATTAAATAGCAAGGCCCCAAGCTAACTAAAGCTGGAAAATTAGAACAAGGATTCAAGGACACTCACTTCCGTAGGCACTCATCATAAAATCCATAAACTTGTGTAATCTGAAATACCAAACAGAAGCCCACAATCAGCAGAACAAATTTGATGCTTATGAGTAACTTGCAAAAAGCCCAAAAGATTGGAAATCACAATGAAGTGCAAACAAATACACACCGTTTAGATGGTCTCAAAAAGAACCAGCTTAACCCAATGACTATGATTAAAAAAACCCATAAATCTATGGTCAACTCAATAAAGTAATGCCAGGAGAATCAAATGCAGCCCATCAGCTAAACAAGAACAGAATAATAAAATCTGACACACACCTGACGACTTTCATGATTTCCCCTTAGAATAGTAATCCTTTGAGAATAACGAACTTTTAGGGCTACCAAAAGCTGACATGAAGTCAAACAATATGAAAGAAAAGTTAAAAGCCCAACACCTTGACAAAGGCATCAACAAAAGAATTTATAATTTAAGGAACAGGAAGGACCCTGTGCAGAATTTTTCTTCACAAAACAACCGCCAAAAGTACTCCACTACCACAAAAAATTGAAAGAGATATACATGTAACTATTCTATTAGAACACTGAATTCAATGATCAAATAATTCCAACCAAACAAGGGACAGAAGCAGCTTTTATTTGAAATTCACATAAAACATAGAAAGAAACTTACAGTTACAGTTTCAACAGAATAGTAGCCACGGTCAACATAATCTCCCATAAACAAGTAATTTGTATCTGGACACTATCCCAAATGAAAAGGAAAATAATATTAAGTAATAAGTAGAGAATGTGCATAATGAACAGACAAAACGAGATTTTCTACTGTAGAAAACAAAAGCAACGAAGCTAAATTGACTACAATAAACATGCATGACCAGAAAGTTGAAGGGCACGGAATAGCCAAATATACTCTATAGATGATGACAATAACATAGAGTATAATACAAACATATTTTCTTTTTCTTTAATGTCAGCTACTGAATAGGGACAACAGATATAAAATGCCACAAGTACAAGGTTACCTTTCCTCCAATTCGAAAAAGTTCAGCAAGATCATGGAATTGACCATGGATGTCACCACAGATTGTAACGGGGCTTTTAACAGGCTGCAGCAAGCAAAGTAGATTATCTAACATTCAAAGGAATTCAAGACCAGACGTAGCACACATTCCTAATTACAGAAGAGAAACACAAGTTCTAAACTGCAACACAGTCCTGAGAATGGAAAATCAGGGTGGTATTTAAGATACTTGATGACACTGACAAGGTCCAGAACATTCTAACTTAAAAATCACAGACAATAGCACGAAATGGTATGAAGGCCTAGAGAACACATGCACATATTTGATGTCAGTCATGGTAAACAATGATTCTTGTTCCCAGCAGCTCGCTAATAAAGCCTCTGAACCTTTCTAGGGGTTTCTTTTTTCTTTTTGCAACCAAATAAATAAATAAATAACATAACATAACATAAACAACAGAGAACATTTAGAAAATGACAAAAAAAAAAAATACCTGTACGTTACTTTCTTCTATCAGTATCTCCTTGGCCTTCTCGCATAAAACCCTCACCTAAATCAGGGGAAAAAAATATATCATTAAAAAAAAAAAACAAAAACAAGGACACATTTACTACAGTCGTCCATCTTGCTTCCTATTTATAACACCAGAAAATATCAGTCATATCGACCCTCAGCCCCTGGGCTCATGGCGGAACTGACAGGTTTTTTGAATCAATAATAGCTTCAAAGGGACTAGAGGACGAAGGAAGTCAGCAGCTGAGACTGTTTCACCGCTATCAGGAAGCTCCAAAAAGATCAAAGATAGACGCAACTTATAACATGAGTTCCCTGAAATTGCGATTATTCTCAGGACAATGTTCAAGAGTAACCAAGGTCGTCAAACACCGTTCATCGATTCAGAGACAAGAACTGAACTGTCAGACCCATCAACGGATCTGATTGATGCTCAACCAAACCCAGAGTTGTGCCGCATAACTCCCTCCCACTTCTCCAATCCTACAAATCCAGACCACCCCCACCCCCCGACAGGCCGCCCAAACAGATCCATATCCAAATGAAGCCACAGATCACAGCGGACAAAGCCCCTCATTCCCAACCCCCAAGAACAATAAAGAAAAGAAGAAAAAAATAAGTCCTGGATCTACTTCACGAAACAAAACGATCCACAAAAAATTCTCTGAAAATTGAAAACCCATTATAATTCTAAGGCCACCCCAGAGGTTTCGGGTAAAAAGAGAACCTCTTGCTCGGAGAGAGGCTTGCACTGCATGAGCTGATTAATCTGCTCATCGAGGTTCCCATGCGTATTCGATGGGACAGAATCCAGGCTCATCTTCTTAACTCTGCTTCTTCTCTTCTTCTCTTCTTCTTCTTCTTCTTCTTCTTCTGCTTTTTCTTCTTATCTCACTGTTTCTTCTTCTTATTGCTTGCTTTATTTAGAGGAGGGATCAAAAATCACTTCTAATGTCTGATTTTCGTGCCTTCTTTTCCCTTTCTGAAACTAATAATAGTGAGACATTTACATTAATTACACCCCCAACCCCCCCCCCCAAAAAAAAAAAAAAACAGAAAAACGAAACCCCAGATTTCCACTTCTTCTTCTTCCTCTTCTTCGAATTTCAGGGAGAGAAATGAACAAAAAAAAAACAAACAAACAAAGAGAAAAAGAGGAGTGAAGAAACCAATGCTCTTCTTTTTATACAAAAAAAAGAAAAAAAATTTCAAGAGAGATCCTCTCTCTCTCTCTCCCTCTCTCCTTGATCGATAATAATGAATAACCACCACTCGTTTTTTTTACACAAAAAAAAAAAAAAAGGAAATGTTTTCTTAAGTAATACAAATCTAATTTTTTTAAACAAAAAACAGTTTATTTATATTAGTATTTCTTTTGTTTTGGGCGAGGTTGTTTTTTTTTTCCCCCCCCCTTTCCCTTACATCACAATTACGAGTTTAACGGTTCGCCTCATGGTTCGATTCTCTTTCTTTTTTCTTTTTGTTTAATATTTTGCAACTTTATTGCCATCCTTTCCCTCCCGATTTGACGATGTTTCTTTTCTTAATCACAAATTTAACGTAATGAAAGTGTGAAACAAGAAACCACAGTTAAAACCCGGTCCCCACTTACGTGCAAACGAATATAAAAATTTCAAGCTGTAGTCACAATACGATCAATATTACAAAATTTACCGAAATACTACAAATATTTAATAAGTTTCATAATATTCTCTCTGTTTTTTGTGGTTTAAAATAAGAGTCATGCAATATAAAATTCCAATTTTCACTCTAATAAATTTATATTATTGTATTACCATAATATGATTAGAATTTTGAATCACACGAAAATTCTCATCCCTTTTATAATATTGCTCTGTAGCATTGGAAGATTTCAATTTTGTTATGTTTTTTTGTCATAATAATAAGTTTTTTATTGTATATAAATTCATTTAGGTCAATTTTTTAATTTAATTAATGTCAATTTAAATTTAAATTTAATATATTTTATTTTAGAAAAAATTTTAATATCATTACGTTATGATTTATTGGTTGAATTTACGATACTTTTTGACTTAATTTATGACAGTTAAGTTCAAAAATAAAAAATAAAGATATTTAAGAAAGTTTTTCTTCATTTATTGAAAGATTATCATATAAATAATAATAATAATAATATCAGATATCTGCCATTAAGTGCGAGGTCTATTAAGAATGGGTGAGTTCACGAGCTCCTAAAAATGAGGAATTTTGCTAAAAAGGACATTTCCTCTTTTAATTAGAGGCCTCCGAGAGTTAATGACTCGTTGGCACGGCGGGTGATTGACGTGCCAATCAGAGAGATTCAGATTAATTAGCGGCGGTGGCTGTGGTTGGTTGGGAGTCTGCACGGAAGTATTGGCGCGTGAATGATGAAAGGACAGGACTATTGGCACGAAATATGTAGTACACTAATATCCTAAGTTAATACATTAACGATAATTTTAGTTATTTAAGATTTGACGACTATATTAAGTAATTCGAGAATTAAAATCTTGCAATTAAATTAAATTAAATGACTACTAAAATTCAGGTGAAGTGTTGTTTGGGACCAAAAAAAAAAAAAAAGCGCAAAAATTGATATTTGATAATATTATATTCTTGTGATTTATTTGTGTTTGTTGCAATCTTGTGATCTATAGGAACTTATATCTTTTTATTGAAAATAATGCTATTATTACAATTTCTATCTACACAAATTTTATGGATAATATCGTACCTCATGATTTTATCTATGTTTGTGGCCTTTTCTTCTTCTTCTTTTTCTTCCCTCCTACTCCTCCTGGTCGTATTCCTCCACAATTTCCTGTTTAGTTTACTTTAATTTGACGTTTTGGAAAGGAAATAATTCCAATAATATAATTATAATTTTATGCCATTCCCCCCCCCCCCAAAAAAAAGCCACAAAAACTTTCAAATTTCAACCCGACCAAACAAGAAATGCAGAGGACGGGCATGCATTCGAACGTCTTAAAAAAGAACGAAAATTTTCGAAACCAGTCAAGCGCTTTATTTTCCCGTTAGTTTGTTTATTATTATTATTATTATTATGAGCACAAGAGGAGAGAGAAGGGAATGAGAACTGGAAAGACAAACAAAACAGAAGTCAGCCCTCCCCAACACGCACCCACCAATAAATCCAAAGAAGAAAAGATATTTATGTTGTCGTAGTGGTAACAGTATGAGGTGTTTGTGCGAGTGTGTCTCTCTTGCTTTTTTTCTCTCTCTCTCTCTAAAAGATGTTTCAAGATATTTCTTGTCATATATATATATATATATATATATATAACATAGAGAGAGAGAGAGAGAGAGGAGGGGGGGTGGGGAGAGAAGCTTTTTCGTTTCGTACGCAATTTTAAGGTTATATTCTCTCTTCTACTCTTTTCTAGAATTTTATTTCCTCTAATCTACACTGGATCGTCTCTCGGCCATTGCATCTATTCTATACTTCGCCGCTCTCTCTCTCTCTCTTCCCTTTCTCTTCTTCGATTTTTAGGGTTTTTCCTCTCTTTCTTTATTTCTCCCTCTTTCTGCAGGTTCCTCTCTCTTTTTCTCTCTCTCCATTTCTGTCTGTCTGTCTGTCTCTCTTACTTTCAATATTGATATATGTGTTTGAGTAAAGATTTTTAGGTTGGAGAAGTTGAGATAGTTTGTTTGAAATTGATTTCCATTTGCTATAACAGCACTCGCATTTCGATTTCCTCCTCATTTTTTCCCTTTATTTTTTTATTTTGCTTTTTCAGAGTTGTTAGATCCATCAGTGTCACCGTTTGGAATAGTTCTGTTTGGTTGTTGTTGGGGTTATTACATACACATATTATAACACATACGATAATATTGTCTTGTGTCTGTTCTTCTGCTTGTTATTCTTACCTTTCTTTCCTTTCGTCCTTTTTCTCCTCCTGCTTCTCCTTCTTCTTTTTCTTCTTCTGATATTATGTATTTCTTTTAAGGCGTAAGAGTGCTTCATATTTATTCTCTATCCTTGTCTTGCCTTTATTTTTCTTTTTCTTTTTCTTCTGTTATTTTCTTCTGGACCTTCTTTTCCCATTGTTTGCTTCTAATCGAAAAGTTTGGCTCATGAATTTTCTTATTTGATTTCAGTTTTGCCTACCTCAGATTGAAGCTTGCGGTAATATCAAAAAGAAAATTGGATAAAGCATTGCCCAGTATAACATTCTTGAAGAACTTTCAGAAAATCGTAGTCGGTTTTATTTGTTTCTTGAAGAAGGGGCGCTTTTTTTTTTTTCTGCGTTGGTTTTTTTTTTTTTTTTTTTTTTTGTGGCTCGGTGAATTGTGATGAATAAACGGGATTCATGGGCTGATTTGGCTGCAAATTCTGCAGCTGAGAATGCCTCTTATGGCTTTTCTTCTAACAATGCAACTCTAGGTACCGCTTCTTCTGCGGCACCTACTCGCTCCGCTTATGTTCCTCCACATCTCCGTAACCGTCCTGCTCCTTCAGAGACACCTGCTTCTTCCTACTCTGGACCTGCTCCATCAACTAATGATCGGTATGGTGGATCCCGCTGGATTGCTCCTAGAAATGATTATCGATCTGGGTACGGTGGCACTGGCGGCAGGGTTATTGGCTGGGGTGGTGGCAGAGAACGGGAAGTCAACCCATTTGGAGATGATGACGATACAGGGCAAGCATTTGGTGAGCAACAGAACAGTGGGATTAACTTTGACGCATATGAAGATATTCCCGTTGAGACAAGTGGGCACAACCCCCCACCCCCTGTAAATTCCTTTGCAGAGATTGACTTGGGTGAAGCGTTGAATTTGAACATCCGCAGGTGCAAGTACGTGAAGCCAACACCTGTACAACGGCATGCTATTCCAATATCTCTGGCAGGGAGGGATCTGATGGCCTGTGCCCAGACTGGTTCTGGCAAGACTGCTGCTTTCTGTTTTCCCATCATTAGTGGCATTATGAAAATGCAGGCACAGGGTGTGCAGAGGCCTTTCCGTGGGGCACGTGTGGTTTATCCTTTGGCTCTTATTCTTTCTCCAACGAGGGAGCTTTCCATGCAGGTTGATTCCATCAACTTAAGTCTGTAATGCTATTATTTATGACATTTATTCCTAAAGAGTCTAATATTTTCGTGGTCATGGTTGAAGATACATGAGGAGGCTAGGAAATTCTCTTATCAGACCGGTGTTAAGGTTGTGGTCGCATATGGAGGAGCACCAATCAACCAACAGGTTTTTTATTGTTTATTTCCTTAGTTTTCTTTCTTTCTTTTCTTTTTTTTTTTTTTGTCAATATAGACCAATAATTATATGGATGCAACCAAACTCTTTTTCTTTGTTTCTTGGTGAGAATAGAAACATCTCTTTCTAGCATCGGCTTGATTTGTTTCTTGTTTTTACTCATTATATGTCCCATTTTACATTTGCTGAGGTACGAAGGTGTTGTATGCAGCTTAATTCAAAACCATTTCATGATTCTCTGTATGTCTCCTTTAATGTTTATTCCTTTTTAATGTTTGTTTGTGAAGCTAATGTTGGGAGAATGAAAGTTAAGTTTGTTGCAATGCCATTCACACAACCAATAAATAAGTGTTGTTGATATGCAAATTACAATGACACCTTTTTTTCAGCAGAGAACATTAACTTCGTTATTGTAGTCTGCTTCTCAGTGAGGAGCATGCCATCAAAATGTTGTTAAATTGTTGCATGCAAACCAGCATCTGGCACTCTGAACAAAATAGTCTTCATGGTGCATGAGAAAGAATGAGAGGGCAAATTGTGATTGATGTGGTAAATGACTAAATTATAGATTCACTTAGCACCATTTGTTTTCTGTAGGTGTTTTTTGTGTGAAATGAAAAAATATATGTCTTGGTTGGATAACATATGCCTTGTGGTTAGAGTTGTTCAGGTGCAAAGGACATTTCACTTCAGCTGTGGCTGATTGTTTTCTCTTGTTGGATGGTAAAGAAAAACAGCTTAATAATCTGAATGGAGTTTGAGGATAAGCTTATTTGCTTGTTGTTGTGATGAACTTCATTTTTTTCTCACTTTTCTCTCTTGATCTGGCAAGTAGACTAAAATTGTGTTCAAGCCTGGATGGAGATTTGAACTTAGATTTGTGGTGCAACATTCAGTTAACTTTGCTAAAAATCAGGCATAATGTTTGTTGTATAAGAGAAGCTAACAACATATATGGTTTACTTAAAATTCAAAATTTTTACATGGGATTTCATGCATGAACTCAAAATTCTCAATTTTATAGCGCATCTCAAATCATTTAGAGGAAAAATGCTTCTCAATTAATTCCTTTTTTCCCCCTTTCATATGGCATGCCTGCATTTAGTCTTGGCTAAGATGGAGTCTAGTTCTTAAATTTGCAGCAGAAGTGGCAACTCATTTTATATGCTAAGCTAGTAGGAATGAATTGTTATGGGGAATAACTTGACATGTTCCTAGGTTGCTTTCTTTGTTGGATTCCAGGAGATATGTGTGCAATGTTTTGAAATGAGAACCTTAGTTGTGATCTGGTGGAGGGTTCTTAGTAGCTCTAGCCCCTCACAAAGTACTGTAATTAAATCTCCCTTTAAATTTTTACATACTCTTTGCATTTGGTAGTTGACAAAAGTTGAAATGTAGCATTGAGGATTCTCTGCTTGTCAATATCTGAATCTTGATTCTTGTTAAGACAATTTGTGGAGTTTAAACGATGACTTGATTGGGAGCCTATCTGTGTTGCACTTTCCTTATCCTTTTAGATCAAGCAATAGATTTTGCATGGTGCATGTGCCTCTGTTGCATACCCCTTTCCAGAAACTCATGCTTTGGTTCTTGTTTTATGCTAATTTGTAATAAGGAATTTAGTTTCTGGTCCTGAGTGCATAATTGAACCTAATTTGATGTCTATAATTGATAGTAGATGATATGTCTGGCCAGGTGCGAGAACTAGAGAGAGGTGTTGACATTCTTGTGGCAACTCCTGGAAGATTGGTGGACTTGTTGGAGAGAGCTAGGGTTTCATTACAAATGGTCAAGTACTTGGCCCTAGATGAGGCAGATCGAATGCTGGATATGGGTTTTGAGCCTCAAATAAGAAAAATTGTGGAACAAATGGATATGCCTGAACCAGGTGTAAGACAGACACTGTTGTTCAGTGCGACCTTTCCAAAAGAGATACAGGTCTGCTTTCCTCTCCGTAAAAGTTGTCTTTGTTGCTATTAATCTCTCCTGACATATCTGGCATCTCAGAGAACAAATTATAAGGAAAGTAGTTAAGTGTTTTTGACGGTAATGTCATTAATCTTGCTGTAATTCTCAATACATAGTCAAGTCTTATAAGTTGATTCTTTCAATATATGTCAAATGGCAAAACACACAATTTAACAGATTTGCATTATGCGACTTTCCTGCTTCTGTATTCTATCTTCTTTCTCTTTGTTCTTCCTTCCTCTCTATTTTTTCTTTTACCCTCTGTGTGCAGTGGCAAAATTTTGTCTGATGTGTATCATGCATGAGGGAAGTAGCTCAGATCTGAATATCTGTCAAAGAACTTGAGCATACAGTAAATTCATGCATCTAACAAATATTTACCCCTTCTTGGTATGCAGAGACTCGCTTCTGATTTTCTGTCTAACTACATTTTTTTGGCCATTGGAAGAGTGGGCTCAAGTACTGATTTGATTGTCCAGAGAGTTGAATTTGTTTATGAGTCAGACAAAAGAAGTCACCTCATGGACCTTCTTCATGCACAGAGGGCAAATGGTGTTCAGGGCAAGGTAATGCAGGAGAAAGCAATGCTTGCTGTTCTCCATAAATCTCTGCCTCCCCCCTTCCTCCCTTTCTTCCTTTTCCTTTCTATGTATTGGGGATGATTGGACTTGCTAGTAATATCCCATTGTCATAATAACCTTTTTGTTAGTGTTAGTGTTTTGGGTTCTCTCATGTTAGTTATGTAGTCCTGTTATAGTTGGACTTGTAATCTATTTTCAGCAAGCCTTGACATTGGTTTTTGTGGAGACCAAGAAAGGTGCTGATTCACTTGAGCATTGGTTGTGTGTTAATGGTTTCCCTGCTACAAGCATTCATGGCGATAGATCACAACAGGTATGTTCCACAGGCATCCAATCAAATTGGTCTGTTTATTTTTGGTCTAATCTTTGGCTGGGTCCTTTTTGTGTCTATTGCCCTTTTCTTGTTGAAGAGAAGCATTTGTAGGTAATGTTGTTTGAGCAAAACTTAAAATGTACGTTAAATTGAAAACAAATGGGAGGTATGCCATCTTTCTTTGAATTCTGCCTGTGGTGGAAAAGTATTATGTGAAAGTGTTGCATTATTTATCATTTGTCCAAGATTTTAATAAAGAAAATAATTCTGTGTAAGAAATTGGAAAACAATACTGGAAGATGAGATCTTAACCTGATACACTCATTGTCATTTTTGTTATTGTTTCTGGCTATGATTATCTGAAAAATGTGCCAATGGAAATGAAAAGGTTGATATCAACCTCTGCTGTTTAAAAGATTTAAAAAGCAAAGATAAAAGTTGTTTTTAGAGTTGAAAATTGAATATAAAAATAATTAATGATTCTAGGGATCCATTATGTTCCTTGAAACTTGTGATAAGATATTTAAGTGCTTGATAGAGGAGAAAAAGAAACAAAACCTGTGTGCCTAATAGTAGGAAGTTGGATTCATTACTTCAACAAGCATTTAGCATAGATTTCTTATCCTAGTCATCTGTAGCTTTCTTCTTGTCCTTTCTTTCTAGTGCTTCGATGAGTACCTATGTGCCTGAGGTTGTGTCACTTAGCATTTCTTATAATTAATTGAGACAAAATGTGGGATGCAGCTTTCTAGATATATTGTGATAGTTCATTGGCTCAATTTGTGGGAATTTGATAAGATCAAAGCATATATATATATATATATATATATATATTTCACATAGAGCTACCTGTTAGGTGTTTTGCATTTATCTCACCTGAATTTCCCCCTCTAGCCTCCTAAAAGATGAGCTGTTCTAATGAGTTTATTTTTTGGCTTGATATGCTCTGTTGGAAATCTTACTTTTTCCATGCATGAGGCTAAATATTCTTCATGTCTCCATAATTTTCTAAGCCAATTATATTAAATTTTCAGGAAAGAGAGCTGGCATTGCGTTCATTTAAAAGTGGTAACACCCCAATCTTGGTGGCAACTGATGTGGCAGCACGTGGCCTGGATATTCCTCATGTTGCACATGTGGTGAATTTTGATCTCCCAAATGACATTGATGATTATGTCCACCGTATTGGACGGACAGGACGAGCTGGGAAAACTGGTCTTGCTACTGCCTTCTTCAATGAGAGCAACACATCATTGGCAAGGGCATTGACTAATCTAATGCAAGAATCAAATCAGGAAGTACCTGCTTGGCTCTCCCGCTATGCAGCTCGCTCTTATTTTGGTGGGGGGAGAAACCGTCGTTCTGGGGGAGGTCGATTTGGTGGTCGAGACTTTCGGAGGGACTCCTCTTTCAATAGGGGGCGTGGCATAGATTTTTATGGAGGAAACAGCAGCAGTGGATATGGCGCTTCAGGTGGATATGGTACAGGTTATGGTCCAGGGGTCACAAGTGCATGGGATTGATGACCTAACATGTCAAGCTCTACATTGTTTCAAGCTGCTGTTGGCATTCCCTCTCCGTGGGGCCCACAGGATGGGGGATGTTGGGCGGGGGTTAATTTTCATTTTTCTTGTCATTAGTGACCGTCTTTGTCTCTAGACTCTCAGAATTGGTTATTATTGAGAGGGGGATGTAAGTTTGAGGCTGGGTGCTGTTGGAATGGAGGTGTACAATGTTGGTGGGTTTTGGTAAAAAAGTTCTAACAGGGTAGGAATTACTTACATGCTCTTCTTTAGTCGTTTCTTTTCCCCCTTGTAGGTTTTAGTTTGTGGGGGTAATGATGGGGTAGAGGATATGCAGTGAGAGAGACGGTTGGTTTACATTCTGTGGTATCCATGCTAATCTCTTAAGCATGTTCTTTGTTGACCCTGTCCAATCCGGAGAAACACATTGGTGAGGCCATCTGTTCAGCAGTACGGGTTTCGCCGTCTTTTCTGAAAGGAGTCTTGAGGGCTATTGTTACGATTTGAATTTCACTGAAATAAATACAAAGCTTTGTTGGAAAATGCTGCTTCTGTTTCTGTGTCTGTTGCGGGCATTTCGGTTTTTATTTTAATTTCCCATTAAAAGATACGACCACTATGGTTCTGAGAATCTTATTTTACTGTTTGTCGCCTTATCCACCGAAGCTAATCACCGATATGAATGAGAATGTGGAGAAAATGGGTATCATGTTATCATGTTTTGATGTGTAATCGCTTGCCTTTATTGGTACTTGGAAGAAATTGTCGGGTTTTTAGATATTTATTTTGGTTGTTATTGTGAAAACGCTCCATACGTCATCGCACATCTAGGACTGGCAATTCGAGGTTTCATCCTATAACGTAGATCTACCAACTCAACAAAAATATGATAAAGCAGCCGGAGTTGGGTGTCGGATTTTTATATTTGCATGTGGTGGACCTTTGGATTTTGGTCGGTTTGGACCTATTCATTACTTTGTAGATATTGTCGGTCAGGCTTTGGTGGGTGGTTCAGATCGAGTTCATTAGTCAATCGAGTTGCATGACAGGCGAAGAGTCCACGATTTCAACTGTTGTTGCGGAAGAAAAAAGCACGATCTCTGATGTTAATCTAGAAAACCAGAGAACTAGAGTGCCCCAATTTTATGTAGGATGTCTAGAGGTTAATTAACCTCTTATTCTGCAAGAAAACAGAAAGTTTCACGCTGTTAGGTCTCCGCCTGTTAAGACAGTTGCAAACGGCCATGGTAAAAGAAAAACAGAGAACACGACTCCCATGTGCCAAACGGGAACTACAATGTGCGGACCTATTTGGTTCGAGTGGATACCTACCTTATCAATAGAGTGAGCATGTAATGCTAATAATAGTAACAATAAGAAAAAAAGAAGACGGTGGGAGTATGACTATGATGCCATGCCATGGAGTTGTGGACATTTGGCTACACCACACACTGGATATTTGATTAAGATGATAAGGATGATGTATAGTTCAAGTAAGTGGCAATAACTACATATTTGTCTTGACGGACATAGATCATAGGGAAATTGGGTAATGTGGATGTCCGCTTGCAAGCTAGCTAGTGGGGATGGCCCTGCAATAAGTATTGCATAATGAATGTGCTTCTAACTTGGGTTGTCCAAATTGTAGACTATAGAATCAAATCTTTTGATTATATCAAAAATTATAATATAATTATACATGTTGGTTGGGCCTGCAAAGTAATAATAAAATTAATGATTTGTGAATTTCACTGGGTTAAAGCCAAAAGTCCACTGAGCATACTCTCTCTCTCTCTCTCGCCGTCTCTGTCTGCCTGTCTCCCTCCCTCTCTCTCTCTCTCTCTCTCCGCGGCTCCCATTTGAATGACGTTTGACCCGAGAGAGGATCTGAGGGAGAAGTAAAATGAGCAGAACTCCACTAATCCTCTCTTGTCCTCTTGTATTATGAGAGTAGATAACAAGTGACGCAAATCTAACAACCACGTATAACAACAACAGCTACATAACATCCCCAAAAACATTTGCTTTTGAATAAAAATCCACACTTTACTAGGCGATACATAACATTAAATATGTTGTTGAAGCTTGAACCTCTCCATGGGTCCACCTGTTTATGTAAGAGATATTGAGCAGTTTTAGAGAGAGAAAGTCGAGCCTTTTTTTTTTTTTTTTTTAATTCTTCTTCCTCCTTCCAGACGACGAATTCGGAGGAAGAGAGAAAGAGATGTGCTTCTAATGTTTTCTAGTTCTCCTGTTTTTGAGAGTTTTCTTAGTCTTTTCTTTGTTTGCACTTCTTGTGTTTGGATTGGAAACGACAATATCAACCACAAGGGCAAGCAAAGATATTGGCTTTTTTCCTTTACTTGGGGCGAGGGGGTCAGATTTGACTAGCGGGTCTGTCAATTTCCTTTCTTGATCTGGGTCTCCTAAACACGGTTCCTTCTCATCTCTAAATTTCCCTATGAATTTCGTCTGGTAATTATGGAGCAGCAACCGTCAAATGCTTCAAGAGGATTCAGAGTTCAAGCTCCATTGGTAAGCTCACCTTGGCCTCTAATCTCTTGTTCTCGATTATTGTACTTTCTGTTAGAAGATTCTTGAGAAAATTAGATACCCACTTTTCGAATGTGGAGTCTTTGAGGAAATTTTGGGTTTTTGGTGTTTAGTCAGCTTGATTGTTCGCACTCATTTGTGGTTCTGCGGTGTATGCTTTTGTGGGCAACCGAATATGCCAGATAGAATGGCTGATAAGATTCTTCAAAATGGAGGAAAAAAATACTGGGAGGATGATTAGTTCAACTCCCATGAATGGTCGAAATTTCGTTGTTTACCATTTTTTTTTCCCCTTTTTGAGTCCGGGGTTTTTTTTTTTTTAATTATTTTGTCTTTTCCCTAAAAATGCTGATTATGGATTATGTGGCATTGAAATGATTATGTCCCCGATCAAGTTTAAAAGTGAAGTTGGATTTGTTTTGAATGAACTTGTGGATAATGATGAGAATGAACCTTGCTTAAACCTTTCTTTTTGGGACATCAAAGTAATAGGACATGAAATTGGACTCCATTGCTTAGTGACCTGGAAATCACTTACATGTTTGATGACTTATTATCTTCTTATTTTGTTTGATCAGAGTTCGAACATTTTGTGAGCATAAACATATCAGTGGCAAAGATCGCGTAAACTGCTGGGAAATTTGCATACTGTTGCCTTTCTTTTGTCTAACGCAGGCATTCTTCGCAGGTTGAGTCTGTTTCATGCTATTGCAAAGTAGATTCTGGGTTGAAAACAGTTGCTGAGGCACGGAAATTTGTCCCTGGTTCAAAACTCTGTATCCAGCCTGATATAAATCCTCATGCACACAAGAGCAAAAATTCACGCCGGGAGAGGACCCGTTTTCAACCTCCACTCCTGCCTGGCCTTCCTGATGATCTCGCTATTGCATGTCTGATTCGAGTTCCACGTGCTGAACATCGAAAGCTCCGTCTGGTATGTAAGAGGTGGTACCGACTCCTGGCTGGGAATTTCTTCTATTCTCTGAGGAAAAGTCTTGGAATGGCAGAGGAGTGGGTATATATCATCAAGAGAGATCGAGATGGAAAGATTTCATGGAACGCATATGATCCTATTTATCAACTGTGGCAGCCACTTCCACCAGTACCCCGAGAATATTCTGAAGCCCTCGGTTTTGGTTGTGCTGTTCTAAGTGGTTGTCATCTTTACCTCTTTGGAGGAAAGGATCCACATAGGGCCTCTATGAGAAGGGTTATTTTTTACAGTGCCCGGACAAATAAATGGCATAGGGCACCAGATATGCTTCGTAAACGCCATTTCTTTGGTTCTTGTGTCATAAATAACCGTCTCTATGTAGCTGGTGGAGAGTGTGAAGGAATCCAAAGGACTCTTCGCTCAGCTGAGGTTTATGACCCCAACAGGAATAGATGGAACTTTATTTCCGATATGAGCACAGCTATGGTGCCCTTTATTGGGGTGGTATATGATGGAAACTGGTTTCTAAAAGGCTTTGGTTCCCATCGTGAGGTCATGAGTGAAGCTTATGATCCTGAAATTGATACCTGGAGACCAATCAGTAATGGAATGGTTGCTGGTTGGCGCAATCCTAGTAGCTCTTTAGATGGACGGCTTTATGCCTTGGATTGCCAGGATGGCTGCAAGCTTAGGATTTATGATGGAGCAACAGATACATGGAATAGGTTTATAGATAGCAAGCTCCATCTAGGGAGCTCTCATGCTTTGGAAGCTGCTGCCCTTGTTCCTCTTAATGGAAAGCTTTGCGTTGTGAGAAACAACATGAGCATTAGTCTGGTTGATGTTTCCAGTCAGGACAAATGTATTGAGACTAACCCTCATCTCTGGGAAAACATAGCCGGTAGAGGTCATCTTAGGACCCTTGTCACAAATTTGTGGTCGAGTATAGCTGGCCGTGGTAGCTTGAAAAGTCACATTGTGCACTGTCAGGTGCTTCAAGCATGAAAAGCATCAGAACTAGATTCGTTTGCTTTTCTTTGCCATCAAAATTCTTGCATTTACTTTCTGTATGTCATGATGAGTCACCCCTTCTGCAGTTCACTGTTATCAACTGCTCCTCCCAAACTTAAAACAACCCAACATCCCATACTATTTTAATGCTTCACCATTCATAGTTTTGCTGAGGTTGAATTAACAGTGATCTGCCTGGCTATTTTTGCCAATATGGTGATACTTAGGAAGCAAAAATGGTGATTCACTTCTGAAATGAGTATGGTAATAAAAGACAGAACATGGGTGAAGGGGTTTTGTAGATCAACATCTCAATTGCTTCATTTGTTGTAGGCATTATGCTGGCAAACTTCCACGTATTGATGGGCAATCGATGGGGAGGAACTGGATGCCAATTCATCAGATGGAGTGATGGTTGAGATCCTCTCTTTTTGCGAAGGGGAAGAAACTTGTTAGTCTAGTCATTTGTTTAAGGCCAAGTCCCTTTTTTTGTGTGGTCTTCTCTTAGCAGTATGTAATCCTCGAGATACTTTGTGGAAGTACATGGTGTTGTTGGAGAGAAAAAGAAGCGCCAATGTATACTTGGATTACATCTTGGTTGGCCTGAATCAACTGCCTTTAGCCTCTTTTTATGTTACTGAATTGAAGAATGACCTTGTAGTATGAATATATGCATGCTCATTTTCAGCTTTCTTGAAAACAGTCATTCCTGGAAACACACAATAAAGTTGCCACGCTGCAGCTACATTCATTTGTTTTTAAACAAGTGATTATTATTATCAACGTTCATTTTTTTGAGAAAAAGTGATGGCATCCAATTATTGAGTTGAATGCTCATTCGAAACATGTTCTGCTATTGAAGGAGTGACTTAAGCACCATCTCCGGTTGAAAAGGTCAGAGACGATACTGAGAATGAGCTTGTCCCTTTTTATCTTTTTTAATCTAACGTGTTAAAAGTGATGATTAGAGATAAGTGCCACCGTGCCCGAAAGGAACTATTACTGACCAACTTTTTATACCAGGCCATTTGCTATTTGGTCGAATCGGCGAGGTGACCATACTACGACATGTTCGTTTAGTTGAGTGAGACTCTGATCGAATGAGTCTTAGATATGATCCCTTTGAACGATTGATTTGGTGGGTTAGTTCGTGTGTTTTTGGGTAATCGAGTTCCTATAATTTATCAACTTAGATAAGAAAAGAAAATAGCGCTTGAAAGATGTGGGAGAAGCCAGCCAAGTACCCATCTATGTCAACAATGGAGACAAATGTGGAAAGTGTAGGAGGCAGCAGACAATAATCAACGCACGACCAGGAGAAGACAAGCCAAGCCTGCAAGGAAAGTTCCTAACAGCAATGTCGTAAACCTTATCCGCGAACTAGGATAGAAGCATCAGCGAAGTCGATTGTAAGTTTGCTTCAGATACAGCACCATTGACAATGCTTAGTTTCTCCTGTGTCAACACCTGAAGTTTAAAACAATTGGTAATTTCCAATTGAACAGGCCGGGCCCCGGGTGCTTAAGTCTCTTTCCTAGTCTATGCTTGATTTCACAGTTTATTATTTGTATAAGCTAGACTTGTTGTTTGGGCTGCTATCGGGCCACTACTGCGACTGGGATTCAAACGAGTGACCCTTTTATCGCGCTTTGTTGACAGATAAAAAAGTGTTCCAGTGAGGGTGTGCGCGAGAGAGAGAGAGAGAGAGAGGAGGGAGCCAATAAATTGCAAAAATTGACGAGGTCCACGTGCATGATCCTTGTGTTATTACATCCATGGTTTGAACCATGACTTCGAGCAGATCTATATTTATAGTTTACAAGTTGCATTAAACAGGGAACGGTTTTTGAACAATAATGAATTCTGATTTTCTGTATGACCCAGTGATGTGGATGCTGACAGGTAGCTTGCAAGTGAACGGGCAATGTAGAAGAAAATTTAGTTAGCTTCCAACTGCATGAAAATCAGATGTTCTTCATCAGTCCTCCATAGAGCTGCATTAGAATATGATTTATCAATCTCCAATGGCTATTCATAGTCCACTACGATTTAGCAGCAGCGGACAGAACAACCATTGATCATCAGTTTAGGTAAGGCAGTAAAACACAGATTCCTCAGAGCAGTGCTGAGGAAACCGATACCACCCGCATAGGCATGCATGTATTTCCGTCCCAATGGGCGTGTGAATTTTTGGTAACGTGACTATGGGTCCGAAGTATATTAGAGCCTGTGAGCTGCACTCCCCAACTTCAGAAGAACGAGAATTCAAGCGCTAGTTTCCAAGTGTGAGGAGGGTGCTTTTTGGGCAATGGACATATTTGGGCACTCTAGAACACAGGATCATGTCTTACTGGTGATTGGATCAAGAAAAATTACATCAAGATACATTTTGCCAACAAGAAAGATTCAATCTTGTATACCTCATACAATTATATAAGAAGACAACAGCCCATGAATTCCAATTGTTGGACAAAAATAAAGGGGAAGTAGAAATCTATACCTTATATGTATGCCTTGCTTTTACAGACAGGAACATCCTCGAACTGCTTAACTGGCAACTTTTCGGACAAAGTCCCAACGAAGAATTCTATCATCCCATCGCCATCTTTACTGACCTCAATCGCACTGATAGAAACCCACATGAAAAGCTTCTTTGCCTGAATTCCGGAGACCTCATGCACAGCAGCATAACTCAGATTCCCCTTGATCTCTCTGTCAAAGTACACAAACTGGTCAAAGTGAACGTAACAAGGGCTTGTTAGTTGGACAGAGAAAGACCCAGACGGATCAAGTGTGTAGGACTTAACGTTGTCTGGGAGTAGGCCCCGTGGAAGGCCATAATGTGGGAGGAGGTCGTGGACATCATTGTTGAGTTGGTGTGCAGAAAGAGATGGGGAGTTCATAAGGGGGATACGGAAAGACAGATGCCTATGGCCGTTGGGGAGGAGGAAGAGGAGTGATAGAACGTAGAGCAAGATGGCCGTGGAGACGGAGATGTGAAGATTGGCCATTGCAAAATCTGTTTCTAATGGAAACAGAGACTGGGCGAGACAGAGAGGTGTTTGGTCGACAATAGAGAGTCGATGAAAAGTTGGCCTAGGCTTTGGCCGGGCCGGAATTTAAAAGAGGGCACTTGATGAAAATTGAATTGCTTTTGAGTTGAACTGTGACCTTTAATAAGTTCAAGCTTAATGACAGTAGTGCAACATTCTACGCATAAGCCATTGCATTTTTCATGTGAAGACAACCCATTTGCTATCTTTGTGGCTTTTTATCCATTAAATTAAGCGTAACTTCAAAATGAAGCCTCAATTAATCTCATTAACTTGAAACTCAAGTCTCCTCCGTAGACTTCTGGCTCCTTTCTCTCTATGTTTGCCTCATATTCCTCAAGAAATCATGTATGTCGTTCTGCATCTCACACGGCTACAGCCTACTCTGTAGTAGTTTTTATATGTAGCACCACACTGTGAAACCACAGAATTTACTACATCACAGACATGATTTTCCAACAGATTAGGTTTACATAAGGATAATATTAGTAGTACAACATCAAGGCACCAGGTGACATGCCCGACATATACATACAACTTCTGCAGCTTATCACCGTTCTTAAGCTTAAAATGTAGGCAAGCATCTGTGCAACTTTCAATCTCATTACTCGTTGAGCCTGAGCACACCAACTAATATAGTCTAAGATTGACAAAACGCTGGCTTCAGACCCTCTTCACTGCTCCATCACATCATAGAAGCATTTGATAGTCTTTACTCGGTGATTAGCATCTCAATATCACCAGTTGGAGTTGGGAGCTGCAAATTGTGGAAAGAAGGAAGCAAATTAAGAACTCAAAATAAAGCCAACAGAAGTAACAAACGGAAACAATCCAGGAAAGATAATTCTATATATTGAATATTGTAAGAGGAAGTCCCTTTACAAATGGTCTTAGTTTGAGACCAAAGTTTCTGTAACTGTTTTCCTCTAGAATTCATAAGAGTTACCAGTGCCCGCAACAAATTTGCGAAAAAGACCAGAAAGCAAAGCTCTACTTATCAACTGTGAAAAGATGGGAATTTCAAGCAACCATAAATTTCAACACAACATATCATTCCCTCAACCTAGCAGAACCTTCCCATACACGAAAGATTGAGTTCATCCTTTTGTCCAAGTCTTTTTTCAAGTCTCATCTAAGTGTGTACAAAGCCCATACAATAATTATCAATGACATGGACGAGGACAATACTGCAGTAGACAAAAAAAATATCATCCAACTAGATTGAGGGAATCGAAAAGGATAAAAAGCACATAACACTGCGAATGACTTTGCCAAGAAAATCAGCACTGAAACAACTCACTACTAGACAATTAGCTCAGCAGTTCAACCTGTCAATCCAATAACCGCTATCATGAGCGTAATTCAATAAAGAATCGTCGTTGCAATACATCCAGAAAGGGTTTCGCCTACCGCGTCAAATTTCACAAACTAAAAGTGCAGACAGGCGAAAAAATAAAAAGTCAATCTAATAGACCAAACTCACCCCCCCCCCCAAAAAAAAGAATAAGAAAAAAGAAAAAAGAACAAAAATGAATACCTCAAGAAAACGACTCAAGAATCCTTGGCCGCAGGAGCCAGAAACCCCATCGCGGCAAGAATGGACGGTCTTAAACTGGTCCACGTCGAGCCTCTTGTTGATGAAGCCAACGCGGAAGTAAATGGAACCGGAAGGGGGCAAATCGACCTTGATTTCGTCAACATTGAACCAAAAGAAGAACCTCTGAACCTGAATCCCCTTCAAGTCGGTGATGGACCCATAGCCCAACCTCCCCGTCACTCGCTTCTCGTAATAGACCAAGTACTCGAATTGGACATAGCAAGGCTTCTCCAAAACGACAACGAACCTGCCGTCATTTGAGAGCGTGTAGTTGGTGACCGCGCTGGGTAATAGGCCGGCCGGGAGGCCGTACTTGGGCAAGATTTCATAGACTGAAATTGAAGGGGAAGGAGAAGGAGCGTCCTGCCGGGAGTTTGAGAGAGAAATGCAGAGCAATAGCGTGAAAAGAGCAACACCCAGATGGGGCTTTTGGTTTGTAAAAGCCATGGAATTGAATTTGATGTGTGTTTAGTCAAGCCTGAAGAGAAGACGGTGGAGAGACAGAGAGAGAGAGAGAGAGAGAGTCCTTGAAACTCTATTAGTTGGAGGGAATCCCCCACAGGAACAGTGTTGACAGAGTTGTTGGGGGGGGGGGGGGCGGCGGCGGCGGCGGTTGGCAAACACCAAAAATAATTAGATTGATGTTTTTTATTCTTTAGTTCCCCAACAATTTGAACTACTTTAATTCCTATAACTAAAAAGTCCAATTACTATACCATCAAAGCACGTGCTGGGCATGTGTTGCTAAATTTTGTCTAACACGCTCGATTGGTGCTCCCTTCGGAAATATGAGTAAAAGTAAAAATGTCAGAGGACAAAGAGAAAAAGCAGGTGGCAGAAGAGAAATCGAGCGCGTTGGTATTTGAGTTATATAACTTAAAAATTTTTTAAATGTATTTCTTAATTAAAAATTTTAATTCTTTAACACGCGCGCGCGCACGGGCGCGCACCCACACACACACACACACATATATGTAGAGTTTGCATATCAACTCATCTCTAATTTTTTTTTTTATTCTTTTTTCTGCTTCCAAAATTGTGTCTTTCGTTCTATTATTATATTTAGGGAAGAGTTTGGTGCGCAGAAAAAAAAAATAAATATGAGTTGACACGTGTATTTTTATATATTAAAAAATAATTTTATTTTAAAATTTTAAACTTTTTCACTAACCTCTGCCCTAAAATGAAACTGGCGAAAACAGAAGGGAGGAAAAGGGAGGCGGCCATATGTGAGAAGGAGGCCATTCATTGCACGTAATTTTATTAATTAATGCGGAACAAAAGGTATAATAATAATCTCTTTTGCGAGTAAATAATAAAGAATTAGTCCTTTACCTTCTCACAGGCACGGCAGGAGCACGCCAAGTTTGGGGAGAAAATACGAGGGTAGTTTTGACTTGGGCCTCGCGATAGTCTTGACATGGAATGGAAACGACATTCCTCCGAACGTTGTGACTCTTAAAAGGGTTGTTGTTTGGAATCTATGTTCGTTGAACGATTGCTTAATTGCATAACATTTGCCATTCAATTTGGAGAGGGGAAAAGGCTGTCCGAGTTTGGTGTATCAATGGGCTTTGTTTCTGAAAGAGAGGGACATCATCCCCTTTTGAAACCAGAATACCCATCTGTCTGTTGGAAACCAAAGACCCATCTTATGCATTGGTGCAGTTGGTGCGGAACCCAAAGAAGCTCGTCTCTTTTTCTCAATCCGAGAGCCATTCTTGCATTGGTTTTGCCGGTAAAGAGCCCATAAGAAGCCCAAAACTAGGAAACGCCACTGAGTTGTTAAATAAAACACTTGGACCACAGACGCCAGAGAAGACCATCTCGTTTATGAATCTAAAGCCAACTTTTACATTGGTTTTGGGACTTTTGGCGGTACAGAACTCAAAGAAGCCCAAAACTTGTAACCACTATTGGGGCCCAGGGGTGTGTGTGTCTGTGTCTGTGTTGTGTTTTGTGATGGGACCATTGTGTCACGGGTGTATAGAATTTATATTCGTACGGATTTGAAAGTACTTTTTAATCAATTTTTTAGTATTTAATTTATAAAAATTTTTTTAAAAATTAATTTTAAAAATATATTTTATTTTAAAAGTAAGTGTGTATATAAATTAAGGATAAAAAATCTTATTTTATATAAGTTTTAAATAAATTATAACCGTTATATTTTTTCTTAATTTAATGATAGATATTAAATTTTTTCAATTTCTTACCTACTTGCATTTATTACATTTCTTATTTCCAATGTATTTCTCTTTCTTAGGAAGTATTTACATTCAACGTATTGTTATTCTCTAAGAGGTGTCTCGATTCAATGTATCGTCTATCCCTATATAAAGACTGTAACATTCTCCCCCACCTAATCAGGCGATGCCCTTGTTGCTTCTTCAGCGTGGTAGGTGTCAATCTCCTTCTTGAATTGCTAAAGTGTTTCAGCAGGTTCCCAACTAGTTTCACTTTCTGGAAGACCCTTCCATCGGATAAAGTATTCACGTCTCGGTGTACAATACCGCTTTCGTATGACCCGATCTGCCATTATAGATTCGACTTCTCAGTCATATGAAGTTTTTGCTCCAAGTGGTGCTCGTTGTGACTCCCCTCGATCTGGATTTTCCTTGTCTTCATGGTAAGGTTTAAGTATACTCACATGGAAAACAAGATGTACCTTTAATTTTGGTGGCAACTCCAGTTTGTATGCGACCTTCCCAACCCGTTGTATCACTCAAAATAGCCCTTTGTAGCGACGAATTAGACCCTTGTGCACATCCTTGTATTGAAGAACAGCGTGTAGTTTGGCTAACACCAAGTCTCCGACTTGGAACTCTACATGTCGCCACTTTTTGTCGGCCCACTTCTTCATGCGTTTGGAGGCCTTACGAAGACACGCCCTTGCCAAGTCCGCTTGCTCCTGCCAGTCCTTAGCAAACTTATAAGTAGGTGGGCTATTCCCCTGATAGCCCGATTCAACCGCACTTGGAGTCTGTGGTTGTTGGTCATTTACGATCTCGAATGGACTCTAGTCGGTAAACTCATTTCGCCGCAAGTTGTAAGAGAATTGGGCTACATCGATCAACTTTGCCCAATTTGTTTGCGTTGTGCTCACGTAGTGCCGAAGATAAATCTCCAAAAGTGCATTGACCCGCTCAGTTTGACCGTCTGTTTGGGGGTGTAAGCTTGTAGAGAGATTCAACTCCGACCCTAACAGTTTGAACAATTCAGACTAGAAACGCCCTGTGAATCGAGGGTTGCGATCGCTCACAATCGTTCATGGGACTCCCCAATACTTTACCATATGCTTTATGAATAACTTAGCTGCCTCCTCAGCTGGGCAACTTTTGTTGCCGGTACAAATGTTGCATACTTGAAGAATCTATCTACCACGACCATAAGAGTCCAACATCCTTTGGACTTAGGCAGGTTTACTATGAAGTCCATGAAAACACTCTCTCATGGATGAGTTGGGATGGGAAGTGGCTCTAGCAGTCCTGGCGATGAACGTTGTTCAATTTTGTTTTATTGGCAAACAAAACAAGTCTTTACATAGGCTTCAACGTCATCTCACATTTGATGCCAGTAGTATTGATCTTCAACAAGGGCTAAGGTGCGGTGGATCCCCAGATGACCCGCCCCCTTCGAATCATGGCATTCACGCAACACTTCCTTCCTTAACTTTCCGTGGAGTGGCACATATAGTCATCACCATTTGGTGTATAAAAGACTGTCCTCGTACTAAAATTGTTGGGTTTTGCCCTCTTGCACATAACCAATGAGGGCTTGAGCCTTTTGATCATGTTTGAGCCCTTCTTTAATGCGGTCGATCCATGGATAGCTAGGTCGACTCACTTTGTTTGCCAGCCTCATCTTCCGGCTAAGGGTATCAGCTATGGAGTTAGCCTTCCCTGGCTCGTACTCCATCACATAGTTGAACTCTGCTAGGAAATCTTACCATCGAGCTTGCTTCAGACTCAGCTTCCTCTGGGTCTGAAAATAACTCGTGGCCACATTATTCGTCCTTACAACGAACTTAGACCCTAGGAGATAGTGTCTCCACGTCCGTAGGCAATAGACCACTGCAGTCATCTCCTTCTCTTGAACGGTATACCGTCGCTCGGTATCGTTCAACTTCCGCGACTCATGTGCTATTGGATGTCCTTCCTGTATAAGAACACCACCAATAGCAAAATCTGATGCGTCAGTTTCTAATTCAAAAGGCTTAGTGTGATCGAGCAACACCAGCACCGGCTCCTCAATCATGGCTTGCTTTAACCGATCAAACGCTTTCTGGCATTGATTCGTCCATTCCCATGGTTTTTCTTTTTTTCAGCATGTCCGTGAGTGGCACGGTGATGTTTGAGTAGTTCTGAATGAAATGTCAGTAGTAGTTAGTGAGACCAAGGAATAATCTCAACTCCATCACTTTCGTTGGTGGCTCTCATTCAACAATGACTAGGATTTTTGCTGTCTCCATTTGTACTTGTCCTCCCCCGACAATGTGCCCCCAAAATGGTTCTTCCTTTTAGGAAAAGGCATACTTCTCGCGCTTGATGTATAAGTCATTCTCACGCAGGACTTGGAAGACCTGTCTAGGGTGCTCAATGTGCTCCTTTAGCGTCCGGCTGTACATCATAATATCATCAAGGTAAACCACTACAACCGATCTAGGAATGGGTGCAATACCTTATTCATAAGAGTGCAGAATGTGGACGGAGCATTGGTTAGGCCGAATGGCATGACGAGAAACTTGTACAAACCATGACGAGAAACTCATATGAACCATAACGAGTCACACAGGTTATCCTCGGCTCGTCCCCTTTGGCATTCCGAACTTGATAATAACCCGAACGGAGATCAAGCTTGGTGAACCACTGTGCACCTCCAAGTTGATCGAAGAGATCTGCAATAAGTGGGATCAGGTACTTGTTCTTGATAGTTAACTTGTTCAATGCTTGGTAATCTATGCACATCCGGAGTGATCCGTTATGCTTTTTCTGGAATAGGATAGGTGCACTGAACGGAGCCTTAGACGGTCGAATGTACCCCACATTGAGTAGCTCCTTTAGCTGTTTCCTCAATTCTTCCAATTCAGGGGGTGTCATATGATATGGTGTCATGGCAAGCGGTTGAGCGTCAGGCACCAGCTCGATCTGATGATCCACTTCTCTACGAGGTGGAAGCTTCTTGGGCAACTTAGGAGGCATCACATCCTTGAACAAATCGAGGACTTGGCTTACTTCTGTTGGAACTTCACTCCCTTCGCTCTTGCTGTCCTCAGTTTTCAAGGTTGCTAGGATGGTCACCTCACCCTTCTTTACTCCCTTATTGAGTTGCATTGCTGAAATCATCTTCTGATCATGGTCTGACTTACGATGAACCAAAATCACGCACTGGCACCGTTTGTTCAGCACACAAAGACACTCGGTAAAGGGCAATATTATCGCATGGATCCTGTTCTAAAATTTCAACCCAATGACAAAGTCATAATTAGCAAGAGGAATTACCTCAATGGTCTCCTGGCTTCTCCATTACCCAATCAGCAGCTCCATGTCCCTAGCAACCCCAACGGCAGGGACTTCCTAAGAGTTGACAGTCTTAAGCCATTCGACTCCTTTCTTAACTCGAAGGTTAAGTTTCTTGGCAGTTTCTTCAGATATAAAGAAATCGGATGCCCCAGTATCCACGAGTGCACTCATCGTGGTTTCTCCGATTTTCACATCTGCAAATATAAGTCCTTTTGGCTCCTTCGCCTTCTTGGACTTGATTGAACTGAGGATCCGTAGCGAACCTAATCGTGTCTCCTCTTTTGGCTCATCTTCTTTGCATAGGGCAGCCAACTTGGCCCTGTTCGGGCAATCTCACGCCATATGTGGACCATCACAGAAATAACACTTGTAAGTACATACCTTCCTATGACCTCCGCTGCTGGATTCTGCATGAGTCTTTGAAGGACCAGCCTGCGATCTACCTCTATTCGGGCAATTGAATCTGTCTCGATCTCCCCCACCATTGGCCTTATCCTTTGGACGGGAGTCTGATTGGGAGGTGGAAGGTGTCCTGTACTCTACGAGAGATTCAACTACTGTAATTTCCGTTGTAAGGTCTCCCACTTGGAATTGCTTCAGCTCTTGTTTGGTCCACAATTTGAGACCACTCATGAACTGGTGGAACGCTTCTATCTCATTCATTGAAGGGATTTGGAGCAGCAACTCTGAAAATCGCTTCACATAGTCGCGTACTGCACCCTTCTGCCCAAGGTGTTTTAGCTCGTCGTGAGCTTCTTTCTCCGCATATACAGGATAGTAGTTCCGTCGAAATTCCTTGACGAACCTATCCCAAGTCGTGATAAGATCTCCACACCTATCGTCTGACCAACGACGTTACCATAACAAAGCATTATCAGCTAAATATATAGATGCAGTATTTACCCGTAATTAGCTGTCATTGATCCCATGGCTTGGAAGTATCGTTTTAGGTACCATAGAAAGTTGTCCACGTCCTTAACCACCTGAGAACCCTTGAACTCCTTTGGCTTGGGTGTGTCTGTACGTGGTGCTTGCACGGTAATCACCCTATTCACGTGTGCTGCCTCTGATTCTGCAAGCTTTCACTTGAGCTCCGCAATCTCCGCATGCATGGTCGTCATCATGGTCTCCAAGGACTCATCCCACTGATGGAGTTCTACCCTTAAGGTCCCCAGCAACTCTCCTCGAAGTTCTCCCATGTCGACTTTGAGCTCCTGCATCTCCACCACGAGCTCCTCCATTTCGGTATCTACACATTCGATGGACTGGGTCAGGTCATCAACCGAACCTTGGATATCAGTGATGAACGATTCAATTTTCGTCATACGATGCGTCAAATCCCCTACTAGATCCCTCGAATTCGAAATAGTACAATTCTTTTTTCCCTTGGCAACACCTTTATCGATCTTTCTCCCACGATCATCGTGGTCCTCACTCATGATAAGTGTCTTGTCAGAATGTGGGTCTGCCATAGTGTTTGGAATGAACCTAACTCTGATACCAACTATCACGGGTGTATGAAATTTATCGCATCCTACCCATATGGCTTTGAAAATATTTTTTAAGTTGTCTTTTCATACTCAATTTATAAGAATTTTTTTAAAAATTAATTTTAAAAATATATTTTATTTAAAAAATAAATATATTTATAAATAAAAGTAAAAGATCTCTTTTTATATAAATTTTAAATAAATTATAACTGTTAAATTTTTTTTAATATAATAATAAATATTATATTTTTTTTAATTTATTATCTATTTATATTTATTATATTATTTATTTTTAATATATTTTTTTTAAAAAAATATTTATATTTAACGTATTATTATTTTTTAAGAGGTATTTTAATTTAACGTATCGACCTAGCCGTGACAATTGGCCAGTTGATTAAGGATTTAAGACGCTGGGAACTACGTCGGTCTATTCCAGCGAAGATCCACATTTCTAACTGGGTTTATGATATGGGTAACTCAATAAAAATAAATTAATATTAAATTAAATAGTCTGCCGTGCCATGGACCTCTCCCGAGATTTTTTTATCAAACTTTCCATGTCAAGGGAAAATTTCGGTAACATAGCAGAAAACGAAAAGGCTTAACGTGACATGTGCCCCATAAAGATGACATGTTGATTGAGCAATGTCAAGCTTGAGACAACACGAAAGACTAATAATGATTCTTTTGGAGAGTTGAGCCACTCATCAACTCGGACACACAAGTCCTGGGACATTTATCCAAACCCAGAGACCAACGAGTCCTTCTCTCCTTCTTGTGCCTAATACAACATGTTGCATGTCTGCAACTCACAAGTGCAGTTTAAGCTAAAATAAGCCCCAGATTTGGATACCGGGCGATTACTTAGGGATGTTAACATACCAGCAAAAGTAGCTTTGAAATGAGACAATGCAGCTTGTTGGAAAATTCACCATGCAATTTATGCCTCTCCAAAGAGATTTCTATTTTCCAATGTCGCAAACTGATGATAGTAACACAGTCGTCACTAAAAAACGAGATGCCTCGTTTGAAACAGTGAAACAATCATTTCTTTTTCTTTAAATAATGGGCTTCAGAGAGGCGAGGGGAAAGAAATATATATACATATATATATATATATATATAATATTCTTTTTCTCTGATAAGGCATGATATAACTTTGATGTATACAGAGAATACAGTTATCCCTGGTATGAAATCATAATTCACATCACAACAGATGTGAAAGCCCACAGTAGAAATCCACAAATAATCTCCAGGCCAAGCCACACATTTGCTCTCCCATCAGCATTCTTCACTTCAACACTTGTTGCAGATGGTCTATTGCTACTGCTAGTGGAGTTCCCACCATAAATTAAACAAAGAAAGAAATCCCAGAAAGGCAACTAAGGGTAACGCCAAGTATAAACTATAAAGTAAAGCAACATCTAACACACTCACACCCACATTCAGGTGCGTAATTAGAGATATATGAAGTACCTTTAGCACTGGTAGCATGGCTGCTATCAGCAATATTTGTAACATTTGCAAATCCTGCAAATCCCTTTGCATCCAGGGAGCCTGGTGACAAGGGCAGAATATCTGAATTCATAAATCAAGCAGGATCAATTTTTGTTTTCTATGGAACAAAATTTAAATCAATGCAGAGTGCATACTTGTGATATTAATGCGTGTCTGGGTCTGGAGGACCTACCTCTGCACTCTGTCCCATTAGCTTGGGCATTACTGGAACTGGGAAGTGTAGCTGCAAGATTGGCATCGATCTTGAGGCCAAGCTCGGGATCATCACGATCTTTAATTAGGATGCATAGGCATTTCATGCTTTTCTGCAGCACTTGTTTAAGTCCAGCGCAATAGTCCAAGGTCGGAGCTTTAGCTTTCCCACCCACATATGGAAGACATGTGGCCAGACTAACTAATTGGTTTGCACATTCTGGTTTATCCTGCGCCAAGTCAGTTTGCAACACCAACTAGCATCAACACCAAAATTCTTGGAATTGGCAGGGTGCTGACATTCTTTGATCCCATTTTTGCCCAGAGAGAAAGAGGGGCTCTGGATAGGTTCAAGGTGAGGCCCTGCTAGCTAGGCTTATATGCTTTGCTTGTGACTTCCTTTGGATTTAGAGTGGAGATATAATGACAGAGAAAAGTCAGTTTAGTGGCAGGAGTTAATAATGTTAGTACCACGAGAGGCTTCACAGCCTGATTTGATATTTCATTATGTGAACCAGCTCTTTATTAAATGAATTCCATCAGGAAAAATTACAAAAGGTTGGCAGAAACATGACAAGATTGATAATTGGTAGCCCATGGGGAGCCAATATTAGGCTACACTCAGAGATAAAATGAATCTAATTGTCAAAACCAGATTCCTGTGTTGGAATGCCTGTAAGGAACTCGAGAGCATGAGAGGAACCCGAAACGTCAATTCTGAATTTCTGGTACGAAACTTCAGTTTTCAGTCTTTCTCTATGAAGGATGATGTGTGAGACTCAAGCGCGCGATAATCATGACCCAACATAAGGAACAAATCAGAACTACTAAAAGTAAGAGAATCTCACAAATCAAGGAAGACTAGAAGCGATGGATAGTGACTTTATCAGTAACCCTGGACCCAAGTACTTATCCTACAGTTGGCTGGAATTCATCAAGTAATGAAAGTTTAAAACATACTTCTTTTACACCCATAGTTCATCATTGGGAGATGAATGTCTTCCTAGCCGAGCTTGCAACTCACCATTGCGTTGCGGCAGAATTTGGGATCCCTCCAACTTAACGAGTGTTGGTGTGCCCTGCTCTTTGGTGTCTATGAATCCATAGAACTACTTTGTGAGAGAAATAGATGGGACTCGGCATTTTTCCACATGACGATGCCCTGTTTATTAACCTTGTTTTCACATGTTTGGTGGGCACGAGGCATCAATTAAGGACGCAGAATTGTTGTGTGCAATCCCCTTTGTTGCCATGATGTGTCACGGCTGTCACTTCTATTAATTGATGATTTCCAATTTAACCTGGTCCTTTACTCAAGAGTACAACGATAGCATTTAAGTGCAGTTGGGCAATTCAATTAAATCAAGTGGTTGGTGATTTAAGTGGTCTACGTTGCTTTTGTTGTGCACCAAATTTGTGTTTGTGGCATTGGAATTTGGAACTTGTGAATTTGCTATTACCCTGCAGTACTACCCTGCAGTACCTTTGAGCAAATTAATGCATATAGCTATGTTTGTTTTATTGTTGGGGGGGGGGGGGGGTCTGGGTCGAAGCCGCGTTTCTTGCTAAAAAGGACTGAGACCGTCTCGCCAACTGGTGGTCCTAACCATGGATCCTATAACTTGTAGATTATGGCTTTGGTCAGCAGCCGAAGGACACATGGAGAAATTAATGAAACCAGTTGCCTGTTTGCATCAATAGTTGCCTTACTAATAATCTCGCAACTCGCATGCAGGATTAACACAGATGACCGAATCAGAGACTGCTGCTAAAATTGATCACCCCGCAATTCATTAATTCAACCACTCGACTTATAGTCCCGTTGCCCATTCATGCATTCTTCCCATTGAAAATGAGATAATCCCCATATAAACCCGGACAATCTCCATCTCTTTTCAGAAATAAATGCATTGCAAATGATTATCTCCCTGGCCTTTTACGTTCAGAAACCGGCTACATGCAGTGGGGTAAGAGTAAAACACGCCCATGCAGATGTATCCGTATAAGAACTCCGGATCATCATCAATTGCATGCCACGCCAATGGTGCCAGCAGCCTTTGGTGTGATGGGTTCAAGTTAATCCGGTAAATCTGTTTTTTAATACGAGATGCAGGGTCTTTTAAAATTAAAAAACCAAAAAAAAAAAAAAAAAAAAAGGAAAAAGAAAAAATTTGTACCAGACTAATATAAATGCAAGCGCATTTGTGCGCAATTAAGGCACCTCCCAGCCCAACTGAAACCGGCTGGGCGCTGCTCTGGCGTGTGCATACATTGACGTGATGGTTGGGAGACACAGACAGAAGTTGTAGTAAGTAACTAACAAATGGATAGATCGCTAATTCTGCTGCCAACAGCTGCAAGACTTTGACCGTGCCAACGACGTGAATGCTCTCTCATTCGTCAATAGAAAAACACACCAATAATTCGATAGAACAATTATATTGTTAAGTTAAAATTTTTAGTTGAATATAATTAAAAATAAGTTTTTAGAATTTATTTGTTTAATAAAATATAATTCACTTTTATAAAATTATAGAATACTATTTTTATTTTTTATTATCGAAATAATTTGACAGAATTTTCGTTGAAAACTAATTGGCTAATAATAATTGCACTTCGGCACTAGTTACCAAGCATTGGGATTCACTGGGCAGTAATGGCAAAGGAAATGAATTAAAAAAAAAAAAAAAAAAAAGGCTTGTTTTTCTGAATGGCTTAGTTATTGATAGCCCATCTCAGGTGAAGGCAGACGCTAGAAATTGAAGCGGGGACGAACTCATTGTGGTGCGTAATGGGCCAGAGATGATTGGGCCTTTGTGTAAAGCCTTTCCGCATACCAGCAGCAGCAGCAGCTACACTCCCACTTTTAACTGTTTGGCTCCACGCATTGGCCGGCGCTGGCAATCTTCACTGCCCCGCCTCCGGCTCTCTCGCTCTCATCGGTACTATTCCCACTTCCACTCCTAAAGTTTTATTCTGAAGATTTCTCTCAACAAAGCATCTCCTTTCGTTTTAGTCATCTCTCTCACCCCGTACCGTACCGTACCGTACCGTGCCGTTCATTCCCCCGTGAGTTGACTGGAAAGAGAGAAAGAAAGAAAGCGAGAAAGAAAGAAAAAAAAACAGAGAGAGACAACGTCGTAGAATCCAAAAAGTTAAAATTTGTGGGAGGTGGGAAACTTACCCACCTGTCTTTGTTTTGTGACTGGCACAAAAGTCCGATCGAAAAGAGAAAGAACAAAACAAATTCTTGGTTTTGTTAGGTTTGGTTTGATTTGGAGTGAAAAATTGGAACCCTTCTTCGCCGCCCCTCTCTTTGTATTCAGTTTAGATTTTGGACTTCAAGATCCCTCTCTGGGTATGTCGTTATGATTTGTGCAAATTTTGCAGATGCCCATTCTGCTCGTTTCTCACTGAAATCACAAGTCTTGAGTCCGAGATACATTAGATTATCTACATACTTCGATTGGCGCCTTTATTATGTGGATTACCTATAATGATTGATTGATAGGATTCTGCAATGCATGATTTCATCTTCTTCTTTGTCCTTTAGTTTTGGGTTTCCTTTTCTTTTCTTCTTTTTTTTTTTTTATTTGATGGTTGCATTGCTTTTCGCCCGTTTTGGTCATTTTCGTGCCTCCTTGAAAGTTGCCTGATATTGTTTTTCTTGCATCCAACACGTAGGGTAGTTTTACGGATCAAACTGTTGCTAACTCTGTATGTTTGTGGCAACATTGTTCGGTGGACATTATAGGAAATTAGGATGAGTGTAAATGTTGACCAGACATCAGTGGTGGATCCTCACAATATTAGGATGTCTACAGCTGCTTCATCTGGCGCGTCAACTACCGCCCCAAAGGTCTCCATGTTTGCAGCAAAGTCTGGATTTGTTATACCCAAGAACAAACTTTCAGGTTCTTTGGTTCCTATTTTTAGAGAGGGTAAAAAGCCAGAAGGTAATGGTGCAACGAGTGAAGAAACAAAGCAGGTGCAGAGGAAAACTAAATGGGGCCCTGATCTGACACAGGATGCTGCTGTTAGGAAGGGAAGAGCTTTGGGTTATCAGGTAAATTGGGGATAGTTTGCAAGCGATCGTTCTATTCAATGCAATCGATATACTTAAGACCCTCTTGCAACTTCTATCAAAAACTCCCTCATCTTCTTCTTCAAACTCTTGTTTTTCATCGCCATTCTCTTGGGTTTTTATTCTTGTTTTTATTGTTTGTAAGACCTAAGTATTTCAACTTTAAGTGGGTAGAGGCATTTACGGCCCCAATTTGTGGGAGGAATGGGGTGCTTGGCTGGAATCAATCAAAAATTTCCCTTTTCCCATTGGGTGCTAAAATGTCAGTGTCTTCCGTGTGAATGGCTCACATGGAAGCTTCCCCTTCCAGGTGCCACTAAGTGATATACAAATTTTGGGCAGACTCGGGTTAATCAAATAACTCAGCAGCTGAAATATGGAATTCTAGAAACTGGGGCCAATCAAGACTCACTAGAGGTTGATGAGCACGGTGATGATCTCAAGTCTGTTAATCCACAAATTGACTCTATGGTACAGTCACATTATTTTGCATTTTTGTTCATGCCCGATTGACTTTAAGGACACCTTTCCATTTCTTTTGTTAGCATTTTGTATGTTTGTAGGCACTTACATAACATTTATTAATGTAGGATGCAGAGCTTTTGGAACTTGAAAGGCGGGAAGTTATAGGTGTGTTTGACAGTACCTGTGGATCATATCTTTCTTTTTCCATATTAATCATGTCATATGTCATATTTCTCATATATAACCAGGTGAAATTCTTAAACTGAATCCAAGCTACAAGTCCCCACCTGATTATAAACCTTTGGTGAAGGAGGCTAGGGTTCCTATCCCTGTAAGTTATTTTTGAATACTTGGTTTCTATCTCTTTGATTTTATATTCTTTAATTTTGCTGCGATAGGAATAGGGTGCCTTCCAGTTGCACAACAAAAAGTTACCCTGGCATTTTAATAAAGTAATGTTAAAGTATCTTGGCTTGGGAACCTTATAAAGCCATCTTTAGATATCAGAAGCCTGAACTATCATTTCATTATTTAGTATGGTGGCTTAGTCTTAAGAACTCTGGTTATGTTCACTTGCCAGTGGCACAGTTTTTATGCGTGAATTTTGTTTCAGGAATAGCATAAGTTAGTATTTTTGACACAAAAGTACACATCTAGGCTTAAATGCTAGTAGTATACATGGCTCTGTCCTTTTACTCTGATGCAAAAATACAAGGGTTGGCATTAAGCTGAAATATTGGATTAGAGCAAATCTATAGCCTCTCAAACTTGCTAGGTAGGTGTTAGAAAATTCTGAGTTTGTCAGTAGTCTTGCATAACTACATTGGGCTTCTATTGTCATTATTACAGTGACCTTCACACATTTTGTTATGGACAATCAAGCTACTTATTTTTCACCTCAATTTGCACATTTTTGGAAATGTGATGCCAAGTAGTTAATGCAGTTACTTGCTAAGTTGCCTTCAGGTCAAAGAATATCCTGGATACAATTTTGTTGGTCTAATATTTGGTCCTCAAAGTGAAGGTCAGAGGCGGTTAGAAAAGGTGAGCAGTTTGATTTTGTGAAAGCAGGGGATGGGGGAGAAGGGTGGGTTATCTTTGTACAAATTTGTCTCCTTTATATATGTATTTTGTAAATCAGGAAACTGGAGCCCAAATACAAGTATATGGTACCAAAGCACATACAGGAGAGAAGGTACTTATCAACTTAGCATCAAGCTACCTTCTAAAGAATAATTGTGCATCTATTTGTTTCCTTTCGTTTTTTTCCTTCAGTTCCTCGTCTTCTTCTTTTGTTGCTTTGTCTGTCATTTGGAATAATTTTGGCTTTGGTCTAAGTTTAGAAACATTGCTACAAGGTTTATTGTCTTCAAGATGTAATACAATAAATGAATTTTTACCCTCTATCATGTTTTTTTCAGGTTGAAATTTCTCCATCTGATGGAAGTGAGACCCAGGTTGCCTATGAAGAGTTGAGCATCCATGTATCAGCTGACACATTTGAGAAAGTCGATGCAGCAGTTGCCCTACTTGAGTTACTAGTCACTTCAGTATCAGTGAGTTTTAACCATCTTGAAGATTAATTAAAAATATTTAATTTGTTAGTAGGGTGCATTGTAGCAATCTGTTGGGTTTTACTTTGTATTTTCATCCTGTGTGCTGATAATAAGATGTGTTGGTGCTATTCTAAGTACAACCACCATTTTATTTGGTTGGATGACCTTGATTGATTTTTTAAATAGGGAAATTTACTGGCTGGAGATAATGCAACTATTAGCAGCCAAAGTCAGGAAACATCCACTCCTTTCATGTTCCCTGCTGCTGTAAACCAGGGAGAGGCACCACCAGTCGTTGGACCTTCTCCAGGTCCTCAACAAGGCCAGTTTCAATATCAAGGTCTCTGGGCCCCTAAAGCCACACCTCACGCTGAGTTGCATCCCCATTCTGTCTTCATTCCCCCTCAGAATGCTTCAGGGCCAATTCTTAGCAATCCTGTTCTTGTAAATGCTCACACATCACCCTTCAATCCTTCAACCTTGCCTTCACTGTTTGGGCCTCGACCTGTTCCAGCCTCTGGATCTGATTCGATTCTGCAAAGTCCATCTTTGGTTCCTCCTAGGCCACTGATGTCAGTGCAACTATTGCCTAATCCATACCCATCAAGAAATTTTCCAATATCAGGTCCACAGTCTTCAGCTGCTCAAATTAACATTTCAGCTCCACTTCCCTTGAATGTTAGCCAACCACAGCCAACTGGGTCATTACCTGCTGCAAGGCCATTAATATCTGCATTCCCTCATCCTCTGCCAGCTACTGCACCAGGACTGCTACCTGAGAGGCCATTGGCTCCCTTTGGGAGTTCTTTGTGGTCTGGAACTGGTGTTCCATCATCTTTGGTCCAGGGTAATATTGGGCAAACCCCTGCTAGAGTGGTTCCTTTCCCAGGCACCCAGCCTATGGTTCCACAACAGGGTTTTCTATCCTCTGCGCCTTCGAATATGCCATCTGGGCAATCTGCCCTCCAGTTATCCAATGTACCCTTGAACCGTCCTGCTGCTTCAAGTTTTAATGCTCTGACACCCATTCAAGTGGGGCCCTCAATGGATCAAGTATTTATCCAGCCTTCTCCATCAGCCATGGCTGTTGCACCTACCGTAGCAAATCCAAGCCCTATAGCTGGATCCACACCAACTTCTTCACCTATGACATCCTCATCACAGCAAGCTCTGCACTCAGGAATAGGATCCTTTACTGGAAATAGGTCAAATTTTACTCTCATAAGACCACATAATTCAGGTCCTGGTGAATTTACTTTTCAACCCCATCACCCTCAGAATTCTGCTTCTCATACTCTTCCAAGGCCAAGCAGTCACCCTGCAACTCAGAGTTCTTCACTTTCTAGACAGATGATGCAACCACTAGCACCTCAAGTACCGTCTTTTCATTTGCGTGCAAGCAATCCAAACCCTCAGCCTGGCACGCACTTGTTTCCAAGGCTACAGGTTGGCAACCAGATGGGTCAAACTCAGGCTCACACATCACCTGTCCCTTTTGCTGGCACTTCAGTTCCTCCCAGACCTCCAGCATTTTCAAATTTGGGTCCAGTTGGACTCTCAAATGAAGTGCTGCAGATGGGAGCCAGGAACTTCAGTCTGGCGCCTCAACTCTCCAGTCTGGCTAGTCCTTTCCCTCCGAGGCCAGGGAATCCATTGCAACTTCAGCAGAATTTTCCAGCACCTACACTGCTTGTAAATTTAATGGCTCCAAACCAGCAACCTAACAGGCCAGCTTCTAGTCTAGGGGGACAGCAAATTTATGATCCTTTCTCACCAACTTCTATTTCTATTGCACCTCAACAGCAGGATGGAGGTCTAGCAAAGGGAGGAAAACAGGAGAATGATCCTGAGTACGAGGATTTGATGGCTTCAGTTGGAGTTAAGTAGGTCTTCATATTTAAAGTAATGGGACTCCAAATATTTGGAGTAACAGGTTCTGAGGCTGTTCCTTTTTGGCTGCTTCTGTTGGTAATGAAATTTCCTGGAAAAGGATAATGCTTGTGACAGAATCATGATTTAACTTTTTGGTTTTTTGTTCAACAAAACATAGGGCTTTGCCCAATTCCTTTAGATTACACTCTGATTTACATGGAAATGGAATGGATGCTACTTCCAATTTGTTTATGGATGGCCGGGAAAGGGTGATTGTAGCATGCGGTGGAATGGATGTTGCACATGGCAGGATAAAACCTGACCGGTGAACCGGAATGGAGGCAGATTCTAATTTCAATTGGAGCGAATGCCTCGCAAGTCACAAGCCTAGCCTAGAATATAGGAAAAAGGCATGGTCAATTTTGTTGTACGCAGAAATTTAAGATAATTTCAGAAAATTGGAGAGAGACTGTCTCCTCGAGCTCCAGATGGTTTGACTCTCGGCGTCCGTAAATGGAGATGGCTAACCAATCTATTATTATCACTTTCTCTTTCTTTCCTTCCTTCTTTCTGCTAGTCCAGTCGTTCGAAACTCGGAAGTTCCAGTTTCTACCTCAAGAATAGGGTCTTTCCTTCTCAAATTGTTTGGGCCTCGATCTGTCTCCAGCCTCTGGATCCCATTTAACTCTGCAAAGTCCATCATAAGACCTTCTCTCCACCCAAGCCCAATTTGCACTCCTATGAATAATATATATATATTTATAAAAGGTCACCAACCTCAAGGAAGCATACAGTGTTGCGCATAGAACTCAGAGCAGGGAGTGATTCAAACTCAAATAGCATGTTTTGTACCGGGAAGCAAAATTAATATGTTAGGTTAGGTTTCATTAAAAAAGACTGTAAGCTCAGATTCATGGTTAGCTTTACGTATTGCAGGTGAGACTTTTATTACGCGAAAATGTTTAAAGAGGATAGAATTCTCATAAACATTTGAAATGGAAGGATCGGATGGTGTGAGTGAGCACCACCCTCTACAGCTTTTCAGCCTTGGATGTAATAATCCTTTTCCGTAAGAGGTCCAGCAGGAAAAGCCGTGATCTCCACAACCAAAATTGGGCGTCGGGAGTTCATCAAACAGAGCCCTGACATTACCATTACACAAAATAATATTAGTATTAAACACGGCGCTTATCCAATATCTCGGTGATTAGTAGCATTCTTTATAATCTTGAAAAATGTTTCCAGTATCCAACCTCTAGCAATGATTGATAAAAAGAATTGTTAAACTACAGCTCGTTAACACCCAAAATCATTCTTGAAATATTCCCAAGAAAAAGAAGTGAACAACAAGATCGAAGTCCAAAAGGAAACACGAAACCCATCATCATAATCCAAATACATGAAACGATAGGGTTGGCCTTTGATCTTAGCCAAACCAGCCTTCAAGAATGCACAGAATATGCAAAGCCTGCCGGCCCACAGAGCTGGTGCCTCAAAGCAAAGAATGCATGGATGGCAGTAACCTCGGTTTTTTCATTTGTTTTTCCAAAGAAAGAACAGCATTCGATGCTTTTCTTGGATGACCAATGTCAAGAGTGGGGAAAGAGAGCGATTTGGGTACCGAAGATTTTGGGTTTATAATGTTGTACATGCTAGTCCGGGTTTCGTGATGAGGCTGTGAGAGGGTGATATGTTAATGGCATGCAGAGAAGATAGGAGCGTCTCGTGGCTTTCACCGAAGAGAGCGGAAACAATTGTGGACAGACACCACAGTAAAAGATAGAGAGAGAGAGAGAGAGAGAGAGAGAGAGAGAGATGCCGATTGCCGTCCGTTCGGGATGTTACGGTGGGGCACTGGCCCAGCTGCGTTTTGGTTGGTCGGCCTTCGCTTTTTTCCACTTTTTTTTTTGTTTGGATAGTTGTCTAGATTTGTATTGGAATTGAAAGCTCACATTTTATCCGGTAACCACTGTCGTGTGTTAATTTTTTCATTTTTCCATCAAGTTTTATACGAAATAATTAACAGTCAAATTTGGCCACACGACCTTTGGGTTGCGTCAATGTTTTGAGTTCTAATGAATCCACTGTAAAATGCTTTCAATCAATTGGGAGCAAACCCACCATTTGTAAGATACTCTTATCATCAAATGACATTTGCTATTACTCCAAGCGTTGGTCTACGCTGAAATGCGGTGCATGTGGTGCTCGCACGCCACGTCTCCTTTTACCCGTAACTAACGGGCTAAATATCCATGTATTCATCTGTGACAAGAAAAAAACAAATAAATAAATTGTAATTTGGGACTCGTGCACCTCGATTAAATAGGACTACTATCATGTAGAGCTGTACATCTACAGGGGGCACTAATAAACATCTGCAAGGAGGCTCTTTGAAGAAAAGGGGCAAAATGCCGATTCTTCTTCAATCACCTAAGACTTTCTTTTCATTTTCTCCATGTTATATACAAGATTACATAAAAGGCACAAACTTTAAGCTCATACTTGAAATGTGAGACTCCTGCCAAGTTATAAACCACTAATAAGCTAAACCTAAGGTCAGACACAAACTAACCCAAAGTGAGGGTTCAACCCTCACCACCGTCTCTGGCTCCCATTTGGGAGTGACCCCCCTGCATTTTTGGGATTGGGGTCCCTCCGGCTGAATGGGTGCTGGTATACCCCTCTGTGGTGTTCAAAGGACTCATTTGCCCCCTCCTCTCTTCTAATTACAAACAACGCTAACCCACTGATATATTACACTGCTAAAAAAAACAAAAAAGGGGAGACACAAACTGAGGAAGGCGTCAGTCATATCTTTACAATGCGAACATCATTCTGGCCAAATGCAGCTCCACAAGCTGGGCATTTCCGATGGCGGATCTCTAAATTCCTTTGGATACAAGGATTGCAGAACAGGTGGTAGCACTTCACAATTACAACCTGGCAACATATAAAGCAGAGTACAACATAAATCACCTTATCCAAATTCATCATGCAAGCAATTAACGAGCACAAACTAGCCACCAAGTGCATTTACCTCCTTTGGCCGGTCAGAGCACACACTGCATTTAAGCATACTTTTGTACTCGTTTATTTCATCTTGGAGTCGCTGCATCGCAGCCTCACCCCTTTGGGCCATCATCTCTGCAAACTTGTTATTCAATTCCATGAGCTCCTCCTCCAATTTGTTTCTTGTGCTTCTAATGAGAATAAATACTCTGGTGAGTAACGTGTTTGCCACAAAAAGTACCATTTTCTATTTTTTACTTTCAGGGGGTAGCATCAGAAAATGGCAGGGACCCAGAAAAGAATACAGACACAATCAGAACTCCCTAAAAGCTGGAGAGACTACTAGTCCATTTGAAACCATCACAAGAAAGCCCACCTTTCGCTATCTAGTTCAGTTTGTGCTTCATCAATCTCTTTTTGGATCTGTTCGTACTCTTTATCAGAAGAAGTACTAGCGGATTTAAGCCATTTCATCTCCTTCTCAGCATCCATCAATTCCCACCGTGCAGTTTCAAGGTTGATTGAAAGATGCCTGTCTTCTTCAATAGATCTAACAGCCTCAGCCAGAGAAACTTTCATCTGCAAATTCAACTCAAGTAACATAAAAGGCACTAATGGTAAAGTTACCTGCAGGAAGCTTTTAGAAAAGAAAAATTTTTCACCTGCTCCTCACTTTGGGCAATCCTCATTTTTACAGCATCTACCAATGTGCTAACTTGTTGAAGTTGCTTTCCTAATGCCTGTTTGTCAGAGAGTAGAACACTCTCAGCCTGCTTCGTCTTGACACTCTCAGAAACAAGCTGCATTGACAAGATGACTAATTAGACACCAGGAAAAACCCTCAAGCCAACAACCCAACAATCAAGAAAGGCAATTGCAATACAGACCTTGATATTGTACTCATCCCTCTCAGCAAGCTGCTGCAAAAGATGCTGATTTTGAGTCTGCATATCTTCGTATGCTTGACCAATCGTCTGGATAAGTAATGCATTTGATGTCATGTAGATTGGTGTTTGAAGGGCAAAGGAATGAGTACCAAGGAACCAAAAGATCAGTAATTTAACTGAAAAATATGTGGAGATAAACAACACACCTCAATTTCAGAAATATATGCCTCGGCCTCCACCTCTCTATTTCTGATTGCTTCTTTAAGCTCCAAAACACCCCTGCACGTACAGAAGCAGCAAGGCCATTAGTTCTCAAATTCCAACAAGAAGGCAGGCAAGACAGATTTTCCCAACAAACCCAATTAATAGAACATACCGCTCAGAAGCCTCCAATTCAGCCCTTAGTTCAGCTATTTCAGTTTCAGCAGCAGAGAGCCTTTCCTGGCATGCATCCTCTGCCTCATTGGCAGCTCTGACTCTCAACTCTAAACTATGTTCATCCAATGCTCTATGCAGGACCTCAGCTTGAGCATGAGCCCTGCGTTCAGATTCTTTTATTTGTAGCAAATCTCTGAACAAAGAAATTAGAAATGATGAGAGATTGCACAAAAAAAAAAAAGGGCAAGCAAAAATCACTGTACTATGATATACCCACAATGATATCCATCAAACTATCATCATTTTCTACAATTAAACAGCTGACCACAGCCTAATTTTTCAGCCCATAACTAGATGACTCTCTCTCTCAATTCCTTACACCACTGCTACACCAAAGTGTAAAACCAGAAGACAGTATTTAATTACCATATCCCAAGTAAAATTTTTCTTGATAAACATATCCCAAACAAGCCTGGAACAGAACATGCTAGCTAGTAAAATTAATGGTCCTGACTTTTGCAATGCTTTTAAGCAAATAGCAGCTGAGAGAGTATTCTGGTAATGTTCCAGTATAAACTACACGTTAAAATAGCTTTTACAAGCACAGGTGCTGAATTTCATCATGTTGCATTGCATAAGACTCTCAAAAGGGCCACTAACAGTTTACATGGTTCAATACCCTCTAATAATGTACCTGTTATCATATATTTGTTGTCCATACATGTCCAGCATTGATTCCAGTTCCAGCTTCTCCTTCTGCAATCTATCAATCTGTAGCATGTTCACCTTCTTCAGTTAACAACACTTAGCTTAATAGACACATTTCCATGTATGAAAAAGGAAAATTGAATTGCTGGGACAACAAAATATTTGATCTCAGAAAACTTTGTGCCACCAGTCTTAACATACATTAAGTTTTTTATTCCCTTAATAATTCCACAATACAAACTCAATCCTGCTTCTACCAGTAAGTCATAATCAAGGGCTATGTAACCTGACAGGAAAAGAAAAGAAAAGGCAGAACTAAATACTGTTGGAAGCTTGGCAAGTCCTTTGATGGACAGATTAATATGACTCTGATCAAACTGAATCTTGGTAACTTACAACAGTAAAAACTGAGATAGAACTTCCTGTATTACACTCAATAAAGGAGGTATATAGAAGCGAAGTACATGAATGACTATGAAAAAAAATCAAGAGTTCCAAGTTCAAATGTCCAAGGAAGAAACCAAAATCTGATACATAATTAACACAACAGTTCAAATCAATTATGGGATAAACCCAAAAAAAAAAAAAAAAGAACTAACCAGAACCCCCAGAGATTTGATCTCTGAAACATGTTCGGTGCACAAGCCTGTTAAGTGTTTTTGCTCATTTGTCTGCATGAACAAAAAGACACAGTTTGCAATATCAGATCACAGGGCCTTAATAAATAAAGACATAGTACCTACCCATGGGTAATAAGCAGGCGCCTGAATTCCAAAACTTTTAAGAGTTCTATTTAAATATGCATAAATATTTATGTGCTATAATTACATATATATAATGAATTCTACCAAACCTCAGTCTAACAACAGATGGAACCTGCTACACTTCCTCTTCCCTATGTTATCTGTTTAACTCACAATATAAATTACATGAAAGCCCTAATTGTTTTGTCCAATAACTATTAACATGACCAAATAGGAATTAGCAAGGAGGCAGAAGCAAGAAAACCTTTTCGCTTAGCAAGGTCTTCAGTGACTGAGATTCATCACGCAAGGAAACTGCTTCATGTGCAGTCTGTTTCCACCGGTTCAACTGTGCTTCCATCATGCCCAATTCCTTGGACAAAGCTGAGGCCATGACACGGAATTCCTCTTTGATATCCTTTCTCCCTGTATCAATAAAGTTTTTGTCAACCAGAAGTTCCATCAAATTACACTATGAACTAATTTGAGAGTAAAACCACCTGAATCCTGGATGGCTTCTTCCAATTTAAGTTCAAGATCATTTTTTTCCACAGTACACTTTTGCAGCTGAAGCTCAAGTTCTTCAATTCTAGATCCAGCAGTATCATTGGTATTTCTTGCAGCATCTGCTGACTCCAGTCTTGCGTTGACTTCCTTCTCCCTTCTTGCAAGAAATGGTCTCTCATCCTGAAATAATACTATCATATAGAGACATCAAATGATACAAGCACCCAAAGCAAGTACAAAATACCAAACCACCCAAGCAACCTGCAAAGAAACTGTCAGTGTCCTGTATCTTTCAGCTTCAGCATTCCAATGTTGAAGCTGATCATTTACAGAATGGTAAAGGCGAGATGAGTTTATGTGTTTATCATCCTTCAGCTCGTTCTGTGCAAAAGCAGTAAGACAAGATCACATATAAAGTATATAATGTCAAACAATTGAGATAACTCTTTGACATAAGATGGGAACCATTTATCATGTGTCAGTTGTGCACGTTAACAAACCTGAAGATACTCCAATTCTTTTGACAAAAGCAGATTTTCATCCCGTGCATCTTGAAGTTCAGAAAGACGACTTGCTGCCACCATCTGCAACATTTGTTAAATTACATTTCCCACTAGTACACTGGTTAGAGAGAGAGAGATGTACCTTTGCTTCCTCAACAGAATCCCTCAATTCTCGCAAGCCTTTGGACCTATCTGCATGCCTTTCAGGTGAGAGGCTTCCATTTACAGCACTTGGAGCTGGAGAGTATATCCGAGCTGCAGCATCTTTTTGCATTTTCAGGTCGACCAGTTTCCTTCTGGTCTCTTCAAGTTCACCCATAGTTTCTTCCAGATCACCTTTAAGCACAAATAATAAACACACATTCAAGGAGCGCCAAGACAGAAGACACATTGAAATGCATTACTTCAAAATCTTCTTACAACACAAATCCTAGAGATACTTTGCCCACCCATTGTATGCATTTCATAGCAATTAAGTTTCATAAAAATGCAAATAATTTCCAAGAACTATGTCACAAACCTGCAAGGCTGTTGATCTCAGATTCATCAACTGAATGGCTGTTTATGTAAGTCTGGATCTGATCAGAAAATTCCTTATGCTTCAAATGGAGAACATCAATCACCTCACTCAGATTCTTAGCCTCCTCTTTCATCATATTGTCAATTCTAGACAATTGAATGATGACATCTGATGATCACAGGAAGATACATACACATGAAAATCATTAGTAAATGAGAAAATGTTTCAATTAACTTAATGGCCAAAATCAAATTTCCTTCCTAACCTTCAGCAGATGGATTTCCAAGCAGAGCCCGAGCTATGTTCTCAGTTTTGGTCCTCTGAGCCTCAATAGTATCTTCCAAAGATTTCATCAGCCCCAATGTAAAAGAGCGGCGTGAAGAAAGGGCTTCTTCAACATATCCGACAATATCATCATTTCCACTTTGAGGAAAGGAGTCAGCGTTCAACAGTCTACAAAGAAACATCTCCTCCGGAGGACACAATGGGATAGAACCTACAGAATGTTCTTCAAGTCAATCTACTTAAATATAACTCACAAAAACACTCAGAAAGTGCTTTCAACTTCAGTGATTTCATATTAAAGAAAGAAAAGCAAAATGTAGGCTTATATACAAGCAAATAAGAAGATGCTAATTCCACCACCTCCAGTATAATCTGTGTGATCCAACCTCTGTAAATCATCTTTGCTTCTCCCAGCCAATACTCCAAGTAAAACCAGGTCATCATCCAGCTATATTTAACAATCCAGAGGCACGCAAAAATATAAGGAGCAAGGAAGCATAGAAAGGCACAAAGCACCAAAAAAAAAAGAGAGGAAAACGAAAAGAAGAAGAAGAGGAAGAGAAAGAGGAAATGACGACCTACCTGATTCCAGAGCTGGTTGACAGTGATGAAGAAGTCATCATAAGTAGTCTGTTTGGCTTTGAGTTCATTAATTTTGGATCCAAGGTCATGCATTTCCCGCTTCTGCATCTCTAGCTGCTGAACAAGCCTCTGGTTTTCGTACTGGAGAACCGCAGAGTCAACCTGTATGGAACAAATTGAAATACGTATACATCTGTGATGTCCCTCCTTTCCTTTTCTCCGCAAACAGAAGTTTATGCACACGCACATTCCATTCACACAAGCAGAGAAAGAGTAGGAGAGGGGGTTTACGGTTTGGTCGTTGGGAGGAGGAATGGAGGATTGCCGCGCCATGGCAGCGACGGTGGCGTCGGTGGTGGAAAGAGATAAGTTCGAGTGAGGCCTCTTCTTCTGCGGCTCCTCCTCCTCAGAATCTGCGTTTTCCATTTAATTTAATTCAACACAAGCATCCAATATAACTACTAACTGCAAGTTCCTTTACCCTAATAATTTCTATATTTGAGAAAAAAGAAAAAACAAAGAAAGGACACTGCAATCGCAATTCTCTCTCCAATTACGAGACCTCGGCTGCTTATTCTAGTTTCCTTCCGAGTGAGCGAGCCCTAGAGACACAGAGAGACAGCGAAATCGAAAGAGTGCGGAGCGCGAGGGCGAGTTAGAGAGAGAAAAGTGGGGTCAAGGCACGCAGAACCAAATACAATACGATAACGTTTTGTAATGACATTTTCATTTCTGTCTGTTAATTTGTCTATTAGAACGGACTTTCTTGTGTATATTATCATAGAGGAACCTCCAAGTCCATGGGTCATGGGCCCACCCACAACCCCTTTTGTTTGAGTTGACGAAAACTTGGGCTGGACCTGGCTGGGCTAGTCCTATAAAACCATCAAGCATACGACCGTTCATCCGGGGATCATTGGAGGAGCGACTACATTTTCTTGAGAATAGGAATATTAAGACCTTGAATAATATATATATATATATGTATATGTATATTAATTTTATAATAAAAAAACATGGAATAGGGAATATGAATTTTAATTACTTTTGTTTTTTATCAACGAATTAAATATAATTAATATAATAACAAATCTATCTACATTTAAAATAATTTTTGTAGAGTTAAATTTCGTAAAAAAAATATATATACGTTTTTACTTTTTCACATTTTTATTGAGATTTGTAAGCAGTGGGCCCCATTAAATTGTTTGCTGACCGCTCCTGTTAGAACAAGGTGGCACGAGAAGGATGTCTAGAATAATATCATAATAACTAATTGTATATTAGTAATTGTTTAATTATAATTAATATTAGGTACTAGAAATAGACAATTAAGGATTACTTGTCCAGGAAAACGTCATCAGGTATACTGAATTCTAAAGAAGGCATTATTGCGCAGACCATGTAATTTCATTTTTTTAAAAAAGCTTCAATGGATAAAATAGAAAAGTTAGGTAGGAATACTTAGGGAGCAACATAAGGGTAATTAAAAACTGTACACTAATCAAATTTTAATTAATCTCCCAAATAAATAAATAAATATGGGTGTAATGAAATTATTTTATTATTCTTGTGTATTTATCATATGGTTCAACAAATCATACGGTAATAGTACTCTGGATAAAACTTGTTTCCGTCGGATGGATTGGGTTCCTAACTGAGCAAAGCAATAGTGGGCTCTCTTCGAAATCTGCAAGCCGAACCTATCTTGAGGGCCCCATTTACGACCCATCAATCCCAATCATTCTGATAATTATTGCTTAGTTGCCCATGTCATGCACTCGTCTAATAATTTACGATTAGGTTAGCGTTGATGACATGACAGGAAAAAAAAAAAAAAAAACTAAAATGGATGTACGTGTTACCAAATTATATAAATATAATATTAAATATCTAAAATTTTTAAGTTAATTCAAATTTAGAGGAGTCCAGTGAATATATATATATATATATATATATATATATATATTTTAAGGTCATATGGTATGGTTTGGGAAACTTCCCGATCTCTTTCTTAGAAGTAGCCGCAGGCTCTCTCTGTCTCACTCATGCCGCTTTTTTCCCTGCCACTTTTCCATCTCTCATACCGAACATATTGTTAAAACTCAAATAGAGGCAAAGAAAGAGAGAGAGAGAGAGAGAAATGGCGTTAGGACAAAGTTTCAGTTGTTTCCACGTTAGCATCCCACGAGGAAGGAACAAAAAGTGTACTAATTAAACTCAGCAATTGCCCATTATGAAATCATGAAAGGACTGGTAATTTGCACATTGACCATTTATTCTCATCCTCTTCCTATGTGACAGCATAGCAAAATGTGGCTTGTCGATTAGAGGATCCAGTTGAAGATATCGGGGGAGAGAACACATTTCAAGCCAAACTAAGCTGTGGCGACTTGATAAGACATTAAAGAAAAATGATCAGGTGAGAGAGAGAGATGCTTAGCGTCGATGTGTAACAGTCTACATTTATATGTTGCTAAAGCTACTTCCGGTGCCGAAAAGAAAGGCAAGGTGGGCCTCTCGCTGTGAAAATAATCAAGATTCAGGATTATAGTAATGCAACGTTTAGCATTCTACTATTAGTTGGGAACCTTACTCCCCCGTGATCAACACAAATCCGTATGGTTAAAATTTCTAAACGGAGGAAATGGGGAAATGCAAAGATCAAAACTCCTGAAGACGCCTCTCTCTGTGTTTGTGCATGAGCGTGCCTGTGTATGTATGTGGATGTGGTTGCGATATTCTTTTTTTTACTTGCTCTTTTGGTTGAATCTTTTTTGTCTTTTGGCTAATATCTTTTAGCATTTGGCCCTGGAAGAATTTTCGTATATCCTAGCAGCCACGCATGACCCTTCTCGTGGCTTAATCTCCAAGGGGCCGATCTGTTTGCCCTTTTTCCGTGGGGGAGATATTCGAACAAATTTTCGAGAGCCCCCACAAAAAGAGCCTTGCTAGATATGGCACGGTGGAAATGTACAATTATGTGTATGTCACACAAATATGTCTGTAATAGTAAAGATGACCTTTAGCAAAAGTTATAATCACGAGACATCCTTTTGAACCCTTTTTTGTATATTTTGGTAAGTGATTTGATATATTTTTTTATTTTAATACGAGTTTAATTTATTATTATTATTATTATTTATTTTTTAATATATAAAAATTTATATTATATTATTGAATTATAAATTTATTAACATTAACATTAAATATAAGTGAGATTTACTCAAATTCAAATAATTCACAAAAAAAAAAAAAAGACGTGAAAAATGTCACTCTTGGGTAAGGAATTTTTTCGTCTTTTTCTTATACCTACCTGAATTATTTTTTCCCCCTGGATTAGGGAAAGGTTGGCTGATTGGGGTTGGTGGCGAGGGCCCGGGAAATGAGGAATTAATTTGTTTATTTGATTAGAGGCTTACGAGAGACAAAAATTTGTAGGGAGGAATCTAGACTCAATATTAAAAACACACCCACATATTATCGGCTTATAGGTACTAGAATTCAGTTACAAAGCTAGCTTTTTTGTTTTCCTTTTTTTTGTCTTTCCACTTGAAACACGGGATGTAAGGAAATTCGGACATGAAAATGTACACCTAACTGACACACTCTCTAATTCACCTACTAGATTTTACAAAATCAGCCTATATTTTATTGTTGGCAATATTAGAAGGGTAAAAACTCAATTAATTTTTGAAGATTTCACCGTGATCAGCCTTTTTGTTGGTAAGATTAATCCTAACAAACTCACGTGTGTGTGTGTGTGTTGTGTGTGTAGCGTGTGATATATACAACCTACGTGAGTATACATCTCTTATCCTAATCATGTGGCTGTGAAGAGCTTAAACGCTTTCTTGTCAGGCACCCAAGTCCAAGCGGCACTACAATCCATATTCCTTTCAACAAGACGCAGCCACTATTCTTCTAAAAAACTTGCTTTGAGCATTTATTTGCCATTGTAATAATTGTTGAAATTGGGATTCTCTGGTGTTTACAGGACACGTCATTTTCAAGGTTTTGATTGCTTCGAATATTCCGCAAGTTGAGCCCAGGGCAAGGTGGCAGAAGCAGGCAAACTAGCCAGAGCCAACCACCATTCTTCAGGGGAAACTTCGTATGGACATCAACTAGTTATGCCTTTGCAAGGATGTCAGAGAAAATTACTCCCCCAAGATATGGCGAAAGATAAAAGCTTTACGTTCTTGCAACAATAATTTTATTTAGTCCAACAAATCTTGGCGCATGCGGCCCTCTTGGGTAACCAGCTAATGGTTTGCCGTATCCGCTGATTGATGTCTCTGTTAGCGAGTCGTGATTAGAGTAGTATCTAACGTAGTGCAGTTTAATTAATAATTACGGTTTGAAATCTAAGCAGAGATCGGCAAGAAAACCACGAGAAATTACAAGCCAAACAGAAATAGGTTGGAACCAGAAGAAAATTGAGATTTTCCTTAAAGTTACCGGTTACAAGGATAACGAAGAACCACATTTCTGTTTTTTCTTTGTACATTTATACGCAAGCACAATGTACTCACACCAAAGGGTAAGACTTAAATTGCATGTAAAGACAGAAAATTTCACTTCAAGTGCCCCCTGACGAACATTACACACTTTTCCCCAATTCGTTTTTTGTTTTTTGGTTTTTGTATCAAGCAAACATTACTGAAGGCTCAATTTTTTAACAAAAGAAAGGATAGGGTATATCCACCAACCAATTTGAGAGACTTGTACTCTAACCAATTATATATCTACTTAGACCTTGAAGTCTTAAACCCCACAAGATATTTTACCTCTCTATGTCTATTGATCCAAAAGCTTTGCCCATGTGAATGAAGCTCTTGGTCGTCCCTCCTGTTTGACCCTTCTTTTGGGATTCAGCATCATCGGAGTCTTCTTCCACCAACTCTTCATTTGATAGAGACGAGTACTCCACTTTCTCACCGTAAAACTTGATCATAACCAAGTAAAAGGCCATCACAAAAATGATGACTGCGATCAATAACCAGCTGAATTGATTGTTCACCAGTGATTTGGCGCGGTGAAGAGCCTCTTGGCTGTGGCATCTGACCACTTTGTGACCTTCCTCTTCGTTCATGAAGCAACCTTTGGCAATCAAAGAACGGGTCCAAAGCATGTAGCCCATGACTATAAACCAAACACCCTGGAAAAGAATACTAGCAGACCTAACAAAGCTGATCAAGAAGCTCTTGGGGTAGCCAACTCCCAGGAGGGTGGTAGCAAGAGAAGCAACTATGGCAATTTGTAGAAGCAAGTGGTAGTGTCCTTCAACGCCCATGTGATCAGCGGAGTGGAGATGGAAGAGGAAGAGTTGTTGGGCAAAGGCTAATGCCGCAATAACTTGCGTTAGACCATAATAACCCTTGGGCTTAATTTTGTCAAGAATAATAGCAAAGACTGCATAGACAAAGAAAGTCATCGATATTGAGGCGTGCTCAAAGTTGTGGAGATGGTTTGATGGGATGGTCCCATCGGAGTCAAAGGGTTGATGCTTTTCGGGACCAATGAAGAGCTCCATGGCAACGGAGATGGAACTCCCAACCATGATGAAAAAAAGCTCTATGTACCTTATTTTTGACGTGGGAAACCAAGGGACAGAGGTGTAGGAATTGGGGTGTTGGGCGTGGAGTTTTATGTGATTAAAGAGATGCCAAAAACCCAGAAAAAAGAAGGCATAGCCTGGTGCTACATGACCCACCAAAGTACCCATGTGCTCTGTTCTGTCAAACAAAGAACACACACAATCCTTTTGCCTTTGGGTTGTTAATCGGTTATGTCCTTGGAAAGAGGAAATCAAAGTTTTTGTCTCTCAAAACTCACTGTTGCATAGAAACAGAGAGAGGGAGAAAAACAGAGAGTGCTGGGCTCCGAGGATGTGGAGGGAGATAATTCAGGAGGAGTGTTTATAACTAAACCAAGGGGTTGATGGATTGAAATTTCAAGGGATCCAGAGGCTTCTTTATATTAGAGCGTTGTTTGTTTGAATTTTGAATTATGTGGTGGCTTGGAGAATAGGAAAAGGGAATTTGGGCCTTTTATTGGCCAACATTTACACTGATGTATTATATTTCAGAGAAGATCGACAAGCTAGCAGCCAGATTTCTAGAAATAAATATGTGTGTGTGTGTGTGTGTGTGTGTGTAAACACCCAAAATAGATGTTGGCCGAGAAACTTTTGTCCTTGAAAGGACAAACGAAATTAATGAAGAAATCGTCCATTTCATCATTACGCTAACCAGTGACGAAAGAAAAATGAGTTAGTCAGTCACAACGTTAGAGGTAGAAATGCCTTGATTATTTGTAATTTTTTAAGGGTCGCGTGTTGTCATGTTATGATCCCATCTTTAAATATATTGGGGGATGAAATTTTTCACATATTATAAATAAAACGTTTGAATAGAGATATTAATCCCACTAATTAATTTTGAAATAGGCCCTAAGATGGTATTTAATTAACATAGTAAAATTACAATCCCCCTGATCCTCATCGTTATCGAGCAACTCCTCTTATAATTACCTGCAGCTTTATTAATTGTTGACATTCTCTTAAAGGAATTTAATTGTAATTAACGAGACTCCATGTGTTTCACGGCGCTATCCATTTCAATATTATGTGCTTAAAGTATTCCAAGAGGACTAGAGAGGCCCTTCCTCGCCCTATTGCTGAAAATGAAATGGAACAGTACAGTGGGGCTTATAATACTAATTTCATATGTAATCACGAATCTTTAATTATGCTGTCGGGGTCGGGGCAGGGTCCCATCTCTAACAAATGTTGCTGTCATATTGAAAATCACTGGAAGGAAGAAGGGAAGAGGAATTGAAGGACAATTGCTCCTCCATCCTGGCCCCGGAAGAAATTGACCTTTTATATTCACATCGTTCACTGCCTTGCTTAATGAAAGTTTTTTGACATATCGTGTTTGTTAGAGTTTAAGTGGAATGGTTTCTTCATAATTTTTATTGTTTTTTTCTTTTTCATATTATTTTTTAAGGTTTTTCTGGTACAAAGTTATAAATTTTACTGTTTAAACCAGAGCAGATAGTCATTCTTCTTCACCAGCTAAACGTAATATCCATTCCATATGTAACATCGTTAAATTAACTTTGGACATATGTGCACATTGAGAAAGAGAAACTTGTTGAGTTCTGAAATATTAAGACTGATTTTTTGTGATGTAATTCGTGCAATCAATCAATCAAGGCTTAACTAATACGCTAATAAACTGCACCTCAACACACCAATAAGAAGGTAATAATCCCACCGGGTTGACTTTGTTTGCATTCTTGACCCTGCGTGCGTACGAATGCATTCCACTTTGTCTTGTCGTGCAAGCAAATCATTTGACTGAAAATTAAATCTAATTTATTTTCCAAGAATAGGTTTTTTTTTTTCCCCCGTTTTCCAATTCGTAAAATCTTTTTTTTTTAAAAAAAAGGAAGAAGAAGGAGAAAAGAAATCTAATTGTATGGAAATACACCCTTTAATCGACCGTTGAGATAATAAACTAGTGAAAAAATTTAAAAAAGGAAAAAAAAAAACACTAAAAGAAATGCTTGGGAACGGCTGTAGAATCCCACATTTGATGGGGTAATTCGATTGTGCCCCCGGAACTGTCAGCTTACGACAGAGAAACAGGTCACCTGTCTGGCCAAATCAAACGAAAGCAACAATAAATAGACAAACGGGAACATCTTTTCTAGCCGTCATAGCTTCAGATAAGCCATTGCAGTACTATGAAAACGTTGGGTACTTTTCTCCCTTGAAGTTAAAGCTAGGTTTTTCTCTGTATATGTGTTATAAACGGGAATGGAATTACTTCGTGGAGGCGGGAGGCCGTGCAATGAAGTTCTTATTTTATATTTGAACTACGTCTTCATTAAGCACGATAGATCAGTGGGGTCTAGAATTTATACTTGTGCGGTACGAACACTAGCCGAGGAATTATTTGTACTTTGGGAACCTGACAAGTAGATACAACCTCCAAGACAAATTAACTTGCGCCTCAAGCTTATCCTAAAAAGCGACACCTCGAGAGTTTAAATTTTCAAAGTAAAATCTTGTGGGAAAATATTTCTAGATTTATGGCCCAATAATGACCTCCACATGGATAAAAGGAGAACCTGACGTCAAATATGTAAGTGTTTTTGCATTTTTCCTGCTTTTGACAATTACTGAGTGTCTATGCTTTTCCTTCTTCTTTTTTTCCCTTAAATTTCGTAAACTGTCCACTATTATGTATTAACCCATCCACAGGTTCGTACAACCACAAATCCACATCATCAATTCTTTTAAATTAATTATGTCTGCTAATGACGTAATTAACCCTTTTTAAGTCACTGGTGACGTGTAGAGAGAAAATTTGACAGAACGAGCATTCAATTATCATTTTGGATTTTGAAAATCTTCCGGAGGGATATGCTTCCAGTCTTTGAACAATTTGTAGCCGTAAAAGATAGATAGAGTATCGGAAGAACCGACCGAAGAAACGTGGCTGAATATTCTACCGCCTTTAATTTTGCCCTCGCATTTTTGTCCTATGTCAGGCGTATTTTGACGGGTCATTTAGCTTCTGGTAAAATTATGATTACAAGAAAAAAAAAATCTCTTACCAAAAAAAAAAAAAGAATAACAGTAGAATTTGATGAGCTATTTATTTTCTATCCTCGTAGTCATAATTTCTTGTTAGATACCAGTGGAATTTGATTTTAAATGACTTCATGTCCACCGTTGATTCTAATTTTCTGATTATTTTTTCTAAGCGAGGTGGTATATCAATGACAAGTTATTTCAAAATTTTTTTTTTTTTTTTAAAAAGAAGAGTGATACAATGATTCGTTTATTAGTAATTAGTAACATAGATATAAAACCCAGTTCGACTATTGATTCGGTCAAGAGATCGAGTCATTGGTTTACTGATTTAATTAGTAGATTATTGGTTAAATTGAATTTAATATCTTATTATTAAATATATTTATAATTAATAAAATTTTTGATATATAAATTACTATAAATATAAAAATCATAATTTAATGTAACCTAATTTAAATATAATACAAAAATATTACATTTACATAGCATAATGTTTATTTTTAATAATTATATTATATTTATATTTCAAATAATATTAAAAATATGAAGTGAAGTTTTTTTAAATAAAAAAGATGAAAAATCTTTTTTTTTTTTCTTGACAAGATGATCTAAAATCTTAAATTCTAGAACTAGATATTAATAATAATAATAATAATAATAAGTTGTTGAAAATTCGGAATATTTGTATTGAATTAGTATGGAAATAAAAAAATTATTTGAGTGATATATTTAAAAGAGATGTTAACATTAGATAAAAAATAACTTTAGTTAAGTAGCTGAAATAAAGTAGTTCATATAAAAAGCAAGAGTTCAAATTCTTGTAATTTATCTTTTTGTCAGTTTCGGCAGTGTGAACGTATTTTATCACAACCGCCATGCTGTTTTGTGGTCAAAAGATGAATCCTGAATTTTTGAGACCCCGCAAGCAGCGAATTTCAAGGTCGGGACGAAAGGATCGCTTTTATTTAAATCATATTATATTAAGGCTAAGACACAATTGATGTATATTTAATGTCCATCTCCACTGGTCAAATCCCAGCCGTCATGTCGTTTTGTGGTCAAAAGATGAATCCTGAATTTTTGACAGCCGAAAGCAATGGCTTTTAAGGCGAGGGAAAAAGGATAGCTTTTATTGAAATCATGTGCCAGTTCAGTCAGGCGTTGCCATTATAGAAAAAAAATATATTGTAAATGTTCAAGCCCTAACTGAGATTTACAACATCTAGAAGAAGAAGCACCATGGATTGAAATGGATGTTATTTCATTTAGCCATGTACGCTGAACTTCTCCAGCAAAATATATATGCATTTTTTCAAATAAAAGAAAAAAATCTGACTTCCCGACGCCAGCCAGCGGAGTAGCACATTTTTTATTATTTGTGTATCCAATGGGCGGATCAATGGTTTCTTTTGGATTACTATGGGCGGAATTTTGGGAATTGGTTGATTACCGAAAGAGAACCCAAATTCCACCCCCCCCACCAAAACAAAAAAAAAAAAAAAATTCAAACAAGACGGGATAGACCGTAGATGTATTTTATAGTATTTACTTGATTTAAAATTGGGCCAGCAGAGCCATTCTTGGGGACTCCAAAGTACAGCAGACAAGAAAATGCACGACTTGACATTGATTAGGAGGACAAGGTACACTTCTGTCCATGGATGGATCCAACGTCAAACAGATTTAAGGACTATGAAATAGATTTGTTTACTGGGCCTCCAAAATTGTTTCTATTTTTCCCGCCACTTTTAGGCAAGCGATTCTCGATCCAGGATACTGGGTCTCCACACTCCAGACTTTCGAATGCAAACAACAACTTATCAGAACAGAAACACCCCGAATCGACACTTGTCCTCTCTCCCTGACCTTCGGCTATCGGGCCTTGTTTAAACTTGGACTTTCTCTATTCATTAAACATTCATGATGATCAAACATAGCTACTTGATAAAACTCAAGTTACTGTATCCATTTCAATTTTAGAAAGATGGTTCGTCATTTAATTATTAAAATGTTATATTTTATCAGTAATATATTATATTTATTTATTTATAAATATAAATTATTTATTATTTGATATTAAATAAATTTACTTTATTTTTATTTATTTTAAATAAATTGTATTTATTATAGACTATAAAATTATTAGTAAATTATATCTAAAAATTTTTAAAAAATAAAACCTTCTTTATATTATATAGGTAAATCGAATAGAAATAAATTAAAAAAAAAAGATAAAAAATACAAAAAGAAGTTCATTGCGGTACAACATCTATGAGAAAAGCACGAGCAAATTACCGAAAAAGGGGCAGGAACCAACCACTTAAAAGACAAAAAACACAAATAAATAAATAAACACACAGATATATTAATACAGTGAAACCCAATCGTGCAAGATCTTTTAAAGTCGTAAATTAATACACAACGATTTCCCCCTCTGTATCGGCATACACTTCTTTAAACTCCAACGAGATGAAATCTTATTCAGTTACATGGCATCATGCATTTGCATTACCTTGCCATGTCAAAAGGTGTAATAAAGTCTTTCTCCACATGAATAACACTCCTGGGATCACCAACTCTCAGGTCTTTCCTTGGGGATTCAACAAGTTTAGCGGACTCTTCTTGCGGCTCTTCGCCTTCCGTTTGCAATGTTGAGTACGGGTATTCCATATTGTTTCCATAGATTTTAGCCAAAGCCAAATAGAAATGCACAGAAAAAATAGTTACTAGAATAAGAAGCCAGCTGAATAGGATGTTGATTAGCGATTTGGCACGGGATAATGCCTCATGGGTACCACATCTGATCACCTTGTGACCATCGTCGTTGTAAAGCATGCAACCTTTGGGCAAAAACTCTGGGGTCCAGATCATACAACCCATGACTATGAACCATAAACCTTGGAATATAATGCTGACAGACCTGACAAAGCTGACCAAGAAACTCCTGGGGAGGCCAATCCCCATAAGAGTTGTGGCTAAAGAGACGGTTATAACAATTTGCAAAAGCAAATGGTACTGCCCCTCCATGCCATGGTGGTCTGTCGAGTGTACATGGAACAGAAAAAGTTGTTGGGCAAAGCCTATTGCACCAATCAATTGTGTTAGACTTTGACCAAATTGAGTTTGCGCTTTGGGGATAACTCTATCAAGCTGTATAGCAAAAGCAGCATAAACAAAGAAGAACAGGGATATTCCGGAGTGCTCGAAGTTCCGGAGATGGTTGGACGGTATAGTCCCATCGGCGTCAAATGGGTGATGTCTTGCAGGGCCAATAAAGAGCTCCATGGATACAGAGATGAGGGTACACACCATAATGAAGAAGAGCTCAAAGTACCTCATCTTTGAAGTGGGAAACCATGGAGTGGATATGTACTCGTTTGGCTGCAGACAATAGAGTTTGATGTGGTTAATGAGATGCCATAAACCTAGAAGAAGGAAGGACAAACCTGGTAGTACATGCCCCACTAAGTTACCCATCTCTTTGAATTCAAGAGAGAGAGAGAGAGAGACAGAGACACTCCTGATAGATGGAATGGTGAGAGTAGTACACAAGTGTCATACATATAGAACAAGATAAGGGGAGTCAGTTTGGGGGACGACAGAAAGGGTGGATCTCGAGTAGGTCTCGTCCACTCTGCATTTTTTAAAAACATATGGTACGTATACAAAGAAAAAAAGTGTAAATAGATAGGATAACATATTATATATTTTTTATAATAACGAAAAAACAAAAAACTAGAAGAAAGATGCAGAACCTCCACGAGCACCTCCGCTCTGGCTACAGGATAGGGTCCCACGGGTCCCTCCGCTAGGCGCATGGATATGTTTCTTGTTGTATTCTCCAAGGTTTTTAGAATCAAATGGATTGTTGACGTGAGAAGTTGATTAATTTATGTTTAAGCTAGTTTAATTAATTTAATTAAAATTAAATTAATAAAATTAATATTTAATATTAATATAATTTTAAATTTTTAAAAAATATTTTAATAAAATTTTTAAATTAATTATTAAAAAAATATAATTAATTCATCAATTTACGCGTCTAACCAACTAATTTATTAGTTTGGCCACTCAATTTCTCCGCTTAACAGTTTTCGTGATGAACCGAAACGGATCGTGGTCCGATTCCCGATTTCACCGGTCTGACCGGCCTGTCTGGTCCAGGTTTCACAACCTCGGTATTCTCCTAATTGCAATTTTGGTTCTCTCTTGAACCTAATCGGTCAATTAATCCTTTAAACCGGCACGTTTAACTGGTTTTCCTATATAACATGGGCTACTTGCACGAGTTGATAATGATCTCTGGAAGACCAGTGGTCCTCTAAAAATGGGGGTTTGCCAAAACGATGAAAATAGAAATGGAACGGAAAAAGACTTGAACTTTAAAAAGAAAATATCCGCAAATTAAATGATGCAACCCCGACCGTGCTATTTTCAACTCGGTTTCAGCTACAGGTACAGGCTGGGGACCGGGTACTGTAGAGGGCAAAAAAAACATATATATTGATTTTGTTGTTTTTTTTAATTGAAAAAGCAGAGAAAAATATTATTTTATTCGATGAACAGTGACACGCACAATAAACTGGCACCGTGCCGGTCTCCGCCCCGTCGGTCTGCCCTGTCCATCTAATTTTTTCGTTTCCAGCTTAGCGGAACGGGGCATTTCCCATTCAGTTTTTCAATTTCCGACCAGATTGTACATTATTACTCTACAAGCTGATAAATTCAGAGGCAACTGATTGCTTGTCTATAAAAGTAGCGGACACGTCTAGAAGCTGATAAATTGAAGGAAGCTTGCTTGCCGATACAAAGGGGACGACCCTTGCTGGCACTCATTGCTTGTCCTAATTAACTTGATTTTGAAGCTACCGTTGGCCACCAATTATCAGTGACGCATTGAATGCGCGCCTGTAAAAACTCCAAGATTCTTCTGCAGTATATTGACAAGTGGTCCGCGAACCAGGCCGCACATGACACAACTTGACGGGGATGGTCACCGATGAAAGCTATGGTCTATCTCCATTCCAAGCTTAGATATCTCGGTTTTCTTAATTAAATCCTTATTTGTAAACAAACGCGTTAAAAAGGCGAGAATTTTGAGAGGGGGCAGCAGATAGCGAGGTCCCTTCTGAGATTACGTTTGAGGGGTGTCTTCTCCATCCCTTTTACGGCCAAAAATTTCGGGCCAAACTCAAAAAACAACACGACAAAAACAATTATTGTTGTGCATGTGCAAAGAGTCCATTAGGTCTATTAAATAATGACTCGTATCTACGAAAACTTTAGATCTATAGATGGTACACATTCTAAGATGTACAAGTGGTCTTTTGTAATCTACGGACCTGTCATTTTTATATTCTTAACGTGACCGAAAGCAGAGAGACACGAGAGATTTGAGCTGGACAATTTTTTCCCGGCTTGCACACGTGATAGCCACAGTAAGAGTAAGAGTAACCGTAACGATATGGGAGCTCTGGGTTCACGAATTAAAAAATGGCCATCTGATCCTGAGGAAATGTTTGCAGTTTGACGCCGTTTTGGCTTTTGATTGGCCTCCTTAACATTAATATCGAGGGAAAATAAAAAACCAGAGACAGAGACCAACAGCCCAGGAGCCAGCCTGTCATGGCTCCTCTTTTTCGGGAGCGGCACTAAAAGTGTACCCTACCACACGTGATTGTGCCGCGGTTTTTGGTTGTTTCTCAGATTCCTTGCTGCTTCAACGGTAGGTGCGCTCTCCTCCTATTTCTTGTCTCACTTTTTCCGTTGCTTTGCTTACTCTCTCCCTCTCAAGTTTTATGATTTAAATTGATTATTAAATTTAAAAATTTAAAAATTATTAAAAAATTATATATATATATATAATTTAATTATATGTATATATAAAATAAAATTTAAAATTTTAAATAATATAATATATTGATAAATATAAGTAATTTAATTTAAATAAATTTGGTATAAAAATATATTATAATTTATATATTTTTATTTTAAAATTATATATATATATATATATAATAATTTAAATTTAAAAATATTATTAACATAATATATAATTTTATATATTTTGATTGAATTATAAATAAATTTATTATATAAATATTTTTTTAAATTTTTATAATTTATTATTTAAAAAAATATAAAATAGTGTAAATTTTATTTTTCAGAATGCTAAAATATAATAAAAAAATTTTGTATCACCACTTTTAACCTAATCATAAAAATTATTATTTATTTTTTTGTGTCTTGAATTTAAAATTTCTTTTTTTTTTAATATTTTATAAATTTTTAAAGGTAATTATAAAAAAAATATTATAACTAATTTATTAATTTATAATTTAATTAATTAATTAATTAATTTTTAAAATTAATAATTTTGTAGGAGTAATTAAACCAAACAATGGTTCGAGAACATTTATTTATCCACGTGGTTGGAGATTGGCCTTGCTTTACTGCCGGTCATATCATATAAATTTAAAAACATCCAAATTGCGGAACCCGAACCCGAACCCCACCAATAGTCTAAGCAATTGAGACAAGCGAGACGCTCCTTTTGCTGTATAATAATTACGTACAGCACGTCAGGGAGTGAATAATCATACAAACATACAATTCGTGACAACTTGAGGGCAAGCCCATATTTATCTCCAGCCGGTGGGTAGCTATTTTTGCCGTCTGAAACTCACCATCAATTAAGAAATATTCGTGCAGTTCTCAAACGGTGAAAAATATGTCATGCTACTCTCATCAGGCTAATCAATTTGCAATATGTTAGGGACAACCGCGGGCCAATCCAGGTGAATATCTATCCCCGTATGGTTACAGGACCTGATGGGGAATCATATAAGAATGGACTCTCTCTATGTACAGATGGGATAGATGCCATCTGCCACCCTATTCTACATTGCAAAGTCTTTTGTAGATTCTGATTCTTAACCCTTTATTTATTTGTTTGTTTGTTTTTTTTTTAATCCGACTTAAGTTTTGAAACCCTTTGATTTGCAATAGTGTTTCCATCTTCGCGACCCTCGTTATCGCATAAGCCCACAATCAATCGATCCAGAGTGGACTGGAACTGATGGTCTTTGTCCCCTTGCTTTTCTTTATTTATCTATTTATTTGGTCATATAGTGGAGGGTCGCAGCCTAGTACATAAATGCTAAATCGAAAAACAAAGCCCCGGGGCCACTGGACCCTTATACCGTCCCGACAGAGCGAGTGGGCCACCATGGGTCCACAATCTACAGCCCGTCTTGATTATCAGCCACGTTATGAAATGAGACCCATTTGTTGAATTGGGCCTGCATATCCGCGATCTTATTCCCTGTTCTGCGTCCATGATCGACGGTGTTTCTCATGTTTCTGTCTGCGTAACAGTCAACACATGCGCCTTTTGTTTTGTTCTGTTTTACTCTACTGGTTGTTCCAGCTAGCTTCGTTTTATATACATATAGATATATAACATCATGTAATGCATGCAAGTTTTGTGACGAGATATTGAAATTTTGCATCTTCGTTACAAAAAGTGAAAGTGCACACCTTGCAAAGAATTTTTCTGTTTTCATTTTTTCTTCTTTTATTTCTGTTATTGTTTTTTTCACTTCACAACATTGAAGCAGAGATAAATTAATTGTTTCATCTTTAATGGGTTTGCAACAAATAAATTTCTCTATTTCTTTAAAGAAATTACGATCCAAAGAGTCCGTGCCCTAGTGTGTTAGACTTTCACTTATAATAAAGAAAAAGCGCATCGGTCATGGCTGTCTCCGGAGATACGGATTTTGCCAACGAGAGAGCGGGATGAAAACCATGGTTTGGGAAGCTATAATATTGGGAGGCAATCCAGCCACGCCCGCCACTCTGTGTGAGCTTGTTCAATAGCTTGGGATGGAGACATAAATAGATAAATGGCGTGTCAGAGTTATATGTTCTCTGAATTTTTTAATTGTATATAACCACTGGGGTCTCCCTGCCACGATGCTGAATTTACAATGGATCTTTAATTAATCGTTTGCCATGAGAAAAATGAGACAAATAAATAATCATCTGCCCCTACATTAACTGCTGCGGCTTCCCAACTGTTCACAATCGGCAAGGACGAAGAGTTGGGTATAAACTTCCGGAAAGAGAAAACAAGAGTCTTGATTGACTCTTCACCATCACGTGGTCTTAATTTTGACTGCGGCCGACAAAAAAAGAAAAAAAGAAGAAAATCCCCCGAGCAATTGTTAAATATTATTGTATTTCCGTCAAAACCGGGCCTACGAAGAAGTTCGAACAGGGCTAACTATTACCGAAACTTAACTGCAGAGAGAAAACCCAATCCGACCTCACAGCCTGTCAAATCCATTTTTGCAACCGTAGCCTTTGGGGACTTTCCAGGGCCACAAGCCGAGATGGTTGACAATCAACATGTACAGGTGATTCTTTCATGGATAGACTCTAGAAATTGGGCCTCTATGAGATGAAAATAATAATAATAATAATAATAGTAGAGAAAAAAATCCATTCGTTAGGAATAGAAACGTTCTTTTTTGGGTCTCAGCGGCTGACTTCAGAAGAGGGCTTTGCTCCTGAAAATGAAAACAGTTGCAAACTACAGCGGTTAGGAATCTCTTGTAGAATATTGTGGCGTGAAATTAAGATTGGGTGGCCAAAATGCGCCTAAATCAATCTGTTCGCACTACCCCACCAATGTGAATAAAGATTAAAGAAGCAACCATCTTATACGATTTCCCTACCGAGCGCCGAATGCTCCCAGATTCGAGAGTTTAGAAATGTGTGGGGTAAGGTTCAAACTACCTCGCTCTTCTTCTTTACATTCTCCGTGGATGCAAATGACATAATTAGCCTTGCTGAGCGCCGCATGACACGACACCCACAGTTCTTCTTCTTTAATTACAAGGCGAACACCGCAAACGGTTGCCCCGACCGTTATTACCGAGGTTTAAACCCTTGAGTCATGTTTCAATTTCGTTATATGAATCATTGGAGCTAAAGAATTGAAGCAAGACGTGAATTCGGCAATACAGGTAAATTTGGTCAATATCGTCAATATGATGGCAATTCATATTAGCACATCTTGTTTGCCGTTGAAATGCTGTGAGAATCATGTTTGCGCAAGTGATGAAAATGAAAGACGCGGGGTTTCAATGATTGCTAGTTGACAAGCGCTCACGACATGACATCGTATCAAGGATATCACGAGTAATATTTTGGAGTTTGTGTCATATGATCGAACGAGCCATCACCTATCCAAGTCCATACTCCGGAAGACAAGGCTCGCAAATAAATCCGTACCATGCATTTGCATGCACCCATTCATAGTTTTGTACTAGTCAAAGATATGATCCGGTTACTTCCTATTCAGGGAATTGAAGATTTTCTTTTTCCATACGTGTGCAACCTACCGAAATAGCTGGGCATCCAAAAAGTTTTTTTTTTTTTTTTTTTTTGGGTAGCACATATATATCTTTTATCTTACCATGAGGACGAATTTATAAAAGAAGGTATAAGGGACAACATTAATATGGCAAGATGTCAAAGTTCATGCAGAGACGACATATACTTTGTGGCTCTTAAGCAAAAATTAAAGTCAAACACTTCCCGTGATAAATACTAGTCAATCCTAACTAGCTCAACTGGCTGGCTAGTCTACAGTTGAAACTATTGAAGCAAGTGAGAACTACACCCGTTCTGCTGATCAAAAAGTGCTTGATTTCACCCGTTGATATGCGAGCATTGACATCTTATGCATACATTAAACAAATTTGTAAAAGACATTTATATATCTTTATGAAGAGTTGACCACACTTTACGGTCCCGTTTTATGCTTCAATCGCGGAGGCCATGGTCTGGTTGCCTGCAAAAATGTATGGGGAACAGCTTCCAAGTTAACAAAGCCTCTTGGTGTGTTGACCAGAGTGAGAGAGAATTCAAGGGATAGATAACCGCAAGAATGTGCAGATTGCTTCCAATAATCAATTCCTGCCATTTCATGATGATTTTCACGTTCCTCTGGCTTTCTTCCTTTGGCATTGCCTAAGTTTCAGGAGAAAATGAAGAATACGCGAAGACGATGGACCCCAAAGCCATCGAACTAAAGGATGAAAAGCTTACCCATGGATTTTCCGGTTTGCTCAGTGATTGGCGGAGGCCAGAACCTATAGTACACAGGGGTTAGATGCCGTTGTTGAGTACGATGTCTATGTTCTCCATTATTAGATATTAATGCCTCATTGGCCTTTCCCCTCCCCACACCCACCCCCCCACAAATGCTCTCTGTCATGTGCTATTGATCGCATATGCTTTGAATAACAAGTGGACTTCTTTCTGCCTATGTTTAACAATTTTCTGTCTCTCTTATGTTTGGTTTTAGTAAGAAGCTCTGTTTTCATCTCGTTTATTACCATCTTATCTGACATTCGTTCACACAGAGTTCAAATTTGTTACAATTACTAGGCCTGCCGGCACAAAAGCATCCGAGATGTATTACTATCACATGCAAGTTCACGCTGTTTTGCACCGTATGATTAAGCACAGGAACATTGTTTCTGCTTTAGTGCACTTACAAGAGAAATGTTCACTCCGTCCGTGCCTGGTACGCCGCTCTGACGCATAGGCACTTGCGTACGCCATTTCCATTGTGGCGAAGGGCGATTACGGCTATCAATTGAAGTGATTTCTTCTGACCAAATATTATCAACTTTGGAAAATTTTTAACTTAGTTTCCTCGTCTACCAGCCAGCATGATGCAGATATGAGCCTTGTGAATTGTCAACCACCCCTCCTTTCAGATCAGAAATGGTGGCTATCTACGGACATCGGCCTCTTCAATGGGGACCGTGTTGAGTTCGACCGACAAACATGAAGCTGTCGGCGTTTATCCATTAACCAAGTACATTGCAATTCATATTAACTATTTTGTGAAGTAATTATTCGGAGTTTCGTCCTGTTGTCCTTCGTTGCTTTCAGATAATTGCATAATTATATATTATTCCCAATCACATGGATCGCGGCTAAAAGGATCATAGCCACATGTAAATTTCGTTTTACCATTTAATATTTGCCTTCTCTTGTCCAATCCAATGATATTATTTAATTATATCTCCTAGGGTAATGTACTGCAATTTTAAAATAAAATGTTTATTATATTTATGTATTTTTTAAAATATAATTTATTTTATATAAATTTTATTTTATTTTTATTTTTATTTTAAATAAATCACATTTATTATCAAATAGATAATTATGAATAAATTATATTAAATTAAAATAAAATTCATTCTAAATTTTAGTTACAGTATTAATAGATTTAAGAGATTTTTAATTTAATTTACTTAAAAAGTTATGTTAAATTAATTAAATACTATATTATATGTAAAATAAAATAAAATATTAAGATAGATTCAATTAAAATAGTTAAAAAAAATGTGATAAAAAATGATGAATTTATTATAAAAAAATTAACATAACAAGCACTTAATGTTCATCGAATTAACCATCCGATTGTCTTTGAATTAAAAATCATGCCTCCAAAAAGCAGTCAACACAATAGAAAATAAATAGGATACAATGCATAATCCCAAATGTCAGATGGAGGTCCACAGAGTTTCGGACTGGGAAACATTTCATGGAGCACCTGGCCCTCGTTGCTCCAAACAAGGCTGGAATACAAACCCAATTTCCTGCACAAACGGACTCCGCTGCCCAAGTAAAAACAATTCCGCACGGCAAAAACCTAGGCCCGAGAAATGCCCCCATCTTGAAGCAAGACTTTTCATCCGCCGAAGCCATAGGTGCCATCAAACTGATATAAGGTAACTCCAAAAATGCATTCCGTATCGCTATGTACGAGTTCTTTGGACTTAACAGCACATGAAATTGCCCACAAAGGTGGATGGCTTCCTCCACCGGCACCGTGTGTTGAACTCATTGCAAGTTTGATGGGTCGTGCGCGCTGATCATCCCCGAGCGGATGGGATGGGGCAAGATTGCAAGCGATTGTCTTCGAAATTGCAAGTTAATAATGTTGTTGTCACCACCCAAGTATGTACGATCCGCGGCGGGTTTTTTTTTTTTTTTTTTTAAAAAAAAAACTTTTATTTCCGCACATAATGCTGTGTTATTTGAGCATTTAATATGCCCCAAATCTCTTACTCATTATTTGGAGAGCAGAATCTCAACGTCTCTTTATATTAAAAAAGATTATTCTTTTTTGAATTGCATTGAAAAGAGTATTCAATGACTACAGATTCATAGCATTTTATTCTAAATTATTATTGTGAATTCTTATTGTGATATAAATGGGTATCGTTGGGTAATCTGGTTACCACCTTAATTTTGAAATTCAAGTCACAAGGGGCACTTGTCTCTATTCTTGTAATTTAAGTCCCACTTTTCCTTTTACTTACAACGTTATAATAAAATATAATAACCTTACAGGACACCGACTAGAAGCCGTTAATCACCGCACCCAAAAAAAAAAAAAAAAAAACGAAGAAAAAGCAGGAGACGAAATGCAGTGGAAAACGTATGTTGTTGACAGCTGCCCGAGATTGACGACTATTTGTTCGCCAGAATTCATAGACCGAAACATTCTAACAAAAAAATTGAAACTCCGCGACCGATTGAAAATTTGGAATCTCTCTAGAGAACAAACCGGAAAAAGAAACATTATTTCTAAGATAGCGGGTTTGTTTCTAATTAATTTTCTCTTGACAAAGGCACATTCTAGGAGAGGAATACCCAAAATACGAAAAGGAAATGAGTGGCCAGGCACCTTCGTTTGAATTCCCACTGTATAGCCTGCCTCCAATTCCAACTGTTCATACAAGTCTGGTCTAAAGTCCAGCCTCCTTATCTTACCAAGTCCTCCGCGTGAGTGGCTATTGGCTACACTGCCATTTTTTCCACGTTCCCGCCCCGGCCCCTACTCCAACTTAACAACGGGGCTGCCCCAACTTTCTAAGAAGCTTCTAGGTCGCCATTCCAGGAGACAAGAGTCGTAATTGACATCGAAAAATTTTACCAGTTTTCCTCGATTAAATTGAGATCAATTGCGCAAGGTGCCGGTGGGAAAGTGGGAGTTTTCGTGCGTTTTAACTTTCTAAAATTTAACCAATTGTGTGACCAAGCGAATGTTAAAAAGGAAGAAAGTCATCATAGCGAGCATGATGGAAACGTCGGCCCCAAGGCAAATAAGGAGGACAACACCGTCTGTCGATGTGGGTGATCTCCGACCTAACAATGCTCCTGGGACCCGCAAGGGAGAAACTTCCGAGGCGTTGAATCGATGGTTTTAATTTTCAACCTTCCCAAAGAATAACTCAATATTGAAGGAATAATAATTTTAAATACTGCACATCTAATTTAAAATTTATTAATATTTAATTTTAATCACCCTTAAATCAAATAGAAAAACACTATTAACGAACCTAAACTAAAGTAAAAGCAAAACACCACCAAACTCGCAATTTTATTCATTCAATAAATATTTGCATTATATATACACACTGGTGTATATATATATAATTGCAAACACGAACTCGACCCAACGACTGTGATAACCAGTACGAGCGAGAGAATCCCCCAAATTCCCAAAATGGAGAGGGCTCCCATTCTTGCTAATGCGACCCAATTCATCATTATTTCGTTCCTCGCTTCTACCTTAGGCGTAATCTTGGTCGCCGGAAAGGAAACCCCCGACTCATTTGCGAGAACCGCCGACAGGAAGCTTTACGGGCTGAGGAAAGAAAAGCTAAGCCATTTCCGCTTCTATTGGCACGACATCCTCACTGGACCTAACCCCAGCTCCGTGCAGGTCGTGCCGCCACCGATGAACACGTCAACAACGGCTTTTGGGTTAGTGAGAATGATCGACAACCCATTAACCTTAGGACCCAAGCTGAGCTCCAAGTGCGTGGGCAAGGCACAGGGTTTCTACGCACAAGCCTCCCAAGAAGAGGTTGGGCTGTTGATGGCCATGAATTTCGCTTTCATCGAGGGGAAGTACAACGGTAGCACCATCACGGTGTTGGGGCGGAACGTGGTATTCTCGGAGATGAGAGAGATGCCGGTGATCGGAGGAAGTGGGCTTTTCCGGTTCGCCAGAGGTTATGTTCAGGCCAGGACCAACAAGGTGGACCCTAAAACTGGAGATGCTACGGTTGAGTATAACATTTATGTCTTGCATTACTGACGATGCTTTTTCTTTTTTTTTCTTTATCTTTTTCTTGACCCAATTCCTCCTGCCTTTTTTTTTTTTTATAAGGTTTTTTTAGAAGCACTTACTTTCACTTTTGTCTATAGTGATTGATGCCTTTCAATAAGAATCTTTTCCGCGCATAGGATTTTCTAGGGCATTCTTGCCGGGTTACTGTTAGTGTGTTTGGTTGGATCTCGCGATCATGTCTCGTGATTATTCATCCCCAAATCTCAGGAGCAGCAATAATATAACAAAATTTTAATTATAAATTTAAATCGGAGATTTGATCACTCATCCCGAAAGCCCATGGGCGTATTTGTGTTCTCGATCGATCCAATATTACAAGACTCGTTAGACTACCGCACGTAATGTCCAGCTGGGTAGCCCAGTGTCAGAGGCTCGGGTCTCTCACTGTGAAGTGAGCAGCCCAGCCTGCCAGGCCCACCAAACCAGTTTTGACGATGCCATTATTAGCCCCATGAACTGGAGGACGAGAACAAAACGCACGGCAGCAGTCGGAAAAGTTTATTTACAACTATAAAACCGTTCAAATTTTAGGTCACGCATGCACACGCACATGTATGCACGAATAAATTGTTAATAATCGATTGGAGATATAATTGTGCCAGATCTAGCATTTTCTGTCGTCATCGCTCGGCCTTCAGCCATGAAACCCTTTTCATTGAGGGGGGGCATCCGGGCTGGCACATCAGATGAGAGGGGAACCGAAAAGAAAAAGGATAAAGCCAAGGATGACATGGGTTACACATGGATCACCACCACGGCATGGCATCATCGGTTGTCCTCATCATATATATGTGATGCTGATTTGCCCCCTTTTGAATTCTTTTTCCTTGCTTCCCCGTCCCCTCTCCCCTAAAAAAAGAAAGAAAGCTATTGCCGTCACTAAACTCCAGCTTTTTCTTTCTTTCTTTCTTTCTTTTTTTTTTCTGGTTTACACTTCTTAGCTTTTTTTGGGGTCCAGAGGAAGTAGTACACTCTAGCTTTTTCTTCGTCATTCTTCACATCTTCCCATGTTCCTGTCCACGGTCGGTCGTACGTGGCGGTCCTTAACTGGTCGGTGCTCTTTACAACTACGAATCTCAAAAATAAATATTCCTTTACCCAACCGCCCTTGGAGTTATCTCTGTGGACTTGGCTGGAAGGAAGAATCCTTGCAATTCAAGTAAAACAACACGAATCCATTTCCCATTTCGATTTTGTTTTTATCTTGCTTATGGTCACTTCCTATTTTTCTTTATTACCAAATGTCTGGTTAATTGCGATCGATTGCTACTTTGTGTCATTACTCATTACCACACGGGCGCCTGTCATGCACTCGTTTATTTTTCCCCCCTCCCATTTTCTGACGCAATGTTGAACGTCGTTATTCCATCCAATCGGACAGGCTCAAGGGCTAATGGCATTATCAATCTTATAGTAATCTTAATCAGGTCTTCATGACTCTTTGAAAATGGGTTTTTGAAGTTTAAGCGACAGAATTATATTTATGCCGACGAAGATGGGGTTCAAATGTTTTAGTGGATTATATTATACGCAGGTATAGAAACAGAGAATAAATAAAAAAAGAAAAATCTCGTTCAAACCTGTAACACATCAATTTGACAATGAGAATAGACTTTTACGGAGCACCTCAAAAATTAGAATCCTAGTTTCGTAGTAATTGTAATGTCACAAATAGACCTCTTATATTCCATAGATATCCCTTCTTTTTGTCTTTCGGCATTTTCTTTTGTTGAAAGTGAATGCCTCAGACGGCTGCTTTTAGCGCCAACTCGTTCTAGCAACTTTTTTCACTGCCACCGCATTATTATTATTATTATTATTTTAAAGAGAGTGCCCTTTAATTAACTCGTGCAGCTTTAAAGAAATGTAATCAATTTTTTGACCTTTAATACACAGGGTCCAAAGGGTAGTCCCAGACGATGTACACATAGACTATACCCCCCCCCATCCCCCCACTCCAAAAAAAAAAAAAAAAGCAAAAGCAATAGGTAACCCTCTATCTTAGCTTCCTCTATATAAATACGATGTTTCCTGCACAACTTTCTTCTATACTCGAAACCAGTCAATTCTAGAAAACATTTCGAGAAGTTTCCTCCTTCAATCTGCCCGAACCCCCACTTCCTCGTTTCCACACAATCCAAGTCTGTGAAACATGGCTAGACGCTACAATCCTTCAATCTTGGACTATTTGTCCTGTTTCTCTATGCCTCTCCACCTGTGCTTCTTCATGATCATACTCTTTCTTGTATTAGGCTTCTCGTGGTACACAAACTATGAGTCCGTGCTTGAAGACCTGATGAACCAAGTGAAACTGGTTCTCATGCTCTCTCCTCTTCTCTTGCTACTAGTTGTTCACTGCCTGTCGAGTGGGTTCCCTTTGCTTGTCCCCTTCCCGGAGCAGGATTCGCTGCACAGAGCAGGAGGGTCTCCTTGGGGTGTGGCGCTTCTGCTTGTATTCCTCTTCTTCATGATCTCTTACCAGTCCTCTTTCCATGAACGTTGGTTTCCTTTACTTGCCAAATGACGAAGTCGAAGGGACGTACGTGTATGTGTATTCAATGACGGAGCTCGGCTTTCGTTTGGCTTTTCTGATTGCAGTGGACAAATAGCCAGCAGGCTTAGCTGGATCTTTTCCATTTTGGTTTTATCACGATTAGAAGACCAGCGACTTCCTTTTGTATCTTCAATTATTCATCTTTGTATCGTGGAAGAGACTAGAGCTTGTAAGTCGTCCTCTCTCTCTCTTTCTCTGTTTAGCTGTGGTGGTGAGCTAATGTACAGTAGTATGTCATGGGCAGTCTCATCTTGTCCTTTGTGGAGCCTATTTTTACTGGGCTAGTAGTGTATGAATGTATTTTAGCTTGGAAAGTCGATATACGTGTGCTATCCAGCAAGTCATTTAACGTCGCTCTAAAAGGTTTGTGGCAGAAGTTCATGCTAAGGATAACTAACAGAAACAGACTGTAGATCGCGGTTTGCAGAATAGTTGAACGCATGCGCTCTTGTTTTTCGCTAATTTTACAACCGTAAGAAATTTTAATTATCAGCGTATAATAGAGTAATATTAATGTTAAGGGAAAGAAGATTACCGTTCTGCGCAAATCAACCCTTCAATCTAAGGCAAGGTAACCGCATATGCTGCATCTAAGTGCAATTCGACAGGGCCAAGTACCAGCATCTCGGGGAGTTTTTGAAAATACATGCGGGAAATGGGCATAAACCCGTGTAACCTATTTTACTATATAACTAGAACTGAAAAAGGAAAGATATATGGGCATACAAATACAAGCACGAATGAGATACCAAAGTTTTATATATATATATATAGCTTTTGCGATAATCACTAGAAATCCTCTTTGCAGAATTTATATACAGCTTCGTAATTAGAAAGAACCAACTCTGAAAGTCAAGCCAACAAGTACACATTGTTCTCATATTACTAGCCAATATTCGTTTTTTTGATCAACAATCAAGTTACCTTGTATGCTCAAAACTGTTGAATTTAGCTTGCCTTTCCTTTTCTTTTTTTTTTTTTTTTTTATAATAGACATTTTATGTTTCTTATGTACACCATAAATAAAGAAAAAAGGAAAAAGTCAGGGCAAGAACCGAGTTGGGTTCAACGGTTTCGGCCGAGTGTCGGTAAAAAGAACAAAAGGCCCATGAATGGCGAAACAATGACGTCCCTTTCAAAACGGTCAAAGGACAGCACCGGCCGATGAAAAAAGCAAAGAAGTAATTGCAAAAAGAAACATGACTTGATTATAAATTCCTTAGATTAAAATGGTCGCTTTAATTTTAAATTATTTTGTTTGAGTTGAAAGCTTTGATCTCGATTTTGCATAGCGGTAAAGGCCTTCAGATATGTTTCGCATCTTGATTCCGGTTTTCAAAGAGATATTATGTTCATTGTTGTTGCTCAATCCATGCATGTTTGCCCCATTCAAATTGGGGCCTCAAATGTTATGTCTTGAGAAATTTAATTCCTCGAGAGAGTTGCATATACAGAATTTTTCACTAACTCGAATTAATCAATTTTGATATTAATAATGTACTTACATGTTTTGGTTACTGAATTTTGTTTCGTCTGGCTTAAAATAAAAATAAATAATAATAATAATAACAGCAGTTAGCAGCCTTATCACCCTGTGAATGGATTAAGCTAGAAACAGATCGGGCTCAGAGGGAACCCGCAGGAATGCTAGAGAGCCGGAGGTGCCGTTGGCGCGCCTGGAATTTGGGTCACGCGGTTCGTTGAACTACATGAGCAGTGCCATGGCGTGGGCCTATATGGGTACAGAAAGGTCCAACTTGAATGTGAAATCCAACTGGTCAGACCGTGCTTCGAGCTTCTTCGGTGTCCACGGGAGGGGGATGATTTAACCATTGTTGGTTCAAGAGCTGGGATTCCTGCAGTGAAGCCTGCCGCCACTTGGCATTTTCATACTTACGGATATGTGGGTTCTTGTTGAAGAACTAAAGCGTCAGGCACCACAATTTCTCAATTTTGGAGGATGCGAAATTTGATTTCGTGATCTCCTCCTCTTAGGCTTTAAGCCACACAAGTTTGAAGTTAGACGACTTTCCCATTACAATATTAGGGCCTAGTAAATTAAGATTTTTGAGTTTTCGGTTTAAAAAGAATAGTCAGTCGGTGGTAATTTTCCGGATGTCCAATAAAAGGTCATAGTTTGCTCGGCGGAATACCTGCCTTATAATGATGAATTTCAAGTGGTAATGTGTGTGTGTTTGTGTGCAATTTTTAGGTAAATTTGTGTCTAATTTTTAACCCCCGTTCCTTTTTTAAAAAAAAAAAAAAAATCTTTTGAATTGGACCTCCACCCCGACAATGATGGGATGGCCCTTCAAAATTTGAATAATTTGAATCGTCGGAAATCGAGACAAAAAGAGAGATCGTTTCAGGTTAGGGTTGAGGATAATGACGACAGGCTTAGTCCGTCTGGTTGCCATTTCTTGGGGTGTGATTAAGGTAAGAAAAACGCCATCAAGCAAACAGATGTTGATCAGTTGACAAATTACATATGAAAATATGATTATTTAAACTAATTACAATATAATATATGCAGGTAATTGACTTTGACTTTATTATGGTCCATCCAAACCGACGTGCCAGCAGATCGCTTACATTCTGTCTGGTTTATAAGAAAAGGATGAGAAAGAAGAAAAAAACAAAATTGAAAAAGAGAATGGGTTGGAAAATGAATTTTCCGTTGTTCGGTGAACATGTGATAACAAAAGAGATAAAAAAAACAAAAAAAGCCCGAGGAAATTTACTAGAGTGCCCACCGTAAATCTTTCTCTCCACCATATTGGTGAAAAAGGGATGAAGCCAATTAAATTCTTATCTCTTTGCATCTTGTAAAATATATGTAATTTTTAAAGTCTCTGTCCATTTTCTTTTCCATATATTATTCAAATAAGTGATTAAAAAAATTATATATATTTTTTTTTGAACACTTTTTTTTTTCATAATTTGTTTTTTTTTTTTTTATCTCTCGTCAATTGATGTTCAAATAAGGTGTAATATTCTCTTCCTCAATTGGGTCCCACTGCGCATCGGACATGGCATCGACAATCGTGTTGAGTTTGACCCGCTCATCACCGGGTCCCACCCTCACGAACCAATCTAATTTGCCGCAATGCGAACAGCTGTTAATCAAAGTCATTCGCGCCTACCTCTCTTCTCTCATTCCAACCCGCCTGAAACCCTAACCCTAACTGACGCTTCCCAAATTGAATTCTTTTTTTTTTTTTTTTCGAAATTTCTCTTCAAATTTAATTCAATCCAACTTAATCGCGCCAGAATCGATCGTAAAACGCCACTTCGATCAGCAATCTACCTCGAATTACGACCGATCTCAGGCCATGAATAGCCCAATCGTGCTATAATGATAGTCGCCGGATCGATAGGGTTTTTTCCACTTTTAGGGGACAAATTGCATGGGCTTGAGCGATGCCCGAGCTTCGCAGAGGTGCAAGGAGAGGGCGTGCGACATTAGCCCCGCAGAACCGGCGATCCGAGCCCCCTGCGGCGGGAAATTACGTGAAGACCCGCGCCGCCGTGGCAAGAGAAGCGAAGAGGCCGAGGACAAGATTGGAAACGAAAAGATTGAAGGAGAAGGAAAAGGAGAATAGGGAAGATAAGGAGGTGAAGGAGGATGATAAGGTGATTGTGATTTCTAAAAAAGAAGAGAGCGCTTCCTTGGGTTTACAGCGGAAAAAGAAGCGAAAGAATTTGGGTGTTGGTCAACAGAAGGAAGAAGAGAAAGTCGTTAAAATGGCTGATGGTAGTGGTGGTTTGAGTGCTAATAAGGCTGTTGGGCAGGAAGAGGAGGGTAGTACGGCACCTTTCCCCGAACAGGTGTGCGTCGTTTTTTGTTCTTTATTTTTATTTTCGTTTTTATTGATTGATTGTTACGTCCACGATGGTGTCTAGTCAAGTGTCGCTTTTTTTTTTTTTAATGGTAGTCTGAGTTTCTGCTTTTCCCGTTTTGATGCAGTAGCCGTTGTCGTTTGTACTTTGTGTTTTCTTGTTGGTCTTGGCCTGTTGGGGCAGAAGCATGAGTTAATCTGGTGTGTATGTATTTTTTTTTTTAATTGCATGGGAGCTTTAAGAGGAAAAAATGATTTCACCTGTGACTTTTATCTGTTCTGCCAGAATTTGCGCTGTGTTTTGGAGTCATTATTCATTGTGAAATAATTAACCTGTACTTTTTTGGCATGAGTGTGAAGGTCCTAATCAATACATTATAGCCATCTATCTGCACACATGAACATTCATCTGCAGATATAGACGTATACTGTTTCTTTTCTTGTTTTGTTATCTTGTATGTTTGTTGGATGGGCCTAAGAGATATTAAAAAGATTTGGTCTTTATCAGTTTTTTTCTGCTTATTATCTCAAGTAGAATTGCATTGACTCAATTTTTGTCAAGGCTATAATATGGTGTGTAATTTATGTGCAACTATACAACTTCTGTCAATTTCTTTTTCCAGGTTCAAGTGGGAGGGTCACCTCTGTACAAAATAGAAAGGAAGTTGGGTAAAGGTGGGTTTGGTCAAGTCTTTGTTGGTCGCCGTGTTTCAGGTGGAAATGATCGTACAATGGGTCCTGGAGCCACAGAGGTGAATCTATCTCAAATTCCAATGTTGGTGATGAGATAGCTTTAATTGTGTTATAATATGCTCATTTCTTTTTCCTGACTCTGTTTCCTTCAGGTTGCTCTGAAATTTGAGCACAGAAACAGTAAGGGCTGTAATTATGGGCCTCCATATGAATGGCAAGTATACAAGTAAGTGATTATTGCTTATATGAATCAAATATTTAATGGTGGATTGACTCCATATTGCTGTTAATTTTTTGATGATAATTGCAATTAATTTATTAATTCCCTATCTATTCTGTTTTGCAGTGCTCTTGGTGGTAGCCATGGGGTGCCCAGAGTACACTACAAAGGAAGGCAAGGAGATTACTATGTGATGGTATGATTCAAAAGCTCATTCATTTTATTGTTTCATTCTTAACTTTTAGATCAATTTTGCTAATTTATTTTCAGGTTATGGACATGCTTGGGCCTAGCCTATGGGATGTGTGGAATTCATCTGGCCAAGCGTGAGTTGCTCACTACTGTCTGAATTCATTTTTATTTGCTGTGCAAGATGCCGTGTTAAATTTATTGATTTAAAGACATGTTAGGGTCTGGTGGTGTATATTCTTGTGTAGCTTTATGTGGAAAGAAAGGGAGAAAACGAAATTTCTTTTTAGTTTGAAGGCGATAATTCCCCAAAACCCCCCCCCCCCGGCCCCCGGCGGCAGCGCACGAAAGGCACTTGTTATTGATCTCATGTCCCTTGATGTGCTTTCTTGTGTCCCAATGATTTTTAATCCTCATCTTTTTGGTTGTAGGATGTCTTCAGAAATGGTGGCTTGTATTGCAGTTGAGTCATTGTCAATCCTAGAGAAGATGCATGCAAGAGGGTATGTAATTCAATTGTGCTTATCTATGTTATTATGTATATTCTTTTTCTGGATAAAGTAATGAAATTGGGAGGATATTCATTGGCACTAGCATTCAAAATAGTTCACCATATTTTATCAACTGATTGGTACTTAATACAACCTTGTTTGATTTTAGTTATGTGCATGGGGATGTGAAGCCAGAGAACTTTTTACTTGGTCAACCATCTACACCACAAGAGAAGAAGCTATTCCTTGTTGATCTTGGATTAGGTGAGTCAAATGCCGCTAATCTGTGGATTTTTCTAGTGGAATTATTTGGATCCTCATCTTATTTCTGATTAATATCGCAGCTACAAAGTGGAGAGATAGTGGTAATGGGCAGCATGTTGAATATGATCAACGTCCTGATATGTTTAGGTAAGACTTGGTGATTTATTTTTTTATGGGCAATCTATGTTGGGCCATTATTATGATTTATGTTCTGTTTGATTTCTGTAGGGGAACTGTCCGTTATGCAAGTGTTCATGCTCATTTGGGAAGAACTGCCAGTAGGAGAGATGATTTGGAATCTCTGGCATATACCCTCATTTTTCTACATCGTGGTAGATTGCCATGGCAAGGGTATCAGGTGGTGTCAATAGTCTTACATATGAAGAGCAGAAAAGTGTTCATATCATTCTCAGAGAGTTATTTATTTGAAGTCTTGTTAACACTGTTATTCTGTCCTTTCTATGATGAAATTTTAGGGTGATAACAAGTCTTTCCTTGTTTGCAAAAAGAAGATGGCAACATCTCCTGAGATGCTGTGCTACTTTTGTCCTCCACCTCTAAAACAATTTCTTGACATTGTGGTGAATATGAAATTTGATGAGGAGCCCAATTATTCCAAGCTAGTATCTTTGTTTGAGGGCTTGATAGGACCAAATCCAGCTGTAAGACCAATAAGCACTGAAGGTGCACAGAAGGTATTGTTTGATACTAATCTGCTGACATATCTTTCTTTATTTTCTCTTTATGGGTCTCTGACTATAATTCATACATATTTTGGCAGATTATCTGTCAAGTTGGTCAAAAACGTGGTAGGTTGAATATTGAGGAAGAAGATGATGGGCAACCAAAGAAGAAAGTTCGTATAGGAGTTCCTGCTACACAATGGATTTCGGTCTACAATGCTAGGCTACCAATGAAACAGAGGTAAAACTATGTTTTGATGCGCAGTCTCTTACTTGTTCCTCTAAGGTATATTCTTAGATTTAATTTGTAATTGTTACTGGATTATTAGGATAACTAAACCTACAAATCTGGATTGAATGTGGAGTTGAAATGATCTTTTAAATGGTGATTTGGCAGCCCTAGAATGGTTATGATTCTATTAAAGTGTTGATATGTTGTAACTTGTTTTTAGACAGTTTGTGTGGAACTCATCCTTCTCCTTTGATCTTGACTCTCTTTACTATGGCCCAAACATTTTTTCCTTGTAGTGCATGTGTCATTCATACTTTTCTGTCTTTTATGAGAACCATGGGATGCTTACACATATCATGTGTCGCCTGCTTTGAAGAACTTGAAAGCTTATCGATATGGCCTTGTGATCGTCTCTATATTTGGTTTGTATAAAGGTACCATTATAATGTTGCTGATGGAAGGTTGGCACAACATGTGGAGAGAGGAATTGCTGATGGTCTGCTTATAAGTTGTGTGGCATCATGTTCCAATCTTTGGGCACTAATTATGGATGCTGGAACTGGTTTTACACACCAAGTTTATGAGCTGTCTCCTTTTTTCTTACACAAGGTGGGCCTCTGTCATGCATATATGATAGTTAATATAAAATTCTATGAAATTTTCTTTCTATTCATAATAGTATTGGACACAAAATGTGAGTTTTCATTTGGTGTAACAGGAATGGATCATGGATCAATGGGAGAGGAACTATTACATCAGTTCTATTGCTGGTGCAAACAATGGAAGCTCTCTTGTGGTGATGTCCAAAGGTTGGTTTGCATTGTTGGAATACATAAATTGCATAAGCTGAGAGACAGTATCTAGAAATTCTTTTGGATGTGCATCTGCAGTTACGTGCTTCTATGTGGGCATTGTTCATGACATTTTGTCCTATTTCAGTAATATACTGGATATTGCCAACTAACTTTTCTTTGTTGGTAATGCAACAACAACAAAGCTTTAATCTCAACTATAATATAATTGGAGTTAGTTACATGAATTTTTTCTTTATTTTGTTCTATTATAAAATAAGTTTGGTGTGGTGTAATTTTTCTAAATCATTCGCTTCTATTTTGTTCGTAATGATAATGTGAAATTATTCAGGCACCCAATATACTCAACAATCCTACAAGGTGAGCGACTCTTTTCCCTTTAAGTGGATAAATAAGAAGTGGAGAGAAGGATTTCATGTCACCTCAATGGCAACTGCTGGAACCAGATGGGGAATAGTTATGTCTCGCAATGCTGGTTTTAGCGACCAGGTACTAACATCTTGTATAGAAACTATTAATTACACTGATGGTGCTAATCTACTTTGATGTAAAAGTACCCCAGGCCCAGAGTACTGATGGTAAATACATTCCACTGAAGTTTCTATTAATTGTTGGGCATATTTGCCTTTGAATTCCTTGCATAACACATTCTTCTGTATATATATTTTAATTTGCCTGCTAAGCCTCTACAACTTCCTTTGTTTTTGAATGATGTTCAACCCTGCCTGGGTTCCCCCTCCCCCCCTCTCTCACACACACACACAGAGTCACACTTGTCATTTGCTAAAATAGATTGTGGTGTTTGATTTCATTTATTTCATGGTGTTTGATTCTCTTGTTCTCTCTCTTGTTTGCTTGCATGCTTCTCTAACTTCTTGCTTGACAGGTGGTGGAGCTTGATTTTCTCTATCCAAGTGAGGGCATTCATAGACGCTGGGATAGTGGCTTCCGGATAACATCGACAGCTGCAACTTTTGATCAAGCTGCTCTCATTTTGAGTGTGCCCCGGCGAAAACCTGGAGATGAAACTCAGGAAACATTGCGTACCTCCCAATTTCCTAGCACACATGTCAAGGTAAATCTTTGATCTGGAATAATATCTCTAGATATGTGTTTTATGGGTATGAATATCTCCTTACAAGAATTTCAACTGGAGATTACTTATGCCTATCACGAGAGACGAGTATTATAAACCATCTCTACTGCATAAATAGTCAGATAGAGCTTATAATATTTTTGACATTCCCGCAACATTTTACAAGTGTACAAATGTACTTGTTTGTTCCTTAGAAGTTTCCCAGAGAAATAGCCTCATGGATTGCTGCGCACACTAATTGATTTTTTGATTTAATATTTCGTGGCATTGTTTAGTTACACCATGTTTGTCTTTATATGCAGGAAAAATGGGCGAAAAATCTGTACCTTGCTTGTCTGTGCTACGGGAGGACTGTTTCTTGAAGTAGTAGTAGTTGCAGGGAAATTTCTGTAAGAAACAGAAATAATAAAAGGTTTTGTTTTCGGTATACCTACATCACATTATTCCAATTTTTAATGTTTAATTGTACAAAATGGTATACTGGCCCCAGTTGCAGTCCTGTAGAATTAGACCAGTTCCGGTGACAGACTTCTGCTGAAGGTGTAATTTTATCTCAAGTATCCCAAGCTTTCACGTGCTCGAACCGGTACACGTACCATAACATTGGTTGCTGAGATTTCACCGCAGGGATTTGTGTATGCTCCAAATTGTGAGGAAGGCATTCATTGTACGCATCCAGAAAAAAAAAAAAAAAAAAAAAAATAATTTTAGACTTCTTGGAATTGCGTCTCGCCACCCGGGGGGGGTTGGCGGAGCGAGATTGGGCCGGGCTGATCAATGTAATGCACGAGGAAATTTAACAGAAGAAGATGGTGCGAGCTGATGTGCCACGTAGGCAGAAGAACCATTACATTACGGGGGAACAGTAAGCGGATAAGACGGTAAAAGATGAGAGTGATCCCCCACCGCCACCCCCCCCCCAACCTCCCCGGCGGGGAAGAGGCAATTATAAAATGGGTTAATTACGCTAACTAAAGGGCTAAAGGCATATAAATAGTCAAATTACGTGGAATGCTTTTCCTTCAAGACAACCGTGTGAGTGGAAGCTGAGGTAATTAACTAGAATATTTCCAAATAGAAAATCATCCGGCTGCGGTGGTTTATAATGTTTTTTATTTAACTGAAGGAAAATCTTCGGCCGGTCTGAAATAAAAATGGTTTAACCTGTAAAAACGCTGCGTTTAGAATTATCTGAAACGTTTCCCTCCACAAGTTTTCTCCTGCAATGCAACACAAAGAGAGAGAGAGAGAGATAGAGGACTTACTGAGCACTGATGTTGTTAGACTTCCCCGTCACAGGAAGAAAGAGGAAGTCCTCCTGAGTCCCGACCATTGTATTGTATTGTAATAGATAATATTTTTTTGGGTCTCTGATTCTTTCACACGCGCTCACACCGAGAGAGAGAGAGAGAGAATGGCATCATATCCTTACGGTGGCTGTAATGTCTCAGCAATCCCAAAGCGGGTGTCCTTGTCCTCTAAAACCTCCCCACACCACTGTGAGTTTTTCCATTTCCTAATGTTAAGCTCTCTCTCTCTCTCTCTCTCTCTCTCGCTGATGTTGATGTTTCTTGCTTTATCTCATTTGGAACCTGAATTTTGAGTTGGGGTGGCAATAAATAGAATTTAAGAAACTCTGGATCCTAGTGATTGTTAACTAATATTTCCGAGAATTCGGGTTCTGCCTGCTTATTGCTTCATGGTCTTATAAACGTTTCATTTTCCTTCCCGTATTATTGCGGTTGTTTGCTTTTGTTCGGCTGTTCATTCGGAAGGAGAGTAATCTCTGCTTGAACGTCTTTTGTTCGCAATCTACAGCATTTTACTCCAAAAAAGTTGGCTTTACTGTGACATCAAGTTTGGAAAATGAAAGCAGCGCTTCCAGAGGTTCAGATCGCCCATCAAAATCAACCCAGATGGAGGTTTAACACTTTCTGGACACTTGAATTGCTTTTGGGCCACATAAAAAATTCAGTTGCTAAGGCTTGATATTGAACCCACGGTTCTCATCATCAATGATTTTCATGATTAAAACTGCTGCATATGATCCCTACAATTTATAGAAAATCGAGAACCATGTCTGCTGTGTATTCCTTCAATTCAACATAGGCAGTCTGTTTGGATTGCTTTTGATGACTAGATGCTCCCATTCACTGGGCAAGTTAATGTCCTTAACTGGAACTGTTTGTGTGACAACCGATGGTGTTGGTATAGAAAATCATCATACTTGATGGCGCAAGAAGGTGAGAAGAAGAAAACGGGTAGAGGTTAGGCTGTTGAAGCAAAAAAGTGCGAGGATGGAAAATAGGTTCCAGGTTTTACAGTGATGAATTTTCAGCTTGGGCCTCATTCTTTTTTGTCTTTTTAACTTTTTGATATAAAAGGGGGCAAAAAGCCTAATTGGAGGGGTTGCCGTTGTTAATGTTCTGCCGCTTTGTACTTGCATATTTCACGCAATAGGATCAAATACTGAATTCTTTTTAAGAAAAAAGTTTTCCTTTGAAAATTCCAGACAATGTGCATCAATTTTATTGGTGCCGTTGGTTTACTGTCATCAAACACTGTAGTTTCTGTTCTGCTTAGAAAAAAGTCTCGTAAACACTGCAGGTATCAAGGCGTTGGTGTCTGACTTGCTTATGTTCAACAATAGTTTTGATTAGTAATTCTGGAGCCTCCACTGCCACCTCAAAGGCAATTGCTTTAAGTGGAAAAGAGAGACCTGTATGCCAAAATTGTGGAGGCAGTGGTGCTGTTGTTTGTAAGTGTTATTGTGCCCTTCCATGATGTCCATAATTATTCCCCACCAAAGGCTAGATGAATCTTAAATTTTCACATCGTTCTGTTCTTCAGGTGATATGTGTGGTGGAACAGGGAAATGGAAGGCACTCAACAGAAAGCGTGCCAAAGATGTCTACGAATTCACAGAATGCCCTAATTGTTATGGTATGTATGCTTCTTCCCTCTAGTACTCCTATTTCCATAATAAAAGTAGAGAGCTGCACGATTTGTGTGTTTCTTCCTTGGCTTGTCCATTTTTATTAAATTTCTTGTGGCATTTGAATAAGTTTATCATTTATGTATACATGTTATGACTTCAACTTCTTGGTGTGCGCAGGTCGAGGAAAACTTGTGTGTCCTGTTTGTTTAGGTACTGGTTTACCAAATAATAAAGGTCTTCTTAGAAGGCCTGATGCAAGGCAATTACTTGATAAGATGTACAATGGTCGAATAGTGCCCAGCCCCTAGGTAAGTCCTACTTCTCCAACATCTATAAATGTTCTTGGTAGTTATTCACGTGTTCCAGTATTCTTTAGACAACCCATACTCCATAGCCAGCTAAAGGAGGGGGATACTTGAGGCGTATCCATATCAATGATAGTTTTTCCACAGCTTTGCATTGTCAGGATGCTCCACAGTCCAGAGACTTTTGGAAGTGTTGCAGATTTTGATTGTGGGTGGGATGAGTGAAGCCAGCAGACTGTAAATTGTCTGAACGATACTCCATGTACTGCAGATATAATTGTGATTCCATCTTCCATATGTATATGCTGTTGTTTTATTCTGTTTTGGCTTGATCAAAGGAAGTGCAGTCATTGCTACCCAAAAGTGAATTTTTATTTTTTAAATTTATTTATTTATTTCTTTACGTTATTGCATAAGTCTTTAAATAGGAGTGAATCGAGTATGATCAGGGAAATATGCTCACCAAGTGGTAACAAGCGTATTTTATAAAAATGGAGGGAACTTGTTTCTCAAATTCAACTCATTTTGCGTCCATGGTGTGAATGGAACCATTTCTTCATAGCATATGTTTTGAAAGGTGCGCACCTTGAATACTGATATTCTTGGTTTCACAATTTACAGAGCAATGGTTTTCTGCGGAGAGAAGAGATGTATACGATATGAAAAGGTGGTCCACCTTGTGACCCATATGCTTGAGCTATTCATGATCTGATAGACCCAAATGCGGAGAGGAGTGGGATCGTCGCAATTTCAATCCCGGGTCAGAGGAAGACTTTGGCGGTGGGTTTGGCACGTGAAGGAAAGCCAAGACGGGGTTTTGGAGAGGGGGGAGGGGGGAAGGGGGGAAGGGGGCGGTGGTGTTTTTTTTTGTGGGGTTTTGGCAGTGGTTATAAACAAGAAAAAAAAAAAATTGTTTTGGAGAGAGAGAGGACATGAAAATGATGGATTTTTGGCTAGCATTGGTGGCTAAACAAGGAGAGCCTTGGGTTTTGCTGATTTTGAAAATGACAAGTTTTAAGCCATTTATCCTTTTTTTTTTTTTTTTCAGTCTCTTCATTGATCATCATTTGCATTGCTGGGTTTTACTTCTAGCCAGGTAGATTCTAGTTTGTCACCGACTTGTCGGGGCATTGAAAAGAGTTGCTATTACTCTTCTTAACATATGATGACGTTCGCAGATTGTACACCTCCAAGAGTAGTAGTAGTCAATGGTGGTTGCCCATCCTCTGCGTCTGAGTCGAGCATTTCCTTGGAATTTTTCGGGGAGGCAGTTAACATTGATGACGTTTGCAGATATTTTCCTGCTGCAGCTGTTCCTTCTGGTGGAAACACTTGGGAATTGGGGATTCAAGAAGTGGGAAAACACGGATTGATGCTGAGACCACAAGGAGATGCACAATTCACTCCAGTCTTTTTTGAGCGTGGTGCTCAGTTGCTTGCTACCAAACAAAGTTAAACAAAACAATGTTGGCCTGCTGGCATGCCAACTTTGTTAGAACTAATCCGTTCCTAGTACCAGAGGTCCACGGCTATCTCAATTGAGAAATGTGTACGGTTCCATTTCGATGTACCCAAAAAAAAAAAAAAAAAAAAGAAAACTCACTTGTCCTTGGGTTGATAACGAATCTTTTGCCGAAGCAGACCTTGACCAACCTAGGCTGATTATTATAGAGGAAATAATTTTTGATTTTCTAGCACAAGTACCAATCTCACTGCTCTCTCCATATGTGTCTCGTAACTTTCAGTTTCAACTCCTGCCCATTGCCGCCAGTAAAGAAATGAGCCAAATTTCCTGAAATGATGAGGCCATCTTGGCTGTCTCGAACTTTAATGTGGTTATTGCAAATGCTTCTGGGAACTCCTTGCTACGTAAGCTTTCTGCCACTCCTACCAACTACTAGACTGTAACTAAATGGCCTCGCCTCATCATCGTTACCCATGAATCTCGGGAAGGCCATGTAAACAGGTGCAGTTTCCAGACGGCAAGCATCAAAATGCAAGCAGAACTTTTGACCAAATCAATTGAAAATCTGCACCAGATGACAAAAACTATTAGATGTAGAGACCAAAGAGCAAGGATCAAACTAGTTGAGTCGCGAGGGAAGAAGATGCTGCTATTATGCATCTAAGGCACTGTTTATTGGTTTCTGCCATGCCAGTGGGAGAGCCAGAAATGGTGGGAAAATGTGAAAAATGCTTTTTCAAATGCGAGTTGACAAAATTACGCTGATTTTCAATTACTAAATTTGTCAATCATGTAAGTTGAGAGCTCAGAGAGAAAGAGAGAGATCTTACCTTTAACATCCATCTTGAATTTTCAGTTTCTTTGGGATTGGATTTGACATATATTTGATTAAAGTAGCATCCGCTGTGCAGTTCAACCTTGTGATCATTCTTGAGATGCATGACAAGAAATGGGATGCCACCAGTGACAGACCATTGAGCTCCAGCATAAGGGCAATTGTATGGACGATACTTGCAGTTCTTTTCATGTGCCAACTTGTTGCTGTATGGAAGTATCTTACAACAACCGTCCTTCCGGTATTTGCAAGGGACTCCTAGTGTCTCAACAACATTCTCAGGAGCCAAGCACCTTATGTTTCTAAGTTCTCCACGGCATGTTGGGCAAGAGGTGGATATTCTGACCTTCCAGCTTGAACACACCGTGTGGCCATTGGCACAGTGGGCAGCAGATAAGTAACTTTGTCATTACATATGACAAAAAATGGGAAATCTTTTGTGGCCAACCGTCTGTTTATGTAGCACAGGGATAGAAAAAAGTTCATCAGAGTATGCTGCCACTAAGCATCAAGGTGTAAGTTCATCAGAGTATGCTGCCGCTAAATCCACCCTTGAAACCTCTCTCTCTCTCTCTCTCTCTATGTATATATTTTAAGCTAGCAAACATCCATCATGCAGGGTTCAAGATTTCTCTCATAAATATTACAAAGATCACACGTGCATATCAGAAGACTAGCTAACCTTTGTCTGAATATAAGTATTTTGGGAACCGTTTTTGCGAGAAAAAAGTAGCTTAATTGCACGGAAGAGATGGTGCAATGGTCGGGTTATTCCATTCACTACAGAGACTTGGGGCTTTTTAGGCCGTAAAACTTATAAAGAGTTCAATTGCAGCTGCATCAGCCTTTTTACGGGGACTGGACCGCCATCTGTGGGCACCCACGGATGCTCAGGCGCACTGTTCAACTTAGTCCTTTACACTGGACGTGCACAATAAGAAAACAACATAAACTGCATTAGATTTGCATGGGGTTATAGTTAACAGTGTTCAAAGATGCTGTGTGTGTGTGTGGGGAGGGGGGGGGGGAAGGGGAAAGGTCTGGCCCGTGGCATTTTTATTTTTATTGGTGAGTTTGAGTGGATTGTGACCATTTGTGTAGATATATAAACCAAGACAGGAGGCCGAGATCAACGGCTATAATGAATTAATGGCTTCGGACATAAACTATCGTTGCCATTTGATTCTTGATTTTCAGCCGTTGGGCCAACGTGTTGCCTCTGTCCAATTTCGAAAAGCTTTCTTCGGTTATTTTCAAGCGGTAGATTCGCCGTGGAAAGATGGATGCCCATTTCCTCAACCTTCGTATGGTAACATTGGGCCATTGGGCCAATGGGCCGATTTTGTCATATTAGTCTATTGGGCTTAATAGTAATAAACTAACAGCCTCTTGCTCCTCTCCACCAAGCGTCCCCTTTGATGTTTCCGGTGAATCTTCGTTATCGATTGATGGGGGCATCAATAACAAACATCTCGTTATATTTTTACGCCTATAATGAAAAAAGTGGAAAAGACGGACAAAGACCGTGTAGACCCAGCATTAAAGTGATGGATTTAGCTGACAAAAGGAGCGAATGAAATATCTGAAGATGAAGATGGCATGTCTACGGATCCAAGAAAACATTACCGTGCTCAGGACCAAAGCATAGGTTGAGGGGAGAATTAGGAGACAAAGAAAGAGGTAAAGGATGATCAACGAATTGCAAGGCCGCTTCGGGCCTGACACTTCGTCGACTAGTACGTGGGATGGCTGTGGATTGCTGTTTTATGTGATAAATTGCCTATTTATGTTTTCTCTTAAAACTTTTTACAGGGTTATTTTAATAATTTTAGAATAAAATTATAATTATTTTAATTTTATATTTAAAAATTTTTGACTTTATTATTCTTTTAGAGTCAAATTAACTTTTTTTTTTATTACTTAATTTGTAAAAATTATGTAAAATTTTTTTAAATTTAATTATTTAATTATTTAAACAGAATTTTTTTATTTAGAATTATTTTATTTTATTTTTTCTTAAAATTTTAATAATTGTTTGCTTAATATAAAAAATTATTTAAAAAAATGTTTAAATTTAAGTAACACAAGAATTTACATTAATAATTATTTAAATTAAATATTTTTTATTTAAATTTAATTTATTTTAAATTTTTTAACAATTTTTAAAATTTATTATTTAATTTATAAAAATTATATAAAAAATTAACATGAATCGAATTAACTTTCTATTTTTTAGAGCGCAATTAGCAAGCACCATTTTGCAAACCCTTGATTGATTTATGATCTAAGGCCACTCTAACAGAGAGAACAGGCTGCATGCCGACAGAGCTATAGCTTCCTTTTTTTTCTTTTTTTCTTATTTCAAGTGAATTTCAACGACGATATAACAAACTTATCCTTATAAAAGGTTTTTATTACATACTGCACAGGAGCTCGTGCTTCAAGTCTTAGCTCTGTCAATCAGATCGAGCTAACAAGACCGCCACTTGGTCCAGCCAAGCTGTTTCCGTTGACTCTGCTGCAATTCAATCTGATCTCTCCAACTGCTCCTGTCGGAGGGCTGATGTTTCCCATTCTTATCATGGACACCACAAATCTTTCAAAGAAAGCTGTTTGATTGGAACTAAAGTTGCTGACAATACTGGCGGTATCAGCCCCAGAAGTCGAGAACAATTCTTGATCGCTCCGGAGTAGGCCTCTGTTTTCTAGAAGATTGGAGAAATAGTTATTGTCAAAGGTATCAGAAGTTGTGGGATCAAGATTGGCTAGCACACTCCCATTTCCACCTTGGGGACACAATTGTTGGAGTGTTTGCAGGTAAGTTGAGTTCAATGTTGGATCAGAAGTATTCGTGTTGTTGAAATTGTATAAACGGCTACTGAAAGTTCGACATTGAGCGCGGCCAAACGTATGAGCACCTGACATGAGAAAGGAAAATGTTCCATGAAAGCCTGCCTCAGGATATGATACACAAGCTGGCAATTGAAGCAGTTGAAATTGATCGCCTACCAGACAGTGCAACTAAATCAGTGTCGTTGTTGAGCCCAACTGCAGAGAACTTGGATTTGAGTTGATCAAGGGTGTCGAAGGGACCTGGAATGTTGGTGTTGGCCAGAGTTCTATTTGCTGTTGTGCTATCATTTCTTCCCAACAGATTTGTCCATGACGGGCCTCCTGACTATAACTAGAGATTAATCCGCCTTATATGGTAGATGATGAAAACAATGCATCGGAAGGATTGTTCTGTTTTCTCCTAATTTTTATTTTCCTTCTGTTCTGGCTATGTAAAAAGTAAACCGATTCTCACTTAATGGTCACAATTTTGAGCCTTGGAAATCAAAAGCTTGCTTTATTTTTACTATGTAGTTGGGAAAAAATGTAAAAAAGAAGAAATAGGTAAAAAAGAGGGGAGGTGAGGCTGAATAACGTACCAAGGCAACAGATTCTTCAGCTGCAATGGCGAGGATATCAGCACAGGAAACGACGCCGGGACAACTGCTCTCCAGTGAACTTTTCATCGCGTCAACGACATCAAAGCCCCTTATCGAATTGTTGTTTGGGAGAGCTTCTTTTTCACTCTGTATGGTTGCAGTAATTGTCTAACAATATGGATGCATCACAACCCTGAAATAAGGCCAATTAGATTCAAAACCATCTAAAGGTAATCAAGGTATTGGAAAAAATTAGTCACCAATATTTCATAAAGTGCTTGCAAAATACCTAAACCCCACATATATGGTGCTACTCCCATGGATTTTCACTTTTCATCAGTCATCACCCAAAATAATTAAATATGAAATAAGTAATATATATATATATATATATATATATTTTTTTTTTTTTTTTTGGACAAATAGATATGCAATAATTTAAGAATATGTACAACAACTCATCCATAAAACTTTTCATGTTATGGACTACTCGGTTCCTGAAACGAGACAAACACATAAGAATAATAAGACGTGCAAATTCCCAACTGCAATCCAAGTCTCCTCCCACATACGTATCTTTACACAGAAAACAGATAGAAAAAGAAGAAAATAATATTAAAGAAAGCTGGAAATGGGAAACGAGGAGGGATTTAATGGAAATTTATGCTGATTTACATTAACGAAACAGTCGTGGAAGTGCAGCCTGATAAGGCTGGCACCGATCCGGGAATCGGTTTGGAAAGCCTGCACGAGAACTCCGCGTATAATACTCGTCACATTCGGACATGTTCCATTGTAAAAGGTTGGACTCAGCTGACCATTGGCACCCCCTGCAAGCAAAAGTATTGCAGAGAAAAAGGCTACCCCAACGTACATTTCTGCGCACGCAACCAATAAAAAAAAAAACACAAAGACTTCACTTAATTGCAGTGTTTACCAGTTGTTCAGGGACTAGCTTCAGGTACCTAATTTATAGAGCGGAAGGAGGGAAGCGGTCCAAAATTGACGAGGCGAAAGGCCGTTGTCAACTTTTTCATTGCCGATATTAACGTACGCCCCCCGCAATATGGACGGACCCTGTAGACTAGACAGGCAGTGGGTCCTAAGCGCATGTTTTGCTAATTTTTTTTTTAAAATTAATCTATATTATATATATATATAAAATCAAAAGTACAGGTGCAAATTGTATGCTAAATTTTTAAATAATTATATACACACTTTACTTATATATTTATACATTACTTTTTTAACATTATTCAAGGATAAGAGTTGAATTATGTCATCCGAAACATCCAAAAGAGTTTACTTTCAAACATTACCTACTTCTGTCCCTTTACGTCACCTGTGAGGTTTCGTTTGTCCAGTTTAGTCGCGTGATGCTGATCAATTTACCGCCCCCGCAAATTTGAGATGAGAACCACAAATTCTTGTTTTCTCACACGCGTTGCACATAGGGAAAATTGATTTGGTATTTCAGAGGACAACGGGAATCGGCGACGCGGATCAAACGCCGATTACTGTTGTCCGTGTCAAATTAAATCGGGTATCAAAAAATCACAGTGATAACAAGCCGGTGCGGGTAAGTTTATCACACCCCCACACAAGAAATAAGAAAATATCGACATATTTTCTCGAGATATCATTCGTGAATTTATCAATAGAGGTTCATTAGGGGGGACCAGCTCTCCACCGACAGCCGGAGTGGGGTGCCCTTTCCTTTTTTATTATTGGTCCGACCCGAGGCCACCAACCGCTTTAATTTTCAATGTTTTCCCTCCACGGGCGGCTTACCTTTTGCTTTGATGATGTTTGATCATTCCAAAATTTCCGAAGGGGCATGGTTTGTCGTCATTGTAATAATGACTTGCAACCTCTTTGTCAATTTCTGCCTTAAGGCATCTCTTGAAAAATTTTGTCTTCGCTCTCTTGATTGGCCGCTCCATGTGTTTACGGCTGCTCGTTCACGTAATTCTCGAGCACGTGGTAACGTATACACACCACCAAGCTATTTTTAAAGACATTAAATTAGTAATTGTGGAGCTGTCGGTTTTGGGATAGGGTGGGGAAGGAGCGTCTCGTTTCCATATTGTGACTTACGAATTATAAATTAGAGTCGTGAAACAATTTTTCTTTTTTTTTTTCTTTTAATAAATTAAGCTAGTAAGCTTTCGGTGCCTTCAGCACCTTTATTCCTTTCACTTCAATTGCAACAAAATTTCAAAAGAGAGAATCGACAATCCCTGACCCTGATGGTATATGTGTGGATCAAATCATACATGAACGACTTCAAGGCCAAGGTTTGGCTTTCTGCATTTGTGTTTGGAACAGTAAGACACAGAGCAGAAAATCTATAAGCAAGTCTTTCTGATACTGTTTTGTACCAATGTTTCTCTGCAACATTCCAAGGAAGCTAGAGCCTTCTTGGGCAAGCCGCCTCAATAATTTAGAAGTCAGTTACCATCCAAAACGCTCATCATTTCTAATTTTTTTTATTAGATTAAATAGTCTTATTTGTATAAATCGATCTGTAATAGGACCTAAGTTCACCTTTTCTTTTCTTTTCTTTTCTTTTTTTAAATGAAAGGGACGCAAATTTTTTTTTTGCAAGAAGGTCAGAATTGAGTGCTCTCCGCGTGGTTAACACAATCAAGGATAAGGACCCTATCTTTGAAAAAACAAAAGAAAAAAGAAAAAAAAAAAAAAAACGAAGAAAAGGAAAAAGAAGAATCATTCTATTCTCAAGTATTACATTTGTTTTCATGAGATGAAAATAGGGAAAAATCCCAATTTTAATTGGCCAACAGCTCGTAGAATATACACACAGAATATACCTTTCAGATAATTTTGCCCTGCGATAACAAATTTCCTTGATGCTTATCCAAAGACAATTTTATTAATAACCAGAAAATATATTTAGACGATTCTGCTAGTAACAATTACATTGTTTCATCTCAACATAAAAAGATTCTTACCCAGGAAAGTTGTTTCTTTCAAGGCTTCAACTGTTAGACTTTTCTTGTCTCTATCATGCAGGATCGTTATCTTGATACGAATACTAGTAATAAAACTATAACAAAACCAAAAGAAATAGAAAATCAGAATAACATACCGTTCTCCATTATTCTGATATCCGGTAGTAGAGATGAGAAAACTTCTCTTTTCTGCCCTGTACGCTTTCCTTTCTTTTTCTCCTATCTTCTCTCCTCCTACCTTTTCTCTTCCTACCTTTTCTCCTACTCTTCTCTTTCTGTTCTTTACGCTTTTCTCTGATGGTTGAGAGAGCTCAGAAAATATCCATAATGAATATATATATATTCATCCATTTTCCAGCAGCCGTTGCCCTGAAAATAGGGAGATTCTCCCTATCTGTAACGGTTATCTGTCAGAAGGGAGAGCGGAGGGATTTCAAACCCATTAACCCAAAACCACCATTATGCTTAATAGACCATCACGTTAAGCCATCCATTATTTGGGTCATACGTTAAACAAGGGCCACTTTTATGTCAATTAACTCAACAATCTCCCACTTGGCCCTTGTTATGATTTGATGAATCAACAACAAACAAGTGTGCACAATCCTTAAAGATTATCAAATCACAATATTTGATTGAATTAAAACGATTGGATCATGGCGGTCACATATCTTTCAGTGACATGATTCCTTCCATGTATCACATAATCATGATAATTTAGAATAACCTTACTGAGAAACATTAAAACTTTAAATTGTCATGTCCATATATGCCATTAGTTATCTCACAAACTATAACTATATACAACTAAACAGAGACAACAAAGCACAAGCAAAACCACGACCTTAATTGAATTCAAGAGTGTCTCAATGATATGAGCAGTACAAAATATTGACTTTCAGAGAATGAGGACCTGTCCAATATGCCCATCCGATCAACATGTCCAGTGAATGTTTTCGGTGGCAAACTTTAGTTAACGGTCCGCTATCATCAACTCAGTGCCAATGTGCTCAATAGACACTTTGTGATTTTACACTTCTTCTTTAACAGATAGGTATTTCAAATCCATATGTTTCGCACCTTTAGAATACCTATCATTCTTAGAGAAGAAAACAGCTGCGAAATTATCACAGTAAATTCTCAACGGCTTTTCTATACTGTCGACCAAACTGAGCCTTGAGATAAAATTCCGCAACCATAATGCATGAATAGTAGCCTCAAAGTATGCTATAAATCCAGCCTCCATAGTGGAAGTAGCAATGACAGACTGCTTCCCACTTTTCCAGGAAACTGCTCCTCCAGCTAGGAGGAACAAGTAACCAAATGTAGATTTTCCTCGAGTCTACACATCCAGCATAATCTGAATCCGAGTAGCCTACTATTTCAAGATGACTTGATCTTTTATAAGTAAGCATATAATCTTTGGTGCCTTGCAAGTACCTAAGCACTTTCTTTCCGGCTTTCCAATGATCTATTCCAGGATTGCTTTGATATCGGCCTAACGTTCCAACAGCGAAACTAATGTCTGGCCGAGTGCATGTTTGCGCATACATTAGGCTTCCAACCAGTGAGGCATAGGGAATTGATTCCATTACTTTCCGTTCCAAATCATTCTTTGGACATTGCAGTTCACTGAACTTGTCCCCTTTCTGAATTGGAACTATTCCTGTAGAGCAATTTTCCATTCTAAATCTCTCTAATACTTTATTGATATACCCTTTCTGAGACAATCCCAACAATCCTTGTGATCTATCACGGAATATCTCTATTCCAATCACATAAGATGCCTCATTCATATCTTTCATTTCAAAAGTTTCAGAGAGAAATTTCTTAACATCATGTAACAAACCCATGTCATTAGCGGCCAAAAGAATGTCATCAACATATAGGACTAATATAATGAACTTGCTCCCACTAATCTTCATATAGATACACCGATCAACGGTGTTCTCTACAAAGCCGTATGACGTAATGGTATCATTGAACTTAAGATACCATTGTCGGGAAGCCTGTTTCAGTCCGTATATCGATTTCTTTAATTTACACACCAAATTTTCCTGCCCGGTGGTGGTGAAACCTTCAGGTTGGTCCATACATACTTCCTCTTCTAAGTCACCATTCAAAAAGGCGGTCTTTACATTCATTTGGTGAAGCTCTAGATCATTATGAGCCACCAAAGCCATAATAATTCTCAAGGAGTCTTTCTTAGAGACTGGAGAGAAAGTCTCCTTATAGTCAATACCATCCTTTGAGTGAAACCTTTGGCAACCAGTCTGGCTTTATACCTTTCGATATTACCTTTCGAGTTTCGCTTGGTCTTGAAGACCCACTTACAGCCAACTCGTTTTGATCCTTTAGGTAACTCTACTAGTTCCCAGACTTGGTTTACATCCATCGATTTCATCTCTTCCTTCATGGCATTGAGCCACTTTTCAGAATCATTACATTCCATGGCTTGTTGAAATGAGACTGGATCTTTATCAATGCTCAATTCCGACTCATGCTCAAGTGAGTAAACCACATAATCATTAGATACAGCTGGCCTTTTCTGTCTCGTAGACCTCCGTAATGCCATTTCCTGTGGTATCACTTGTTCATTTGTACATTGCACATTGTCACTTGGTTCATCTCTTATGCGTTCACTTTTGCGTGTTTCGAGTATCAATTTGTTGCCCTTGCATGTCACGTGACTGTGATGCAACAAAAGGAACAACAATTTGAGTAGAAAACACTGGGTGTGGGGATACCACCTTGAGTAGGAGTACTCACTGTGAATTTTTCATTTTGTAATTCTCTAATATCCACCTTTCGTGACTCCCCACTCCCACTGAACCGGCCATTTTCAATGAATCGAGCATTACCAGACTCAACTATTCTTGTGCTATGGTTAGGGCAATAGAACCTATATCCTTTAAACTTTTCAGGATAGCCAATGAAGTGACCACTAATGGTCCTTGCATCAAGCTTTCCTTCATGTGGATTATATATCCTTACTTCTGCTGAACAACCCCAAACATGGAGGTGTTTCAAACTGGGTTTCCTGCATGTCCATAACTCGTAAGGAGTCTTAGGGACAGCCTTACTGGGAACCCTGTTCAGCAGATATGTAGCAGTTCTTAATGCATGCATCCACAAGGATAAAGGTACAGTACTGTTACTCAACATGCTCCTAACCATATCCATAAGTGTGCGATTCCGCCTTTCCGCTACACCATTTTGTTGTGGTGTACCAGGCATTGTGTACTGTGCACATATGCCTCGACTTTCAAGAAATTTTGCAAATGGACCAAGACATTGTCCACTTTCATTGAATTTTCCATAATATTCACCACCCCTGTCTGACTTAATCACTTTTACTTTTCTATCTAACTGCCTTTCCACTTCATCAATAAACACCTCCAGGGTATTTACTGACCAGGACTTTTTCATGCAGTAGATATAAGTAACAATACCGTGAGTAGTCATCTATGAATGTGATGAAAATATTTTTCACCACCCCATGTAGGAATGTCAAAGGGGCCACAAATATCGGTGTGTATCAATTCTAAGGCGCATTACTTCTCATGGCTGGGTACTTCGATGTGTGTCTTGTTTGTTTCCCTTTTATACAATCAACACACACATCCCAATCAGTAAAATCCAATTGAGGCAGGATGTCACTTTTCACCAACCTCAATATCCTTTCTTTGGATATATGACCCAATCTTTGATGCCATAAGAAAGCAGAACAATCATCATGCACATTACGTTTGTTACCAATACCATGCTCAACAAGAAAATAGAGAATCAGCATACATAGCGTCTAGATTAAAGCGGTACAAATCATCAAATCAAAGTACCAGATCCATAATAGTACGAATGTCTATACAATGAAAATGCACCATTTCCAATCTTAAGATTAAATCCCACTTCATCCAACTTTGCAACAGAAACCAAATTTCTAGCACATTCAGGAATATAGAGACACTTTTCTAGATCCAGATGACACTTGGTGTCCAAGATCAATCTGTACGTTCCCAATTCCTTCTATTCGTGCCTTCATTCTGTTTCCCATATAGAGGAACTTCTCATTCCTGTTATGGGCTGGATTGAAAGGAATCCCTGCATAATATGTGACACATGAATAGTAGCTCCAGAGTCTAACCACCAAGTATTATTGGGCACTTCAATTATATTATTTGATTCAAAACATACTGATATACAGTACATACCTTTCTTTTCGAACCAAGCCTTTCTTTTTTGGGCAATCCTTCTTGAAGTGACCCATCCTTTTGCAGAAGAAGCACTTCTGATCCTTTTGGATCTGACCTCTAGTGACTTTTAATGGAGGCTTTGTCCTTCTTCTTATTTCTGTGATGTGGTTTAGACTTGCTACCACTAGCATCATTATGAACAGTGAGATGAATGGAGTGATCCTTCATCTTCTTTAATCTCCCTTCTCCTGAACTAACATAGCCTTAATTTCCTGAAAGTTCCATTTCTCTTTAATAGTGTTAATAGTTCACTTGGAACTGGCCAAATTCAGGAGGCAGTGAGTTGATGATGAATTGAACCAAAAAGGATTCACTCACATCCATACCCCATTGTTCTCAAACTTTGCTGCTAGATTAGCCATGCTGGTCACATGATCATGAATAGGCCGTGACCAATCAAATTCTTGGTCGTCAGCTCACTCATCAGGGTTCCTTACAATGGATTTATCAGCTATGTCTGATTGAGAGAGTAATTCCTTGATTCTCATCATAAATTCCCTTACATTTTCCGTCTTGGGCATTGAGGGCTTGACATTTTCAGCCATCGTCATTCGCATCAAATTCAATTCAGTCTAATTGGACCGTACCAAGCCTCATGAAAAGACTTATCAGATTCTGTACTGGTCTCCAGTTTATGGTTGTAGGCTTTCCCCTTTAACCGAAATGACTGCTAAGTCTAAGCCCAAAACACCTAAATGAAACTGAATATGCTCAGACTCATTCTGCATAGTTCAGCCCATTGAATTTGATCGTTGCATTGCCCAAGGCGAAAACGTTATTAAAGCTGCGCAAAACATAATCCAAATTTACATATTAAATGCTTTGAGTAAACTCTAATGGATTCAGACACATGCATTATAAACTTTTTGACTATATATTTTAAGTTCACCTTTGGTGATCCTCAAACACATAACTGCAATCAATAATAATGCTAATTTGAATATTGCTTTAATAGGTTAATCAATAATACTAGAGTTAACATGAAATGTTATCTTTGGATATGCAATCATGTTTGCTCAAGTACATCAATCAATCCCCTTTTCAGTGTCATTAATTATAGGCAATGATTCCATCTTTGGATGATCTCCCCTAGCCGTATAATTAATAACCACAATTGTTCATGTATATAACATTAGCATCAAAAATGAACAATTTGAAAATTCACGATCAACAATTCAAATCCTTTAAAGGCCAGGTCACTTTGGTGACCAACAGAGACTTTCAATATTTGATTCACGTTGACGTGACTTAATAAAACCTTTTTTTTTTTTTTCTCTCCGGCGGGCACAGCCCGCGTGCTGCCTCCGACCAGAAACCGACGGTGGCAACACTACCTGGCTAGGCAAGGCGCTGGCTGGTGTTGCTCGATCGGAGCCGACGGTGCAACATCACCCTGCCTGCAGGCCGCTGCCTGCGTGTTTGCTCCGATCGGACCGGACGGTGGCAAACTGCACTGCTGCAGGCTGCCTCTGACCAGAGACCACGCACGGCCCGCGTGCTGCCTGATCCGACCGGAGACCCGACGGTGGCAACACCCACCTGCTGCAGGCGCTGCCTGCGTGTTGGCCTCCGACCAGGGACCAACGCACGGCTTCGGTGCTGCCTCGATCGGGTCTCTGAGAACCGGACGGAGACCCGCCTTCCGATCAGGGACCACGGGGCGGCCCGCGGTTTTGCCTCCGATTCGGGTCTCTGACGAACGAGACAAATACGGAGACCGCTCCAACAGGGACCACGGGCATATGCCCGGAATGCTTGGCCAATTCTGGCCATCGCCGTCGGCTCTTCCCGACGAACGTCCGCGGCTTCATTTGAAGGGAGTCGCCGTCGGCAGCCAACCCCGGTGCGTCGGCTCTTTCCGGACGTCGCCTCTGACGCAGGCGAACGTGGGTGAAACCAACCTGTTCGGGTCGATCTCCGACGCGCAGCTCCACCAGACCCACGCCCGCGCAGAGCATCAGCCTCACAGGGAGACTGTTTCGTCATGCCACCAGAACCGGACGCGATACGGGTCTCCCTGACACGGAGACGACAGCCTTCAATCGGAGCCGATCCGCATAGCCCAAACCGATATCGGGTTCCGGCGGTGTACAGTTTCTCGTGGTCGAGCTGCCTTTTTTTTTTTTTTTTGTTTTGGAACACCAAGCGGTTTCAGTAAGGGTGTAAATTTACATGGCCGACGTTTCCCCTTTCAACGCCGCCGTTAATAAGCAAACAATAATATATAGAAAATACATTGAACATACCGCTTTTCCGTTTGCCAGAAAACAAAACAAAATAATTCGGCGCAAATAACTAAAATCAAAATATTGAGTATTCGTTAACCTGGCTCGATACCACAACTGTTAGACTTTTCTTATCTCTATCATGCAGGATCGTTTATCTTGATACGAATACTAGAATATAAATGTAACAAAACCAAAAGAATATGGAAATAAGAACAACATAACGTTTCTCCATTATTCCTGATATCCGGTAGTAGAGATGAGAAATTCTCTTTCCTGCCCTGTACGCTTTGCCTTTCTTGTTTCTTTCCTATCTTCTCTCTCCTACCTTTTCCTCTTCTTACTTTTCTCCTACTCTCCCCTTTCTGTTCTTTACGCTTTCTCGATGGTTGAGAGAAGGCCAAGAAAATGTCATAATGAATATATATATATTCATCCATTTTTCCAGCAGCCGTTGCCCTGAAGATAGGGAGATTACTCCTTATGCTGTAACGAGCTATCTGTCAGAAGGGAGAGCGGAGGGATTTCAAACCATTAACCCGCAAAACCACCGTTTTGCTTAACAGACCATCACGTATAAGGCAATCCATTATTTGGGGTCATACCGTTAAACAGGGCCACTTTATTGTTAACTCAACAATACTCCCTATCTGTAACGGATTATCTGTGCAGAAGGAGGCGGAGGGATTTCAAACCATTACCCAAAACCACGTTTTGCTTAAACAGACATCACGTTAAAGCATCCATTATTTGGGTCATACGTTAAACAAGGGCCACTTTATGTCGAATTAACTCACATTCACTCCCAAAATCTCCAATGCTTTGCTAATACCTTCCAGCAAACACGAACTGGTTTCAAAAATGAAAAAAAGAAGGGCCTATACGTTTAGTCCTTTGTTTTCCATCTCATATTTACTCTCAATTAATATCTTCGTAAAACAACCGCTTTTGGGGAAGCTGTTCTCTTCCAGGGGGGGCGGGGGTGGGGGGGGGGGGGGGGGGGGGGGGGGGGGGGGGGGGGGGGGCGCAATAACACAAAAACAAGTTTTGACTCGCTTGTAGCCAACCAAAATATTATGGCTCCTCGACGCATCACCACCATCACCAGACTTGAGGTCTTAATCCAACGGCTCCAAATTAAAGCTATGGGATCCGAGCGAAAAAGGCAGAAACCGATGGCCTAAAATGCAATGTCTATAGCTTTTTGGGGCACAGCTGTATTCACAATGTATACTCAAAATATGCACTAACTAGGTAAAATAATTGTAAAAGTGTATTTGAGAGACACCAACTGACTGTTTTCATCTAATAAACCATTTATAAATTATATATTTTTTTATAAAAATTTTATCTTAATAATTATTTTAATGCGTCTACTTTTTTGGCTTATATATTATATTCATTTTATCATGGCCAACTAAATGTGAAGGACGCTCTAGATTGCTAATTTTCGACGGGCAGTAGTGAGGATTTTGTGGAATTAATTATAAAAAAGGTTGACTTTAATGGTCTAATCTGGCGGCAAAAGAATATTTTCTAACTTTGGACGCTTGTACTGGGTTTCGTGGAAATTCCGTGGGCCTTTCTCGTCAGGGCATTGTTGAATGTGGAGGCTTGGAAAGGACTCGTTTTTGGTTTGGGTAATAAATAAAGGGGTACCGGCCCTTTCTCCGACAAGACGACGAATTGACCTTTACCCTAACATGGCCGGCTAGCAACTTCAATCCAGTAAGGACGGATAAAAAAATGTCATTTTTCAGTTGGGCCAACTTCTGATTTAAAAAGATTTAATCGCCAAGGGGATATCTATCCAGAACTGAGAGTCTTATTAAGTAAAAAAATTAAAATTTTGTAATTTTTATTTCTAAATTTTAATTCTTTTAAAAATAATTAGATTATATTAAGTTATCCAAATATATAATTAAAGAAAAAATGTGTAACTCAAAGTCATTTGATGTTTCTATAGATTAATTATACATTTTATCCTTATTTATTACATATTTTGTGTTAATTATATATATAATCTTTTTAAAAATTAAATTTTTTAATATAATACTTTTTATTGACATCAACATGCACGGCATTTTGGCCTCGCTAGAAAG